>JAZKJV010011617.1:0-40126 GCA_037367405.1 Ottelia alismoides
CTCGTTCGGAGCTCTCCAGCGAGGTCGGGGAAGAACTGCGCCCCCAGGTACCTGCAAGATCCTGAAATCGACCCCAACAGGGGTGCTTTGGCCCTCCAAACCTGCAAAAGGCAATCACGCAAGCAGGACCAAGGTCTGGCGGCCTTATTTGGGTCAAACGAACGGGAAATGGGCACGGCGGAGACCTCCGGCGAATGGGCAGAGAATGAGGTCGGATTTCCAGATACAACGAGGACCTGGTTGAGCGAAGGTGCCTAGGGTGAAGGGAAACAACTAAGGAAGGGAGTGGGGGTGATTTGGTAATCGAAAGGTGTCGGGAGCACCGCGAATGGGTTCACCGGAGCGGAGCTCCGGTGAACTACGGATACTCGATTTTACGCTAAAGCTAAGGCCTATTGATTAATCCAAGGACACCATCGAAACGCTAACATTAAAAACTACTAAAAAGAATGAAAAGGCGCAGCTCATACCTGGCTTTGGGCCAAGGAGCAGAGGCCTCGCCGGAGCGGCGGCCTTGGGTGCAACCTCCGCCTATTTCAACCGATTCAAGGTGTCGGACATGCCCTCCTGTCACAAGGAGCACCTCCAGGACTGAATGCGGGGAAGAAAATGGGAGAAGGCTGACCAAAATTGCGAAGAGGACGGAGGTTCTTTATTTAAGAACAGGTGGTGCACCCTTATTGACCGGGCCGTAGGCGGCGATACAGGCTATGTACAAGAGAATAAAAGATGGGTGTGGATGTACAATGATCGGGGTTCATTTTGTCAAAAGGCGGCGATGGCAGATGATGGATGAGTCCAGCGGGAATATAGGGAGAAGACTGGCCGAAATGACAGGCACGTCACATCGGGCGGTTGGAGGTGCAGTTGACCGAGCGGTCAACGATCACTGGAACCCTATTGGTCCAAGTCAGTGTGACCTTGACTCATTATTTAAACCTAATAAATGAGTTTATTAAATTTTATTTATAAAATAAAAAATGTTTATTAATTAATGTAGTATTTATTTATAATTTTTATTTGTTTTTTTGATGAATTTTATTATGAATTTATTTTAATGATGTATTTATAAGTGTATTTACATGTATTTATTTTTATTTTGTATATTTTTATTTTATTATTTTATTTTATTATTTTATTTATTTATAAATTATTTTTTATAATTCTAGATATACTTTTATTTAATTTTTATGAGTTTATTTGCATATTTAATTAAATAGGTATATATACTATGTAGGTATACTTATAGGTATTTTACCTATATTTTATATACTTTTTATTTATTTAATGAATTTTATTTGTTTTTATTTTGGATTTGTATTTTTAATAAACTATACGTAATATTTACAATATTATAAAAATATAGATGAATAAAGAATAAAATCCCCTTTTATTTATATACATAGGTCTCATAGGTATTTTTGTCTATGTATTTCATAGACTTATTTTTATTTTACAAATTCTTTTTGGTTTTATTCTAATTTCAATATGTATATGCATTATGTACATTATTTACAAAATTCTAAAAATATAAATTTATAAAAATAATAAATAATGAATAAATTGAATATTTTAATCAGGGAGATTGTATAATGAGGGCCAAAAACCTAACTTGCACAGATGAACTCCAAAAATTATGGAACCAATTTTATTAAATAGCTCTTGAAAAGCTATATACAATTAAAGGTGATTTTGATTGGTTTTGAGTTCTTATTTGCAAGATATGGGTCTGTGAAGTTGAGATTCTGGCTTTTTATTCTGTGTATAAAATGTACATTGTGTATTATTTTTGTACAAACTCAATTTTGTATTTTTATTTACATTATTATCTACAACTTTCATGTACAAAATTTTTTATTTGATGAATAAATAATTATATACAAAATAGGTGTTAAAAATGCATAAATGAATGAATAAATAAATGAGGTATTTATTGTATTATTGGCCCTTATCTCCTCCTACTTTATTCCTTGTCGACCAATTCTATTCTGGACTTGGTCTCGGGGTTAGGGTCATAAAATATTTGTAATATTTTATTCCTTTTTCTTTTCTTATCTTTATTCTATAATTTTGGCATTAAAAACCTTAATTTATGTACAATAAATACAATAAATAATGAATGCTATTATTGACAAATTGATGTTATTTACATGCATTTGCTAGGGTTTTTAAGGCCAAAATGATAGAATAAAGGTGATGAAATGGAGATTCATCACCCCCCAATACTTGCCTTTTTTAGTCCCTAGCAAATACTTATGCAATAAGTACAAAAAGAATAAAGAATAAGAAGAAACGAAAAAGCAAAAATAAAGAATTCAAAGAATAAACTGAATTGATCATGATTATTAAACTCATCTGTACAAAATCAAAGTTTGGAGCTCAGGTTAGACCTTGGTGTGAAAATGTGTGTGGAACCCGGTCGGGAACCAAATTTAAAACACAACAGCCTTCGAGAGTCACAGAACCCGGTTCAAATCTCCTCAATAGCCAGGTCAGAACTAGCCTACGTCATACGCAAACCCTTATGACTATGAAGCTGACTTGTACAGTGTAAGTGATAGTGGCTCTCCCCAACTGAAATGACAAAAGAACTGACTTCTCCAGAATGACAACCCAAAGATTCCCCAATCCAGCCCTCTACCGTCGAGGAGCGGGGTATTCCCTTCTAAGTTCAAGTGGCATCCGACCCAAGAGGAGGAGGTGGAGAAAAGAATGGACGGTAGCCAGTGTAGCTACCTATCCTGGGATGCAAGACCAGTGTAGTCAAGTCATCCAGCTGCAGGCTCACATGATACAACTTTGATGCTCAAGCTTGCTTATTTTCTATACAACATATATACATACTCCGGCAGGCACTTTTATTTTTATTTGACCACTTTTTTGGAGTTTTTTTTTCAACATACTATTTACAGCAACATTTACATAAGGACTTTTTCCTCTTGAGCCAGAAGACTATCCCTCTTTTGAAGCTTTATCGCAACCCACACTCTCCTGTCATTCGACTTCATTGAAACTGGACCAGGTTGGGGTGCACTTCCCTCCCTAGACGAGGACGAATGTTTCCACCTGTGTGCGTCTCAGACTGGCAAATCCAACCCCCTCACCACTCCAACTGAGTTGAGCCAATTGAAAGGTGCAAGTGTCCAAGTTAGGTTACGGCCGACAAGAGTCATGTGTGTGTCTCGAAAAGTTCTAGTTAGTCAGTTGAGATGACTTGAACCCAGCCCTGATTTCCCAAAGAATTAAGTCTGAATAGACCTGAAGTACCTTAAACATAGTTCCCATAAGGTTCCAGTGCAGATAGGTGCAGTAAGGTCCAACCTAGCTCCAATCTTCGACTTTATTGGACTAGTTCAATCATCAAGCTCAATCAAAGAATATGAATGCTATGCAAATTCTATTTACAAATATGCAAAGAATAATGCAATTTTTCCAAAAATTTGAAAACAACGAGAGGAATTTTTTTACACAAAGATTTTTTTTCAAATAAAAGAATTTTGGCACTCAAAGTAGAAATATACAGCTATTTACATGGGCGTGCCGCTTTATTTTACAAGACTTAAAGAATTTACAGGTTTTAACAAAGTGATTTATTTAGGTGTATATACAATTGATAACTGCTTTTATGTATTTTATTTATGATTTATTTTATTTTATTTATTATGATGCTCTTATTCCTCAAATTTATTTGAAAAATCATTTTGAAAACTTTAGTACAAAATAATTTTTGCAAATATTTACAAACATTTGAAAGCCATTTTGCAAAGATTTTGCAAACGTTATATATACATTTTTCAAAATATTTTTACAAATATTTTCAAAATCATTTGCAAATAGGTTTTCCAATCCTTTATTTTACACAAATATAAGAATTTTTGCAATCAAAATATTTTTACAAAGGTTGAAAATATTTCACAAAAAGTTTTCCAAATAGTTCACACCATTTTTCAAATCATTTTGCAAAAAATATTTTTATCCTGATTTAATAATCAGTATATACAAAAAGAATCCGAGGAATAAGAAGCATTATTAATTAATTTTCAATGAATTATATCATATTTGTAGCCATATTTATTAATAATTATACGAAAGTACGAGTTATGCATGAAGTATATACAGAGTATATACGACCCCCTATACTTAGCTTGAGATATGTCCTCATAGATCGGAAAAGAGAAAGAGAAGACATAACTCGTACTGAGTATAGAAAAGTCTAACGAATAAACGAACGAAGAAATGAAGGAAAGAAAAGTTGTCCGTCCCCCCATACTTAGGATCAAGTAATCCTAAGTATAGCAGACTGTACACAAAGCAGGGAGGGTCAAGGGTGGGAATAAATAGATCAAAGAATTAACAAATCAGGGATGCACCCCCTATACTTAGTACAAAGTACGTCCTAAGTACAGAAAACTGACACAAAGGGGCGACACCTTTTATTTAGATAGAGAAATATGAAAAAGAAAAGAAGAAAAGATAGATATATACAGATAGATGAGAAGATCGTGGAGAATATACGCATTACTCCCCCTATACTTAGGGTGAGATATCCCTAAGTATAGGCAACAACAAGAGTGATGAAACTGAACGACGAAAGAACAACGCGGTGTGTACCCTCCTATACTTAGGACAAGGTACGTCCTAAGTGTAGACACAAAGATATGGCGATAGATCTAGGGTACACATAACATGCGGGAGAAAGAAGGAATAGACAAAACACATGTATACAAGCGGTGAAGAACTGTTTACGTCCAGGACGGTATCTGACAAGTGAATATCGTACTTGCACCATTGCCTCCCTGTGAGAAGAGTGACGCAATCAGACTGTGTAAGACACCTGGATATGCAGTCAGGTGGGTGTCGGCTACCGGGGACAAATAGATCATGAAATAGATTCGGTGTCCGGTAGCATGTAGCAGTCAATCGGCTCATAGGGTCAGCATGAGGAAACAGAGCCGATACTATAAGACTGGGAGGAAGAAGGAACAGTACAGATTCTTCCGGTCAATCAGAGTCTCGAGTAAGGAACAAGAGACATCGTGGTATTTGGTGGGCATGATGTCAGAAGATCACAAGAGACACACCAAATACCGCAAGTCATGGCTCAACCCTGCGAGGGTCATCAAGGTGAGCAGTCTCAAAGGAGCCAGACCATAATCAGAAGACTTGGTCCAGTGATCCGTAGATCGGATACACAATCAGAGAGGAGACCAAGTGCATATATCAGGAAAATCGGCTCCGTGCTCCGCAGATCGGAGGCACAATCAGAAGGAGACCAAGTACATAGCTCAGAAGACTCGGCTTCGTGCTCCAACAGATAGGAGACACCAGAAATGAAACCAAGTACCTACAAAGTGATGTACCCTCCCGCAGATAACCCTCAGGGAGTGGTACATGCTAGTCGTCGAATAATCAGAAAAAGACTCGACCTTACGAGGGTCGTCAAGGTGAGTGGACGCAAAGGCGTCAGTGATCCATCATACGGATCATCAGGTACGGTCTCGGTAGGCGACATATCGACTACCCGCAGAAGAGACCGGAGAATCTAAAGAATGTGGCAGTGTCCCGCAGACAACCCTTGGGGAACGTGCTTCCAGCTAGGCATGGAAATAGCAGATATCAGGAGCTCAGCCTTGCGAGGACCGTCAACGCGAGCAGACTCAAAGGAGTCTAATCAGATGGGTCCCATGATCTTCAGATTCGATATGCAACTCAAGATGGGACCAAAATCATATATATCAAACGACTCGACTCCATGCTCCGCAGATCGGAGACACAATCAGTAGGGGGAATCGAGCGTAAAGAGAGTGTCGTATGCTCCCGCAGATAGTCCTCGGGGAGCTACGAGCTAGTCAAGGAGTAATCAGAAAACATGTCATCCTTGCGAGGACCGTCAAGGAGAGCAATCAGACAGTTGGCCTCATGTGCCGACAAGTTGGGTACGCAAGCAGAGGAGGAGGCCAATCGAGCATATCATATGACTCGGCTTCGGGACCCATCACAGTGGCGACCCAAGTAGTGTATGAAACCGCAGTCCTAGAAATTATCGCATTCTCCCGCAGATAGTCCTCGGGGAGAAATGCGAGCTAGATCAATGTAGGTCATGGTAATGCTGGCCTAAAATCTCAGGTCCTCAAAAGCATTCAATCATTCAATCATCCGGAGGGTATAAGATCATGTGAGGGAGCAAATAATCAGGTCAATCACAATACAGTCCCTCAAGTTACTCTAATCAGCTGAGATGGCACAATAGATAATCAGAAATCCTCAAAGTGCCAGGGTGGATCAGAGAGTCAGGAGATCAAGGATGGGTCAATCAAGAAGATGAGGAAGTTCATGGGGGGTTCGGGGCACCGTCACCATGAAGCATATATCAAGATAGTCAATCCAAAATCCGATCCAGACGGGCCGAACCGAATGGGTAAATCAATCAATCAGGTCACATGAATTCCTCATCGAAGCATCAAAATGCATCACACCCTCAATCCGGTGTGCGAGACCAAAAAATCCTCAATAATGCATCACACCTATGCTTGTGCCCAAAATCAAATAACCTCAAAAACATGCACGTATCTGATCACAATCCCATGGCACACTCATCCCAGCATCCTCAATCATTGGCCCGGCTTACACAAATAATAAAGGTAATTATAAAATCCTCGATGCGGGCCTCATCGATGTGCACAGCATTCCCGGGTAATAGAAAAGTGATACTGAGGGACACGAGGAACGTGGATAAGAAGGGTAACACAATGGAGTGGAGAAGCTGATTGAGCTTACGCGCCAATATCACAGGTGGTAGAAGAGTGACACAGAGGGGACGAGGAGGGCGGGCGAGAAGATCGGGACATAGATAAAATTGGGTGTTCCACACAAGGCGGGAACACCGTCAAAATGGTTGTCCGAAGAGCATGCTCTCCTCGAACCGGAGAAGATGGAGATGGTACAGTGGATACGAGGAAGGTGGTGAAGAAGAGGGAAACGAAGGACTTGGCAAAGAAATGATTAAGCTCAAGCGCCAATATCACGACTCGATGCAGATGAGGAGATATATGTATAAGAGAGGTAGAGAGACTCAAAGATGAGAAATGCATGACTCACACGAACGGGACCGACTACTCTAATAATGAATGAAAGCGCAACGAACTCCAAGTCACATTCAATACACAAGGCAAACCCCTGATTCACCTACTCGACACAGTGAAGACCGTCAGGTGACGATCATTTATCTTTTCATTTTTAGAGTGAGGTGAGAATCAAAAAGTTGTACAAACACTTAGGAGGCTTGATGGGATTTGGGCTCTACTCCTTAGTGTGTACGTTAGCAATTAAAACGCATACAATGAGGGGGTTGCACTCCCCAAGACAAGGAAGTCCATTATGTTTTATTTTAAGTCCAATAGAGTTAACAGTCCCGATTTTATTTTTGTTGTCACTTTTTTTGGGTATTTTCAATGCACGTGCCTATCGAGGTTCCAATCTCCATTAAGCATCCTAGGTTAGCAAAAACAAAGGGAGAAGATCGGAAAAGCCATGTAAGTCGGAAATCGATGATGCATGCTAAGTAAGAAGACTTACAGTGCCTCCAGTTCTCTCCATGCAGGATGCAAAACATAATTTGAAACCTATGCTATATGCATATGCAAGCCGAAGAAATCGCCCTAAGATAGTAACTGTTATTATTGTGAAGCACCACAAGTCGGTCACCGATCTTCAATCCAAGAGTCCGGTCTAGGCTCACCCCTCCTCCTCTCGGCACATCGAGTTCAGGAGCAGCGCTTGGCAGGGTGGGCTGTGGCACGTAGGCTTGAAGATGGTGAGGCGACTGTTTAAAAATTGATCTAGGTCCAAGGCACGCTATAGGTACATGCAAATATATTAAGGTGTTTGGACCTAATTCTACGAGCAAGCAATTCCTAAGCTAGGGCTCATTCACACAAAATAATAAAAATAAAATAAAATAAAATAAAGAAAAGAAAAAGCGTCAAAACCATCGAGGCCCCCAAGGGAACAATCCCTCGGGCAATGGACCTCGAGAAGTCTGAGTGTACCTGTGAGAGTCCAATTATTACAAGTTTCTAAGTGTCACTCTCTCACAGGAATATACATAATAAAAATTCATAAAAATATAGACTGTCTTCAAAAATTCTCCTTCATCTCCCTCTGATGCTCTCTCCTGTTGGCTGGTGTAGAAGAGCCAACTCCACCTCGCTTGGGTGCATTGGTCCTCCTAGGAGGTCCTCCTTCGCTTGGCGGTCCCTCGCATCAAAGATAAATAAAAGAGATGGGTCAGAACAGTCTCAATAATCTCAATAATAATCAAATAAAGAAATGAATACTGGACATGAACAAAGAATTAAATAAATGAATTAAAATCCACACAAAATCCGTGCCTCCCCGGCAACGACGCCATTTAATGAAAGGGAAAAATCAAGGGTCGTATTAGTCCACAAGGCGGATCAATAGTCGATGCGGTGACCGCTCAATAAATCCCAATCAGTCAATAATTAACCCGCAATAAAATATATGCAATTAAATATAAAAAATGTGGAGTTAAAATTTATTATAACTTTACATACAAATGTGTATAGGTGTAAGCATGAGTAGAGGTCGAACACTGGGAGGCGAATGGTTGTGTGATGAAATTGGTTGCGCAATTATTCAATTCAATGATCATGTCCAATTCTTATTGTTTTTGTAGGTTTTTTAATTTTTATTATTTATTATTATTTTTTAATTTTTATTTGTATAATTTTTATTTTGTTTTATATTTTATATTTTTTATTTTCTTTTTATATTTTTAATTATATAGTATATATATAAAGAGATATATATATAAGAAGAGAGAGAGAGATAATATAAGGATACATATATGTATAAATACTCAATATATACATTACATATAATAATTTTTTGGCTATTTATATTTTTATATTTTTTGTTATTTTTTTTGGAATTTTACTAATTTTTATGTATTTTTAATTACAAAAATGTCCCTAATATGGGACTAATTAAATAGACCGCAACTAATTTCGGTTTTTAAATATAAAATAAGTTAAAAAATTACCAAAATTAATTTTAATATGTAAATAATAATATATAGATAATTATAAAAGAGAAAAATATATTTTTGGTATTTTTTCTAGGTTTTTTCTATTTTTTTGTTGGATTTTGGAGCTTTCTGATTTTTATATTTTTCTTTTTCTTATTTTTAGGGTTTTTTATTTTCTGGACTCAATTTATATATAAATACACCATATATAATATTTTTGAAATTTTTCAAAAACATTTTATATTTTTTTTGGTATTTTATAATTTAAACAGTACAAAAATGGCTCCTTTTTCATTTTTTATAATTAGGTTAAATGTAAAAAATACAAAATGGACATGTGGCGTGTGAGTACACTACATAAAGCATCTAACCTAACTTTTGTGGATTTTTAGGAGCTACATAGGTATTTTTAATAAATGGATAAAAGACATAAAAATGAGACAGCCTGGCAGGGGCATTTTTGCAAATAAATATAACTACAGAGGGCTTTGTGCAAAAATACCAGAAGAAATAAACATTTATTTAAATTTTAAGAACTATTTTACAATAACCAAAAACCGCCAGGGCTACATTGCAATTTTCACGCGCCTCACGTGGGACTGCACGTGAGGCGTTGAAGGACCATTTTGTAATTCTATAAACTACAGGGGTCTTTTTACAAAAATTACATTTTTATTTACACTAAACATTTATTTTACAGAATTAATTATAAATTACAAAAATGCGGGGGTATGGTTTTGCAATTTACCCCCAAAAGGCGCGTTAGCGGACAGCTAGGATTGCTTCACTTGCCATGCGTCGCTCATCCAGCGGTCGATACCGCTTCACCAATGAAGGGCTGAGATTAGATCAGCCTGGCTGATCTGACGGTCGATGACGAGCTCAATCCAACGACTGGCTTCTGATCTGGGGCTGAGAGGTGATCCAACGGCCTTGAAGGTGCTCGGAAGAACAGGGACGAACCCCATTCCTCCCGAGCTTCGATCTGGCATGGCGTGTGTGTCCAATCATCCCCCGAGCTGCTGATTCTCCAAGAAGGTCCCTGGGAACGTCTAGTGTCGACTGGAGGGCTCCAAGAAGCTCAAGGCTCGTCGGAGCTCTCCAGCGAGGTCGGGGAAGAACTACGCCCCCAGGTACCTGCAAGATCCTGAAATCGACCCCAACATGGGTCCTTTGGCCCTCCAAACCTGCAAAAGGCAATCACGCAAGCAGGACCAAGGTCTGGCGGCCTTATTTGGGTCAAATGAACGGGAAATGTGCGCGGCGGAGACCTCCGGTGAATGGGCGGAGAATGAGGTCGGATTTCCAGATCCAACGAGGACCTGGTTGAGTGAAGGTGCCTGGGGTGAAGGGAAACGGCTAAGGAAGGGAGTGGGGGTGATTTGGTAATCGGAAGGTGTCGGGAGCACCACGAATGGGTTCGCCGGAGCGGAGCTCCGGCGAACTACGGGTACTCGGTTTCACGCTAAAGCTAAGGCCTACTGATTAATCTAAGGACACCATTGAAATGCTAACATTAAAAACTACTAAAAAGAATGAAAAGGCGCAGCTCATACCTGGCTTTGGGCCAAGGAGCAGAGGCCTCGCTGGAGCGGCGGCCTTGGGTGCAACCTCCGCCTATTCCAACCGATTCAAGGTGCCGGACATGCCCTTCTGTCACAAGGAGCACCTCCAGGACCGAATGCGAGGAAGAAAATGGGAGAAAGGATGACCAAAATTGCGAAGAAGACGGAGGTTCTTTATTTAAGAGCAGGTGGTGCACCCTTATTGACCGGGCCGTAGGCGGCGATACAGGCTATGTACAAGAGAATAAAAGATGGGGCGTGGATGTACAATGATCGGGGTTCATTTTGTCAGAAGGTGGCGATGGCAGATGATGGACGAGTCGAGCGGGAATATAGGGAGAAGACTGGCCGAAATGACAGGCGCGTCGCATCGGGCGGCTGGAGGTGTAGTTGACCGAGCGGTCAACGATCGCCGGAACCCTATTGGTCCAAGTCAGCGCGACCTTGACTCATTATTTAAACCTAATAAATGAATTTATTAAATTTTATTTATAAAATAAAAAATGTTTATTAATTAATGTAGTATTTATTTATAATTTTTATTTATTTTTTTGATGGATTTTATTATGAATTTATTTTAATGATGTATTTATAAGTGAATTTACATGTATTTATTTTTATTTTGTATATTTTTATTTTATTATTTTATTTTATTGTTTTATATATTTATAAATTATTTTTGTGATTCTAGATATATTTTTATTTAATTTTTATGAGTTTATTTGCATATTTAATTAAATAGGTATATATACTATGTAGGTATACTTATAGGTATTTTACCTATATTTTATATACTTTTTATTTATTTAATGAATTTTATTTGTTTTTATTTTGGATTTCTATTTTTAATAAATTATATGTAATATTTACAATATTATAAAAATATAGATGAATAAAGAATAAAAGAATAAAATCCCCTTTTATTTATATACATAGGTCTCATAGGTATTTTTATCTATGTACTTCATAGACTTATTTTTATTTTACAAATTCTTTTTGGTTTTATTCTAATTTCAATATGTATATGCATTATGTACATTATTTACAAAATTCTAAAAATATAAATTTATAAAAATAATAAATAATGAATAAATTGAATATTTGAATCAGGGAGACTGTATAATGAGGGCCAAAAACCTAACTTCCACAGATGAACTCCAAAAATTATGGAACCAATTTTATTAAATAGCTCTTGAAAAGCTATATACAATTAAAGTGATTTTGATTGGTTTTGAGTTCTTATTTGCAAGATATGGGTCTGTGAAGTTGAGATTCTGGCTTTTTATTCTGTGTATAAAATGTACACTGTGTATTATTTTTGTACAAACTCAATTTTGTATTTTTATTTACATTATTATCTACAACTTTCATGTACAAAATTTTTCTATTTGATGAATAAATAATTATATACAAAATAGGTGTCAAAAATGCATAAATGAATGAATAAATAAATGAGGTATTTATTGTATTATTGGCCCTTATCTCCTCCTACTTTATTCCTTGTCGACCAATTCTATTCTGGACTTGGTCTCGGGGTTAGGGTCATAAAATATTTGCAATATTTTATTCCTTTTTCTTTTCTTCTCTTTATTCTATAATTTTGGCATTAAAAACCTTAATTTATGTACAATAAATACAATAAATAATGAATGCTATTATTGACAAATTGATGCTATTTACATGCATTTGCTAGGGTTTTTAAGGCCAAAATGATAGAATAAAGGTGATGAAATGGAGATTCATTAGGTATCCCTTGTAAATAAGGTGAACTCAAAGGTATGTTATATAATGGTTTCCATCGTACTTAACAGAAAAATATATGGAAGATACTCCTCAGGGTTATGCATGTAATTAAGAAACTACTCAGGGTTATTCTATGTCAGAGTTAAGGACGACTCGAGGTCCCGGGTATAATTTGTGATTATGGAGGGTTTTTGGGGTAATTACGAAACTACTCAGGGTTATGGGTGTCAATGTAATATAGGTATAATAATATCTTTATCCATTTTAAAATATGAATATCGACGAATGTGAAAAATGTGTTACCCTATCCTTAAAAACGAATACGAATATAAAACACATATGAATCAGGTACAAATAATAATATAAATATTTAATAGATTAACTAAAAAATACATGTTTAAGATGATTACACATAAAAAGGATATACTAAATATAATAATTTCATAATAATTATATCAAGAATCATGAATACAATCATAAAATGTTGTTACACATACAATTATAAATAAATCTATTACTGTACTCATGTATGAAAACAAATATAAAATATGAATGTGAATATTAACAAATGTCAAAGTGATCCATATTCACATCTATTTTTAAATAAACTAGGAGGTACTCCGTGCGCTGCACAGGTGAAGCGATTTGACATTACAATGTGGAACCGGACGTAAAATAAGATGTTTTGTGCCAATATTATCAAGCTTTGCATATACAAATCCACGCTCTATTTTATACGATTTTCAATCTTTCTTTAGTTATGTTTTAGTATGCAATAATATATATCTACTGTGATTTTTTAGAAACTTAATTATATATTTAAAGTTTATAAATGCTTTATAGTAAAGGGGTAGACATCCAAGCTCAATTTCATATGATTTTCATAAGATTTTAGTTATGCTTTTATGGTATATTTAATGTATTTTTCGGATATGTATTATTATGTATTGTATTTTTAATCTAGTTTTAGTGTATGTTTGAGTTATATACTTTATTGAAGAAAAGCGGTATTTTTATATAGCTTTTTTTATTTATTAGAAACGGTAAATATTCATATTCTTTCCAGAATAAAATATACGACAGTTTATATCTATATGTACGTAACAGTATTTTGGTTTTATGTATATAATACTATTTTAATTTTTTTATTTAATATAGACACCGACTATTTTCATGCATGGAAATAAACTACTCTCGTGCGCGAAGTGGTTGTAACTGCGCTATTCAAAACCAATTTCGATCACTAATTTCTCTATACAGTTGTTGATCCAATGACCCCTGTCAGATCTGGGGGTACTCGTGTTCTTCCCCAACTCTATGTTGTTCTAAGCTGTGAATGTAGCTGAGCGGATCTGTAGGCGGAACCTGATCTCTGAGGTTATTCCATTTGATTAATGAAAGGATGTTAAGCACATAATCATAAAGAACATACACCTGAAGAGAGATTATTTCTCGGGGACATTTTATAGACATGCTTAATAAAGCGAAGACATGTTGATATATAGGAATATTAACATTAAGTTTTGAAATGAACTTTATTTTATTAATGTTGTCCAACTACAATAAAACTGAGACTTTGAGAACTAAAAGCAAATATATGTGCGCACTTTGTTTTTGTTGTAATTTTATCTTATGATAAGTGCTTTCTTTAATAAAATGCATTGATGTAATGTTGATTATAAGATCTGATGAACAAAGATGCCATTACAGAGACCTGCTTCGAGTTTCTGCCTGTTTGAGCCTCTAGCTCAATTGGGTAATCGTTTTTTGCTTCAAAGGCACGGGCTTTTGTCTGTGTTTAGCACCATGTGTTTGATCTTCTTCCTCCTTGTGTTGCAGATAAGATAGGAAGGTTGATGTTGCTCTTTATGTTGACGAGTTGTTGCCTTGGATCGACAATGGGTAAGGGGAGCAACACAGAGGGGCCGACGAGGATCCTCGTGGACATGGACATGGATTTGGATGACATCTTTGCATTTATGTACCTGATGAAGCAGAACATGCCTGAGATTGAGCTTAAGGTTTGTTATCAATTTGTTGCACATATCTTAGTGCATGTGTTAAGTAAAATCTGATGATAGCTTACGTGAAATTGAATCGAAATAAATAAAATCAAACCTACAGTTGGCGCTTCCCGGACGGTTGTCTTATGTGCTAAACATGCAGTTGGCTTTTTCTTTTTTTTAAAAAAGATCGGGTTTAGTCATTCCCTGCTGATATATCTTTGCAATTTTCTGACTGTCAGAAGCATATTCAGATAGATTTATGTGAGATGTTATGAAAATAAAATTGCTCTCTTCCATGTATGAAAGCTACTGCATGATCAGCAATAGCTTACAACATTGGATTAGTCCTTATACGCATAAGATTATGCAAACTAAATGCTCACTTGATATTTAGACAATTATCTACTACATGCAGTTACGATTAATGCAAACACATGGTCCTATGTTGGTCATTCTGTTAACCACGTGTACGACATTTTCCACATGATGGACCAACGATGTCCAAATAGGAATTGGGGGGGTGAAGGTGGGATATCAGCAAATGGAACTATTCTTGCCAATGTTGGTGGGTACCTGCCCATAATTGAGCAGGTGGGATTTATTTTCCCTCAGATTTCTAGTCGTTGCTTGACATTTTTCCATTTCGAATGACTATCAACATGTAGTATGCAAGATCCTCAAGTATGAGTTTCAAATGTTTTTTCTACTTTCTGATATTCCCTTCTGCAGAAACTTAACTGACCATTTCCCCTCGTAGGAAGTCTCGATAGTAGGGAACCGTCGATACAGACAAGCTATTCCTCTAGGGTCAGGTGGGCGCTTAGATACCGATACCAATTACGGCCTATGCCGAGCTTTCCTTCCACATGTATTGTTAATGATGCTAAGAGAATGATCCACAAGGATAAATATTAGGAATTTTCCATTTTTTAGCAATAGACGAACACGAAGATTCCGATGAGAAAATTACTTTTCATGGTATATGATGTGCATCTTGTCTTTACACCAACCGATGTTCACATACATGTTCTGCATCTAGTTTAGATTGATGGCCAAAATTGTTGCAGATATCATTCGTTGATTTTGAAAGGAAGGAAGCATGAAGTATACTCCTCTCCAACAACCAACTGTTCAGCAAGTGATGAAGGATACGATTTCTGCAGCCCATGCAATTGTGTTTCTCATCAATAAAATGTCGTGGGGATTATGCCCTTTATGCAGATAAGCCAGCTAGAGAGCCACCTGCAGTTTTCACACATCGTTGAGATCTCTCTCCAGACGATCTCGGCGATGATACTTGCGTAGATGATGCTATTTGATCCCAGCAGTAGTAACGATGAACGAACTCCAACCATAAAGGTGAGGGACGGAGAGGTGGTGGCCCCAAAGGAGGAGGAGGGAGAGGGAGCGAGGGTTGCGATGGAGGAGGGATTTCTCGAAGGGGGACGAACCGGAGGAGGTCTGCAGAGAGGGGTCGACCATGTTCATAGAATGACCTTTGGCCGATTAGAGGTGTCCTCCTTCGTGTCTCCCTCATCATTTTGAGCGTCGATGTCTTCGCGACCGCCCTGCTGCCCATCATCCACCTTCTTGTTCTTCCACTACTTCCACCACTAACGATGGCGCTTGGTCGTGCGTCTTTTTTCGCCTTCGTGATGGAGCAACGACCAACGTATCACCGTTGAGGGCGAAGGCAAGGTCGCCTTCACCGATTTGGTGCTCCGTGGGGGTGGCAAGTTGGAGATCACACGTGGGAGTCTCCATCCCGCCCTTTGTTTCCGCAGCCAACACCGACGGCGTTACGAAGAGGAGGGGAGGATCTTAAAGAGCTGATCGCGTAGGAGGAGAAGAGGGTTGGGAGAGGAGGCGGCGGGTGTTTGAAGGGAAGGAGCAACTGCTATGGTTTCGGTAGCAAAAGGGAGAAAGGGTTTGGGGTGACTTGTGTAATTCCTTGGAAAAATCGAGGGCAAACATGGAACGCCGGCTGGGGATTGGCGGTAGGTAAAATTTATAAAGGGTAAAAGGGGAACTTTTTTGTAAAGGGTAAAAGGGAAATTTTTTGGCCAAAAATTATTGTCTTGACAGCTTATATATATATATATAGGATTTTTATCCAATGCGCACAGGGCGCATTAGCGTTTTGGTGCGCACCATTTATTGGCCATACATGTGTATTCTCATTTGAGTGGTTACCTATTTCGAAGGATGTTGTTTTTGGAAGGAGATTAATATGCAAAGCGATTTAACAGTAAGTGTTATTCCAATTATATCTCGTCCTATAAAATAGGAAGATCGTTTTGGAAAGAAAACAATCGAATAGATGATTTATTACAGAAAATCGAGATCAAAATGCTCATGTCAGTAATATATATATAATAGTCAAGTAAATGATTGTTGCGAGATCAGTAACATCCAAAACAACGGTCAGTAATTTACATTCATTGTATTACATGTTGCAGAATTCAGTAATATATACACAATGGACAAGTAAGTGCTTGTTGTGATGTCAGTAAAACCATAACCAATGGTCAGTAATTTCTATATGTATTACTACTTTGAATAGAACTCAGTAATTTCGACACAATACTCACGTAAATGGTTGTTGTGAGATCAGTAATATCCAAACAACGGTCAGTAATTTACATAACCAATGGTCAGTAATAGCTACTATGAGATCAGTAATAACAAAGTTATGGTCAGTAAGTTATGGGCATTGCTCAAGTAAGTCATGGGCATATCCAATGGTCAGTAATAGCTACTATGAGATCAGTAATAACAAAGTTGTCGTCAGTAAGTCATGGGCATTGCTCAAGTAAGTGCTTGTTGTGATGTCAGTAAAACCATAACCAATGGTCAGTAATAGCTACTATGAGATCAGTAATAACAAAGTTATGGTCAGTAAGTCATGGTCAGTAAGTTATGGTCAGTAATAGCGTTTGGATCCTTAATCATCCGCGTGGAATCATTTATTTGAATTGATTCTTTCCAAAACCGTCTTCCAATTTTTAAGGACGTTGTATAATAGGAAATATAGGATTTCTTTAAACACGTCGTAACCTATAATTAGAAATATAGTTATTGTTAATACACGTGTAAGGCCTAAAATGAGTGCTCATTGAAACGCTAATGAGCCCTGTGTGTAGTGGATAAGCCCTCTATATATATATATATATATATATATATATATATATATATATATATATATATATATATATATAACTAGCGTATACATGCGCTTCGTGGCAGTTTTTATCTTGTTAATTGATTAGTTCATGCAAGTCTATTACGATCAATTGTCACATTTTAACTTAAAGAAACCTCTAAGATATATGAAATATAAAGTTTACATATAATATAATGAAATGTTTGATCCATATACATGATTATTATCAGTATAAACTTTAAATTTATAATCGTAAATTACAAAGGATATTATAATAGAAGAGTAAATTTATGAGATAAAATTGGAAAAAGAAAATACACCATCCAAATAAAACCTCGTTAAGTTAAAGGAAATAGTCAAAATAGTGTTTATGAGGATTACAAAGGTCATTATACATGAATTAAATAAAAAAAGTGGTGTAAACTAAGTATAAATTAAGAAGGCTCTAAAAAATGTTTTTTCACAATACTCATGTTATTAATTCCTTAAAAGTCTGATGTAATCAGCATAGCCTTTAACAACTAAAAAATATATAGGAAATATATTTTTTAGTTTATATATAGACTTGCAATTATTATATATGACATAAAAGCATAATAAAGTTGTAAATATTACAATATAAAATAAACTTTACATGTAACATTTTTTGCATGAGACCAATAAGCATCTATTATATAAATTGTAATTATTAACCAATAAACATTACAAAGAACACATCAAATTAAACTATTGTATAAAAATATACGGTTTTATTATCTTATTTAAAATTTAATAACTTTTAACATGTAAGAAGATATAGATCATAATTTTTATGTAGATAAATATTTTAATATAGCTTAAAAGGAAAAACACTTAAGATGTAGATTATTCTACTACCATTATATCCTAGATATATACTTCCATTCATTAATATATCGATGTACGGTAATATATTGGTATGTATATGTTTTCTGTTGTTACTTTTTTATCCATTTTTATTCATTTGTTTTATCTACATACAGTTCTAGTGATATAATGTATATAGTTTCACATATATAGATCCAAAAGTGATTTGCCTTTTTCTGTACATGGATAAATTTATCGCAATAACTTAAAGTTTATGAAATATTCAGCAACTCATGTTAACAATCAAATCATATAATTATTTAATAAACATTAAAAAAGATCCAAATAACACTCATTAACAACACATGTTATTTTTTAATTTGTCAAAAACCTACCGTCATTAAAAAACAAACTAAATGCCAAGATATATAGTGCTACTAAGACAAATAAACATTTTTATTAAAAACAATATAATGAAAGCTATAAATAATAAAATAAAGATTACATATAAGTTAATCGTGATTAAATTTATCGACGATACATGATTCTTAGTGTATATAGAACTGGAAAAGGATGGCATAACTTATATGATCTGAAATCATTTTGCATGCTCCTCATATGTATACCCAATTAAGATATAGTATGAAGTATCATATATAAATTATTAGAATTATATGGCAAGTTTATATAAAGAATTATGAGTATAGTTTATATAAACCATCCACTGAATTATTGTATAACACCACGAGTCAAACTTCATTTAGTTAATATTTGTTATAAGTAGAAGCAATATATTATTGATGTCTATATTTAGACAATAATGTTAATCAATATTATACATGATAATTAACTTGATATTCGTATAATAAATAGATAAATAACAGAAGACTTTGTCAGATGATTTTCATACCATCATGCATCACTGAAGAATTTTCCAGAATTTCCCTCAAATATAATATCAATTTCTTGTATAAGACACAACATAAATGATTTAATAGTTATTGTAAAAATTATGTGCATAAATTTAACTTTATTGTAATATTTATCGGTATTTAAATATTTATTTTTTATTGTAAGAGTATATTCGTAAAGTGCGATTGTAAGATATGTCCTTACATATTGCATAATTTATAACAACTAATAGCTTTGAAATAATTTTGATTAGGGATTGTAAAATATGTGCTTACATATTACATAATTTATATAACCATTAATAGCTTTGAAATGTTTTTTATTAGATATATTTTATTTGTATGTAAAATGAAGCTATAATTTCTGATTTTCCACCTATTTTTAAAAAATATACAAATATTATAAATTATATACTATAGAAGTCATGACAAATGTAATATTACTATAAAATTTTAAACAATAAAATGAGGTTTATGTTATCTTGTTAATACATTTTAATATATTTTACTCCATATGATAAATCATATATGTATTATCTTATTCCTAATATATATAATATTTAACTAAATAATATTAATGTAAAACTATCACTTTATAAATTAGAAGGGAGGAGAGATGAAAAATAATATATTATTTAATCTAAAACTATATCACTTTATAAATTAGAGGAAAGGAGAGAGATAGATAGAGAAGATAGTGGGTAGAGAGAGAAGCGATTGAGATAAATGGGGAGTGCGTGCGAGAAAGATGAAAATGCCCTTGGGAGTAGGAAGAATGGGAGAGAAAAAGAAACACGGGGAAGGGACCCACGTGGTTGGGAGATGAGAGGGAATGGGAAGAGATCATGAAAGAGAACATGGAGAATGGGGGAAAGGAATGGGAGATTGGACCATGTGTCATTGCTGGCAAGGAAAAAAAGAGGAAGGGAGAGCACTAGAGGGGGAAGAAAGGTGCCGGAGAGAGAAAATAGAAGAGCCGCATGTCCATAGCTCTGGAAAATGCCCAGTTTTAGTATGGTATACGATAAGATGGTTTGTAAAGGATAAAAGAGGAATTTGTTTCAAATGGTAAAAGCGGAACTTTTTGGCCAAAAATTAGTGTCTTGACGGCATTTATATATAATTGATACGAATACAAATCTATTACTACATATTAAGCAGGGGGTTGCTTATCTATATTTTGGCCAATACATTACCTTTTCACCCCTACCAATTACACGTATTATCGAAGACGTCTGCATCCAAATGCGGAGCAACCCCCTCTCCTCCGCCCGTCTCGCTGTCCCTTCACCCGGGTTCATCCCCCGCCGCCTCACCCCTCCCCTCCGTTGCGCTTTGCCATCCCCTCTCTGTCGCATCCATCTTCCTTCTTCCCCCTCCTTTTTTGCCCTTTGCATGGCGTCCATCTTCCTCCCGCCCCTTTTTTCACAGCCCCAAGTTCCCACTAGGTCTTCCGCCACCACAACACTTTAGCAGCAAATCCCGACATCGAAGTCTGACACTCCGATTGCCCTCATTACCTCTGCATCAATCTCCCAGGGGATCTGTTGCTCTGCTGGCAGGTCTCCCTTCGACATCGACATGTAGAGTTTTGTATCATTGTGCCTTCCCGTGAATTTCTTCATGTACTTCTTTTTCCAAACATGATCTTTAGGGCTTGTTTGGTTACTGAGTTGGGATGGTTTGGGGTATCCTCCTGTGAATAGTAGTTGTTTGAAGGGTTGAAAGGTTGGAATGATAATTGTGATGTGATGTGACATTGATTATGTGTTATATTAACTTTTTTAAGGATTATAATATGTTTTTTATGTTATTAATTTTATTTGAACATGGTTAAAAAATATCATACCAAAAAATTTGTAGGTTCAATACAAGTAATCCCAACCCAGGAATGCAGGGTTGGAGCTAGGGGTATGCCAGGGTACCCCGGTGTACCCTTGCAACCAAACAGGCCCTTAATGTTCCTTGAGTCAACAACACCAGTGTTGGCACGTTGCTGGACATTTTCCCATTCTCTCCTATCAAACAATCAATAAACAACTCAAATCCATTGGAAACGAGAACTCCTCCAGAAATCAATTACCAGATTCGTCATTGGGTGCATTCCTCCCACTCTCCATTCATCTCTCTCAATTCCAATGGGTAGATGGAATGCACGATGATTGAAGCATTAGATGGCAATGCTTTCATCTTTTAAAAAACTATTCTTTATGTTATTCTTCTCATCCGATGAACCTAAGGACCAATTTGGACATCTTAATAATTGATCTTCTAAATTTTGACAACACGATGAAGGAATGACATGGGCCACAATAAAGCTTTTTTTTAAATAGCTCAGGGATGCAATGTAGGGTGACATTTAGGAGCTCATGAGAACTAATTCTATGATTGAATTTCAAATTTCATTGTTAATCACTCCTTATTTTTGTCAATAGAGGTGGTTTGTTGAATGTGGTGCGTCTCACATATCTTTTAGAGTTACTAGATCAAGGCATTAGTGTCATCCAAATCGAGTTTTCGACTGCTAAGGTGACGACATTATCGTCATCCAAGATGCCATCTTCAAGAAGGTTTAATACAATAATGACACGAGTGCATACTGGATATGGATTCCATACATATGTATACATTGTATGCCAACGTAGTGAATTGAATGATAGGACTGCCTTATGTTGAATAAAATTCCCTTCATTGTCAAAATTTACTAATTACATTTTCAGCAAAAAAATCAATACATGAACATTTCAAAATTCCTATCAAAATTTTCATCTTAACAAATTATACCAGCAATTGGATGACATCTCGTGTCATCTATGATGACTAAATTAGTGTAAAATATTGTTATATTTTTTCATGATAAATTTTTTAGTCCACGATTAAAATACATAAAATCTATCATACGAAGAATCTCCTCGCTCATTAGTTGCGATGTTACTACACTTACCACGTACCCTCACAGCCAAGTTCTAATGGTTATTTGCAATGGCAGTCACTACTGCGATAGAATATGATTTTTTACAGTTGTTCTTTTGCTAAAACTCTATAGAATATGATTTTTTACAGTTGTTCTTTTGCTAAAACTCTGTAATACACAAATGACATGTTCAATTACACAATGATGACTCATATAATATTACTTTAGTTATTATATGCCATTGTCAACATGTTGCATTGTAAGAGTTAGTTGTAAGATTACAAGATTCTTAATGTTGGATTTTTTCCTGATGTAATTATATTGGATTTAAGGGTTATATTATACTTGAACAATATCTCTAGCTTCGTCCATGTATGTTCAATTTAAGTGTTATATCCCAACTCTAAGATATATACTCTCTAATTTTTATTTTGATATGATTTGCCCTAATGTCAACTATTTGTCTAAGTTAAATCGCATTGAAATAGATATTAAAGATTAATCATAACATATTTGCCTTTCAAATTTTGAGCACGACATGAAATTGGGTCTGCAATCACATAGATGTTTCATTACAAATCAAGTGTGAATAACAGACAAGGAGTGCATGTTTTACTTACATTATATTTCTCAAAAGGGTCGCAAACCAATAATAGAATGACACAAACCTGTACTTAAATATCAACTCCGTGACACATCACGAAATAATATATATTTTAAGCTTTGCTAAATCATAAGTCTGTGAACTTACACCTCCGAATATATTCATGTTTGTCTTTTATTGTAATCACTTTTAAACGAACATGAATAATTTTTATTTTGAATGCAATATATAAGGATAACGAGCTTTTATTTCTTTGAGGCTATATATATAGATCAGAGATGAATGGGCATATACAATTTTTCTACACATATAAATATGAGAACAATGATTGATCAAAAGTTTTATTAGATGGTGTGCATTATATAATAATTCAATTATTGTAGATATTATCGGCAAAATGGTTCTTCCCGTGCTTTGTATAGGGTGTGAACTAGTAACAATATATATATATATAGGATTTTTATCCAGAGGGCACTGTGCCCATTTTATATAAAATGAGCCCTTATTCCCAACCGTTGGATTAAATCATGCGATCCCATGATTATAGGAACCACGATTGTAACCGCCATTTTTGTAAAAATGAAAATTAATTACATTTCTTAATTAGCAAATGAGTCATTTCTTCTCGCGTCATTTTCTATCGAGGAAAAAAACCCTTCTTGTCATTCGCGAGAGCTTCGAGCGATTTTTTACTCGTAATCTGGAACCAAAGGTACTTTGATTTGCAATTTATAATTTTTTATATGTTTTTCGTTACATGTTTTCGTTTCTAATATGTATTTAATAGGTTCGTGTATGGATAATTCGCGAGTAGATTTTGATCTTGATACGTATGATTCAATGATGAAAGACAAATTTGTCCATGGTTCAGGAAGTGAAGATTATTTATGTGAATTAGAAGATGAAGGCAATCTTTTCGATCTGATTGATGTCCACAAGAACTCTGGAAGATTAGGTATTTTTTATATATTTTATGTAATCATATGAATTTTATTTTCAAGTTGTTCATTGTATCATTGAAATTTTGAAATTCGTATCATCATCAAATTTAAATAAGCTCTAGTATTATATAAGCATCTTTTAAGTATCTGTAAGATCTCAGAGCAAACAAGTAATATATGTAAGTTCAAATATCGTAGCACATGTAAACATCAGTAAGATTTATTATGACACAAGTAATATTTTTATATTCAATAGTAATATTTGCAAAAGAATCAGTAAGCACTAGTGTAGCACATGTAAGTATCAGTAAGATTTATTATGACATAAGTAATATTTTCATTTTCGATAGTAATATTTGCAAAAGAATAAGTAAACTCCTATGTTTCAGATGTATCAGTAAGTTATATGGTATCACGAAGTAATATTATCAATCTCATTAGTAATAACTGCAAAACAATAAGTAAGTATCAGTAAGCTATGTTATGACACAAGTAATATACATAAATTCAATAGTAGCACTAGTGTAGCACATGTAAGTCTCAGTAAGCCTTATTATGACATAAGTAATATTTTCAGTTTCGATAGTAACTTTTGCAATAGAATAAGTAAGCTCTTATGTTTCAGATGTATCAGTAAGTTATATGATATCACGATGTAATATTATCAAACTCATTAGTAATAACTGCAAAAGAATACGTAAGTATCAGTAAGCTATGTCATGACACACGTAATTTACATAAATTCAATACTGATACTTTAAATACGTAAGAATACGTAAGTATCAGTAAGCTATTGTATTAGTAAGTTATGCAATATCATGATGTAATATTAGTAAACTCATTAGTAATAATTGCAGAAGAATACGTAAGTTCAGTAAGCATACTGATGCTTTAAATATGCATACTGATACTCTTTTTATGGTTTATTCTTTTAGTCAATGATGAATATGAAAGCGTTGAAGATTTAAATGATGATGATTCCCCTATATCAGCTGTTGATCCTGCTATTATCCCTCGAGAGGGTCTCTCTTTCTCAAACCTAAAGGAATGTGAAATGTTATATGAGAAATATGCTACTGAACTTGGCTTTAATATTAGGAGGAGTAGCACCAAATATTGTTTTGATCGAAAAAACAAAGTTAAGAAT
This sequence comes from Ottelia alismoides, assembly GCA_037367405.1. Classification (NCBI taxonomy): domain Eukaryota; kingdom Viridiplantae; phylum Streptophyta; class Magnoliopsida; order Alismatales; family Hydrocharitaceae; genus Ottelia; species Ottelia alismoides. Next base: position 24,869 of record JAZKJV010011617.1, read on the forward strand.
CTTTCTTTTAAAAAATATGTTTGTTGGAAGGAAGGACAGTATGTTCAAAATGCCAAAAAAAGAAAGATATCATCGAGCCTGTCAGTGGTAGACGCAGAAGCTAATCTTGATGGAATAGACAGCGAGGGTAGACGATGTGGAATAAGCCGTTGTGGTTGTAAGGCAAAGTTGTGTATTAAATTAAATCAGATATCTAAACAGTGGGATGTGGTCTCATTCGTTGAGGAACATAACCATAAACTTGTTTCTCCAAGTAAGAAAAAGTACTTGAGACCGAATAGGAGAATAACTAAGGCCACAAAGAATCTACTAACTTCTATGTCTCAAGTGAACATCCCTACTGCCAAACAAATTGCTTTTTTGGAAAAACAAAGTGGATCTAACGAACGCATTGGTTCTATAGCCAGAGACATATACAATTTGAAGCGTGATCAGAAGAAAGAAATTGAAGATCATGATGCTGTTATGTTGTTGGAACATCTTGAATATTGCAAAAGCATTACACCTGAATTTTTTTATGTGTACAAGCAAGATGAGGATTTGTGTTTAACTCATTGCATGTGGATAGATTCTTATTCTATGGAAGATTATAAATTGTTTGGAGATGCTGTTACTTTTGATACAACATACGATACAAACAAGTATAAGCTCATTTTTGCTTCTTTTTGTGGAGTTAACAACCATAAACAGACTGTATTCTTTTGCAACGCATTCTTAATGAATGAGACAAAGGAGTCTTTTGTATGGCTTTTTAAAATTTTTCTGGTGGCTGTTAATGTCGCTCCCAAGACAATTATTACTGATCAGTGTCCATCCAATAATGCTGCTATAAGAGAAGTCTTCCCCTCTACCAAACATAGATATTGTGGTTGGCACGTTACGGCTAACATGAAGAAGAGGATTGGTTTAACAAAGAAAGCTGATATAGCAATTCCTGCATTGAATAAGATTATTTGGGGGGCAAAAAGTGAACAAGATTTTGAAGCTGAGTGGGACAGAATAGTTACAGAATGTAATTTAGACAAAAATAGATGAATTAATGTTATGTATCGTATTAGGAGAAAGTGGATTCCTATTTACATGAGAAGATATTTTTTTGCTGAGATGAATACAACACAGAGGAGCGAGAGCATGAATTCATTCTTGACTAACCATGTCAATCAGCTGAATAGTTTATATGAGTTCATGACTAGATTTCAAACTGCAGTTGAAAGAATGAGAGAGCATGCTAATAGGATGGATAATGAAAATGAGAATAAAATTCCTAAGTTGGCTACGCAGTGGAGCATTGAAAAACAATTTTCTGAGCATTTCACAAAGACCGTGTTTTATATGGTTAAGACAGAGCTTTTGGAAGGTATTGAACTAAATGTGATTCCATTTCCTTCTGTTGATGATGTTATACAATTCAGAGTATATCCTATTGGGAGGATTGAAGATTTCAACAGAGTTACTTTTCATGCTTGTTACAATAAATTCAAATATGATTGTATGAAAATGGAATCAATGGGTATTCCTTGCAGACACATTATTAGTGTTTTAAAACACGCTGATGCGTCAGACGTTCAATCCTCTCTTTTATTGAATAGATGGAAGAAAGATATCAAGAGAAATGGTTACTACCCACTTTATAGGAGGAGAACAGTGCAAGATGATAATAGTCAATTAAGGGTATTGGCAAATGAACTTATTAGCGAAGCTGATGGCAACAAAGAAGTATATGATTACATTAAGAAGGTCCTTATAAATGCTTCTAAAGGAGTCAAAGCTATTAAGAGCAAAAGGATCATTATAAATGTTGAAGATGTCCATGATGTTAATGAAAAATGTGATAAGACAGTATTTGTTGTAAAAGATCCTAACGTAGCAAAACCAAAAGGGTCTAGAAAAGGTGGTAGACCAAAGGGTAGCACTAATAGATTGAAATCAATTAGTGAAGAGAATTCGTCAAAGGGTAGATAATGCAAATTATGCCACAAATTCAATGCAGGACATGATTTAAGGAATTGTCCTTCAAAATCTTAATATAATGCATGATGGTAAAAAATATTCTTATTCATATTGTTTTATAGTACTTTTAGTATATTAACGTTCTGATAACAATATGTATATTTTTTCCATTACATAGTTGGTTACATTATCAATGAGCTGATATTTGAAAGTTTTGAAGTCAGATGTTATTCAAAGAACTGAGAAGACTGATGGTAAGATAAATTCTTATTCATATGGTTTATATTGTACTTTTAGTATATTAACGTTCTGATAACACTATGTATATTTTTTCCATTTCACAGGTGGTTACATAATCAATGCAGTTGATATTTGAAAGTATTGAAGTCAGATGATATTCAAAGGATCGAGAAGACTGAAGCTTATTTTGGCATACCCCATTGCACTTTATAGAAGAATTCCATTTTTTTATGTTCCCCTTCTTTGTAATCTTTCTAAATTGTGTACTATTCATCAAGTATGAAGTTGTGTGTTTATGATGTGGTTGTAAGTTATTTTCTTTTGTTAAATTTCCATTTGTAATTTACAAGTATGTATAAGTAAGTTGGTACTTGTCAATGGTCTTGTAAGTATGAATCATGTTTCAGTAAATTTCGTGAATGAATCAGTAAGTTATGTCTCTCTCATGTTTTAGTAAGTTTGGAACATGTATCAGCAACTTTGAAGAATGAATCAGTAAGTTAATTTTATAATCAGTATATATTACCCATATTTTCTTTGACGTATGCATCAGTAAGTATGAAGCTTGTATAAGTAAGTTTGTAAAGGACATCAGTAACTTTCATCATTATAAACGTAAGTATCAGTAACTTAAATAATAAGTAAGTTTTTCTATATCATATTTAACTATAAGTAAGTTTCTAATATATTACAAGTAATAATCTCAAAATCATTAGTAAGTTATTATGTATCATTTGTAATTATTAGTAACTTAAAACATAATATATGTATCTAATGTAAGCACTTGTAAGCGATCGTTAATAGGATTTAGAAGATTTTTTAAGCATTTGTATCAGTAAGATATTAGTTTATTCAAGTAATATTTCCAAAATCAACCTTAAATTTTTATGTAGTATATGTAAGTAATAGTAAGTATTAGTAAGTTTTTATGTAGTATATGTAAGTTCTTATTCTTCACTTTTCGTTAGTAATTTCCAAGACTGTATAAGTAAGTTGGTACTTGTCCATCACCAGTATGTATGAATCATGTTTCATTAAATTTGTTATATAAATCAGTAAGTTCTTGCATGTGACATGTTTTAGTAAGTTTGGTATGTATCAGTAACATTGAAGAATGCATCAGTAAGGGGTTTTTATGTATCAGTATATATTTCTCATATTTTCTTTGACGAATACATCAGTAAATATGAAGCTTGTATCGGTAAGTTTGTAGAAGACATCAATAACATTCATCATTATAAAACGTAAGTATCAGAAACTTAGATAATAACTACGATTTTTTGTATCATATCTAACTATAAGTAAGTTACTAGCATGTCACAAGTACTATTTTCAAAATCATTAGTAAATTATTACGTATCATTTGTAAGTATTAGTAACTTATAGCATAATATATTTTAATCCGTAAGTTCTTAGCTTATTCAAGTAAGATTTTCAAAATCAACTTTAAGTTCAAATAATAGTATATTTAAATAGTAGTAAGTTATACAATACTCAAGTAATATTGTCTAAAGCAATAGTAACTTTTTTATTTAGCATTGTATGTATCAATAACTTAATGCATCTGTAAGTATCAAGTAGTAGACGAATGTATCATCTGTAATAATTTCAACAATCAACAACCATCAAAATTTTCTCATTCATAAAGAATTCCATGTTCAAAAGAAAGATACTACATTTAAATTTTGAACAGTACATGTACATATTTACATCATCTCTATATACATGTCTAAGATATCACATATCTGTTAATCTTTCTTCTGAACACTTGTAAGTAGTATAGCTGCTATCTCCGCACGAAACTTGGGGATATCTTCGTTTCGGAACACTGGATCTTTTCCTTTGCAAATAAATTCCATATACTTTATTACATAAACCCCACAATCAATGGAATTACTTCGCTGCATTGGGATTCCTTTTTTTATCTCTACTGGCCACTTTTCAAGGTGCTCTCCAGTAAATAGCATGAAGTATTCTGCCATCCAATCAACCTAAGGGTATTGTTAAAGAAATATGTTAGTAAAAAAATATATCAAAAATGGATGTATCACAAAATTTTATATCTTTTTACTCATTTTCTAACATCCATGAGGTGTTTTTTCATCTCAGCAAGTGAATTGTATGAAATGAATTTCTTCTCATCGAAATCAGCCACGAGAAGATGCCAATGATTGGAGGTGTGGATTACACAAAAGGCTTTTTTTACACTATCAAACATTGTTCTTGTGCATGAGAACAAATTATTTAGAGGCTCATAATCTTCTTCTGTTGCTTCTTTCAGTCTTTGGGAACAATTGCTGAAATGAATAATATTTAGTTAATATAACTTAAATTAAAAACAAAAAATAGTTTAGTACTATTACCACTTGAGCCGTATTTGCAAAAATAAATGGGCATTCCACGTCACTTTCTTGATATGATTTGTAAAGCACATCCATGAACATGTCCAAAATCACATCTATGACCATTTTGTTATAAAGTAGGTCTTCAATGTGTATTCCATTGCAAAAGTTGTCTCCTGGACCATGGTAAGTTGCTCCTATAATGAAATGTAAGTTAAGTTGTAACATTACAAAAAAATCAACATAAATATATCATGAAATGGGTCTAATAAATTTAGTAAATCTCCCCTTATTTGGCGACAGAATCCTTCAGAAATTCATGAATGGTTGCCCTCTCTGATTCAGAAATTGCATCATATCCAGCGTAATCGATGCGATTTAAATTGTAAACCTATAAATAAATTTAAGAAATATTATCATTATTTTGTGTTATTGCATCATTGTAATTTCTTACTTTTAAAGTATCACCAAAAGAATTTAAGCTTTTGTATTTATGTAAGCATTTGTAAGTATCATTAAGATATTAAAACAACATAAGTAATATTCTCAAATGCATCAGTAAGTTCCTTTGTATCATTTGTAAGATTCATTCAGTATGAAAATTACTCACCCTATATTTCTAAGTTCGATAGTAACTTTTTAAGTGTCATTATTTTATAACAACATAAGTAATATCCTCAAATGCATCAGTAATTTCCTTTCTTTAATTTGTAAGAATTATTCAGTATGAAAATTACTCACCCAATATTTCTAAGATCGACAATAACTTCTTAAGTGTCATCTCTAAGTATCAGGTACCGAAAGACACTAGTAACATTATATGTATCAACAGTAAGTTAATATGTAAGTATTTGTAATTTAATAATTGACAGAAGTAATAATATATAAATGAACAGTAACTTAATATTTAGCATATGTAATTTATTAAACTACCATCATTTGAATACATTAAATCAAAAAAAAATTAAAAGCAACAGTATATGTAAAGTATGGTAGGATGATTTCATACCTCCAAAGCTTGCTCTTTGTTATCTTCAATCTTTGGAATTTCATCTTCATCTTCTACCCTCATCACTTCTTCAATATTCTTTTTTTCAAGCTTTCTTTTTTTCCTTACTTTTTTCTCCTTCATTGGGATGGTTTGTGCTTTTTCTTCTTCCTTTATTGCTCTTCTAAACTTGACCCTTTTTGACATGCTGCTAGGAGTAATAAGCTTCTTGCTTCTACCCCTCTTTGGAACACATGGTTTAATTTTGCCACGATCTTCAGGATCCTCCTCAATTCCAAGATCAAAGGATGGTGATTCGATCTTTTTTGTGATATTATTTTGTTCTTCTTGATCACCAAACTTTGTTGTTTTCTCCTCTTGTTGCTTTACACTAACTGATTTTGCAAAGAATTCCTCAAACCATTGCTTTAGAATAGAGATTTCGACCTTCAGCTTCTCATTCTCCCTCAATGTATTCTTATATTTTTCTTTCATGTTTTTATACTCATCCAAAGTGGGCATCTGAGAAATGAAACTCTCCAAATTACTTATTTTCTTCTTGGGTTCTTCACATTTACACTCTGGTGTATTTTGATGTTGAGCAGTCTTCAAAATTGATGTCATTGAACAATCATTAAGTTGCCGTTGTTGTGGTACAATGACACGCAATGCATAAGCAGTTGAGATGAAACCCTCTGTTACGAAGGTTTCATAATCAAATATGAATTCATTTGGGTCAATCTTGAATAACTCTTTTTCTTCATAGTCTAGCTGGACAACAATCTAATGCAAGGAAATATATTTAGCCATCAATCAAAACTCATTTTAATAAAAAGTATCATTTCAAGTTAAATTAATAATGACAAGCATTAACATTTTTAAATGTATCAGGCTGTCAGTAGATTTGAAATCAGTAAAATTGACGCATGAAGTAAATTTGAAGTAATCAGTAAAATATTTGATTCATATGAGACATGTATCATTTAATTTGAAGCATGAATTAGTATTAGTAAGATATTACTTCTCACATGTAACTATTTACCATAGAATATTTGAACAATGCTACATTAATTATGAAGCGTGTATAAGTAACTTTGATTAAGGCAACAGTAACTAAAGTCAATTTTTCAGTAATTTTACGGATTAGACGAGAAATAATAATTGGGGTATGCATGATTAGTAATTTTGAATGATCCAGCAGTAAGTTTACTTTAGTTATTAGTAACTATTTTCAATATCGCATATTTCATGAATGCATCAGTAACTTCATAACTTGTATACGTACGTGAATTGTTCAAAACTTGCATTAGTAACTTGCATCAGTAACTTGCATCAGTAACTTCCAAACTTACTTCAGTAAGTATTTGTGATTTATTGATAAATATTTTCAATATCGCTTTTTCATTAATGCATCAGTAACTTCAAAATTTGTATTTGTACGTGAATTGTTCAAAACTTACATCAGTAACTTGCATCAGTAACTTTCAAAACTTGCATCAGTAACTTCAAAATTATATTCAAAATTAAAATCACAAATGAAAATGTAAATAAAATTATGTTACCTGATCTTCATCAAAGTTCATGAATTGTTCAATGGTGACTTTATAAGGAGTTGACCATTTCCTAATTCTTAGCAAGAGATTTTGATTCAATGCATGTGTTGGGAATAAGTGCTCCAGAGCTCATACCTTAAAATAATTTAACATAATTAAATATTTGGTAAATATTTATTAAAAGCAAACTAGTAGTTAGAGATTAAAAAAAACTTACATATAAACACGCTGCACATCCAGTTAAGTAGCCAACTGTGCCTTTCCCATCAGATGATGAACGCTTCCTCATTTTTTCCACTATATCTTCCAAGTATTGCATTATCATAGTCCCAACTGCATTAGACAAATTGAAGAAACGTGTATCTTCAATTGAATCTATGTAATTTAGTAGGACCTTTGGGAAGCAGAAGTTCGTTTCGGAGAATAGAAATGTATAAAACATCAATGATATTAGACATCTTATGTACATTCTATTTGAATGATCATCTTCTTGAGATCTTAAAGATTCAAGGATGTCACAAATGTTATAACGATTTAATAACATGCTTGGTTGGCAAAATTGCTTTTCGAATGAACTTGGCCATTCAAACGAAAAACCCTTAGTTGTATAGGAAATCCTGATGAAGGCAACCCCAAAATCAAGCCTATGTCATTATCTGAGAATATGAGTTCTTTCTCTCCAAACTTGAAAATCCGATCTCCTTTATATCTTTGAATAATAAAGTCCAATACTTGATAATTAATATCAAGTTTTGTAATTGATACTAATCTTGAGAAAGCGGATTTATCGATCAACTCCTTATGCCATCCAGTCAACTTTTTGTTACCAAGATATGTTACAAATTGTTTTATGTAACATCTGTGTTGGACGCAATATCTCGCTGCAATAATGAAATTAAAACCATTTAAAATTTTGCATATAAAATAGGCTTTTCTTAACTTACAATCTTAGTGGATATTTTCTAACCTGGCAATGGTTCTATCTTTGCATCATCCTTTACATTTGCAAGACTCAAAACTGATGCTCTTTCTACACAGCACACAAGTTTGTGAATAGTAAGTTATGATATTAAGTATTACCATTTTGTATGTTAATATGCAAACTTACCCGTAGTAATTTCAGTAGTTTTATCTCCCTCAAAGCTTGTATCTGCATTAAGTTACTTGTTAAGACATAATTGAATTATATTATATATTTTAAATTAAAAAATAACAAAATTACCACTTGCAGATTCCATAAATCCTTTTTTTACATTTTGCGGTGTTCGTCTCTTGTAAGAAACATCAAATGTTTTTGCTTGTTTCATCTGCAAAATAGTAAATGAAATACTAATCTTAATTACTGATATAAGAATTTTAGTGATTTCAACAGGAACATCAAGTATTAACTAATTTACTGAACCATAAATTTGAGATATATTCAGTATTTCTTTGTTAAGCTTCATTAGAATTAGGCAATGGTAAGATAAAAATCCAACCGCAAAAGTAAAAAACTAGACTTAATTGTAAAGAATTAGTAAACATATGTATGCAACTATTGGAAACATCTTTCTCAATATGTTATATGCATGCAGCTATTGGATTCATAACAAAGTGTTCAAAGTTGAAAGGATTTTTTTTCGTAACCCTAATACGTATAATTCCCAAAAAAAACTCATTTACGAAGTAACCTATCATTACAATGGAAGATGACGGTTGTTAATCTTTCACTAACCGTGTCTGACCGTGTTTAGCCTTCTCCTTCCTCGTTGCAATCGTCGAGAAGGTCTTCACTGCTCCGCCGCGAACCGAGCACTCTCGCCTGAAGTAAGTTTTTGAAAGTTAACCTATCTTGTGTTTTATGATAAGGCGGTAAAAAGTAATTTATTGGAAAAATAGATTATAATATCATGATGGTAATATTATATATATGGCAAGTAACTTTTGTACTTATACAGGTAACTTTAAAATCATACTATATTTTTATTCATTATCAATTAGTAAGTTAGAAGCATGTACCAGTAAGTTCATGATGCTCACCGGTATCAGTAATTATGATACTTGAATCAGTAATTTCATGCTTAACAAAAGTATTCATAAGATCGTAACACTTATCAGTAACATTGAAGAATGCATTAGTAAGATTATTTAATGAATCAATAACTATTTCCCATATTAGATTTGGAGAATGAATTCAGTAAATTTGAAGGTTCTATCAGTAAGTTAGATGAAGATATTAGTAATTTCCATCATCTTATCAGTAACTTTAATATCAGTAAGTTAGATGAAGACATTAGTAAGTTCCATCATCTTATCAGTAACTTTAATCTTTAAACTTAAAATAACATTAGAGTTATGGTTCTAATATTGGAATATGATTCAGTAACATAGAATTAGGCAGCAGTAACTTACAATCTTTAATCTGTAATATTGATGTATCATTAGTAACTTTCTAAATCTTATCTATCAGTAATGTTCTTACTTCTCAAATTTATTTGTAAGATCGTAACACGTATAAGTAACATTGAAGAATGCATCAGTAAGTATATTTAATGTATCAGTAACTATTTCCCATATTACATTTAGAGAATACATTCAGTAACTTGGAAGGTTCTATCAGTAAGTATGATGAAGGTTTCAGTAACTTCCATCATTTTATCAGTAATATTAATTTTTACAATTAAAATAACAAGAGTTATTCTTGTAATTTTGGAATATGTATCAGTAACTTAGAATCATCAAACAGTAAGTTTACTTTATTTATAAGTAACTATATTTAATATAGAATCTTAGAAGCGATAACATATTTGTTCTTAAAAGAAAAAATTAAATGATAAATCATTTCAAAATATTTGAAGCGATAAACTATTTGTTCTTAATCCAACAACCAAAATTTTTCTTACTATCAGTACCTGTACATGATTTTTTAATAAGTCTGCATCAAAATTTAGTAAGATCTGAATCGGAATTTAAATATGTTTAAATTATAGGAAAGAAAATATTTTCAAAATGTTCTTCAAGGACGACTATACATAAAAACTTACTGATGTCGAAGATGAAGCGACCTCAAAGCGACCTCGAAGATGAAGGCGTACGAAAGAAGGTATTGGCTTTGTTTGATCGCCGTTCTTCATAATAAGGAAACACAATTTTGTTTTTGTTAATCATCGTAACAAATGGCGTCAATGAAATTAATTTACCGCCCATATTTCTCGCGATATCAGTTATTGTATTCAAAATATGTCATATTTGAAATTATCATCGAAATTTTATTTAGACCTCACGATTTTAATCGGACGTCTACAATTAGGGGCCTATTAATTGCTAAATGGGCACAGTGCCCTCTAGATAAGCCCTCTATATATATATAGGGTAAAATGGGGCTGCCCCAGGGAGTAGCCAACGTGGCTACTCCCACCCCTACTTTTCCCTCATTTTTTATTTTTTAGAAAATAAAAATTTGCATATTCATCATTATATCTCTCTCACATTCTATTAAAATTTCGTCAGAAACAGAGACTCCTAAGCCCTCCATCCAGACGTCATTTTTTAACGGTCGCAGGATTTTTTAAATCGACCATGTTTGGATGGAGGCCGTAGGAGTCTCTGTTTCTGACGAAATTTTAATAGAATGTGAGAGGGATATAATGATGAATATATACATTTTTATTTTCCAAAAAATAAAAAAATGAGAGAAAAATAAGAGTGAGAGTAGCATGCTGACTACTCCTTGGGAGCAGCCCCATTTACCTCATATATATATATATATAACGAATTAGATAAGGAACTCAATATGAATATATTGACATTGGTTTTAGTCTCGCCTCAACCTTCCTCAAAAAGACCAAAAAAAACAAAAAAACCTCCGCCCCCTTCAAACGCCATCCCGCCAAAGCCCACAGAGCTCCAATGCTCCGGTGCGCCCTCTCATCCATCTCGCGCGCGGGGCGACCAATCCCGATCTCCAACAGGTGACGAGCGATCTCGATCTCGTTTCTTCCGTCTTCAGATCTCTCTCGCATATTCCCACACCTTCTCGATCTCGCAGCGACCAATCCGCGATCCCCGCCTCGATCGACGTGCACGCGGCGAGGGATCTCGTCCGCGCCGGTCACAAGTACCTCGATGTCAGGTTCGATCTCTGTTATTCCTCGCCGTCTCGATCTGATCGGGATGCGTTCTAGTGTTCAAATTTGATTTGTTCGGATCTGAAGGACCGCGGAGGAGTTCGGGCATGTTCGCGGCGCGATCAACGTCCCCTACTGGTTATTCACCGCCAGTGGTGAGTGGACCTCCTAAATGATCGGAAGTGAATTTACCATCGGATTGTTCGATTGTTTGCGCGTTGCGAATTAGGGCGCGTGGAAAATCCGAGGTTTCTGGAAGAGGTGGAAGCCCTGATGGATAAGGATGACGGCATAGTCGTGGTAATTTGCTCGATTGCGTGCTTGCTTGTCGTCTTGTGTGGATTGTGGTGAGAATGGCTGCCGGACTGATGCGTGGATTGTTTTTTTTCCTTTTTTGCTGCGTGTGTTGAAGGCTTGTGCGAGCGGGGGGCGGTCGATTCGAGCTGCGACAGATATGCTGAACGCGGTAAGTATTTGCTCGATTTAGGACGGGGTTGTGTTGAAGCATTAACATTCTAGCAAGGATCGAATTCCATTTTTTGCATGCTGCCTTCCACTACCTGTGCTAGATGAGTAGATCTCTCTTTACAACCTCGTATTATCTCATATGGTTGCAGAGATCAGATAAAATCCGAATTTAAAATCGTGACGGTTGAGATAGTCACTATTTTTAGTATTATCTTTTTTGTATTTTTTTATTTTTTGAGAAACAATTTTCGTTTCATCTTTCTGTAGTTTGTCCAATGGTTCTTCTCCTATATAAGGGAATCCTTGGGCCTCTCATAATGCATCCCATTATGTTCCCTTAACATGGTATCGGAGCCACGGTTCTAAACCGGAATTCTCTTATCAAATCCTAACCCACCCTAACTCGTCACCTCCCCCCCCCTCCATCCGTCGTGCACACTCGGCCCCTAGCTCCGCACTCCCGGTCGCCAGCGCCCCAGGCCGCCTCCAACGCCTCCGTGCCCCTGAACGAACATGCCGTGCCCCCGTGCCTCAAGGCACCCCGCGCCTCAGGCCGTCCCCGTGCCCCAAGCCGTCCCCGCGCCCGGCTTCTCCCACGCCGCCCTGCACCCCTAGGCCGCCCTGCGCCCCGCGTGCCCTGCACCCCCAGGTCGTCCTCCGCCCAGGCGCCCCTGGCCCCGACTTCCACGCCCCCCGGTTGTGATGCCTTTGCTTCCACCCTCGACTTCCAGAAGATCTGCGCACCCTCGACTTCCAGAAGATCTGTGCACCCTCGACTTCCAGAAAATTTGCGCGCGTCCAGCCCTGCGCGCATCCAGCCCTCCGCGTACGTCCAGGACCCTACGTGAGTCCAAGACCCCGCGCGTGCGTCCAGGATCTTGCACCTTGGTCTCCTGAAGCCGCGACTCACGGTCCTTGCGTGCGTCCTGATCCTCGCATCTTGACCTCTCACGTTTTCCGGCCCTAACAAGCGACGAGGATTAACAAGGATGATTGTATGAATCTACACGTATAACCAATCCTTCATATGAGTCTGTAGACTCAATTATATCGGTCTACTCTCCAGTCGAATTCTGTTATTTGGCTATTTTACATCTTGACAGACAACAAGGGTGACATTTTCTCGTCCGGAACCTTTAAGGGCCCGGCTCCCATCGCTAAGATGGATGAGACCAACTATGAGTTGTGGTCACCCTCATGCAGTGCAACAACAAGGAGCACATCCTGACAGATCCAGAACCAGCGGACAAGATCGGGGAAATGATTCTTGAAAGCAAGGTGATGCGCATGTACGTGTTTGACTTTGTAGGACTCTTACTATAGATATAACCAATGATATTCTAATTCAGCCCACTGCCAAGGCGATGTGGGACACTTTGGCATCCACCTATGCACATGCAAAGAATGAGGTCAAGATCCTTCAACTACAGTTTGATATCTACAACATCAAGCAGAATGGCCGCCCTCTGCATGTTTACTGCTCTTCGCTGCGTGGCATATTTGAAAAGCTCCATAGCTACATGCCCATTACGACGTCTATTGAGAAGCAGAAGACGTATAGGAACTCTACGATGGTTGGAGTTTTCATGGCTGGACATGATAGAGAATATGATGCTGCACGTACTCATCTTCTCACTGAAGTAACCATTCCCGCTATAGAGGAGGCCTATAGTCGTCTCAGCCGGCTCATCATCTCGTTGACATCCACGTCTTCGTACTCCTCAGCGATGGCCGCTTCTCGTAGTCGAGGGGGGGGGGCGATCCAATCCAGAGGACGTACACCTCGAGGAAGAGGCGGTGGATGCCACCGTGGTCCCTGCACCTACTGCCGCAAGTGTGGACATGCAGAGGATACATGCTATCAGAAGAATGGATATTCTGTTTCTGGACGAGCAACAGAGCAGATTGTGTCTTCAGAGACTTCAGCTCCCCAGGCCGATCCTCGCCTGGATGATATTGTCTCTCGTATTCGAGAGATCATGACTCCTAGTGCTGACACCACCACAAATACTGCTACAAAAAACCAGAGCCTCTTCGAGCTCCTCAGGTATCACCTATGCCTTTACTGGTAATGCGAATGCAGACATGGCAGAGTTGATTGTGGACTCTGGTGCTTCTCACCACTTGTGCGGAGACAGAATGCAACTGAAGTCCTACAGGGCCATACCACATGGCAGATGGGTTGTCATTGCTAATGGCGACCACTTATCCGCTACAGTACAAGGGGAGGTGCAGTTGACACCGTCTATGCGCCTGAAGAATGTTTTATATGCTCTTGCTTTTCGAATGAATTTACTTTCTATTAGTCAGATCAGTAAGGATCTGCATTGTCATGCCATTTTTGACCCTTCATCTCTTGTGTTTTAGGACATACTCACATGCAAGATGATTGGGTATGGCAGTGAGCAGTGAGGACTCTACAGACTGGTCCAACCTCCTCATGCTAATGCATCTATTATACCTACTGGACTTGTCTCTCCTTATCTATGACACCTTAGGTTTGGACATCTTCCTCTACAGAAGCTATGTCTTGTTCTCCCTCAGATCTCTACGAGATCATTCTTTCAGTGTGAGGCATGTCAACTTGGAAAGCATCACCGTTCCTCTTTTCCATCCCGTCAGAGTCAGAGCAGTTCTCAGCTATTTGAGCTCCTTCATTTAGACATTTGGGATCCTAGTCGTGTTCTTGATCTCCAAGGATACCGTTTTTATCTTGTAGCTGTCGATGATTTTTCTAGACTTTCCTGGGTCTTCTTATTAAAGAATAAGTCTGAGGCTGGATCCGCTATCAAGTAGTTTATTAATAAAATAAAGAATATTTTCTCTGCAAATGTCAAGTATATCCGTTCTGACAATGCTTTGGAATTTTGCACCTTACATCTTTCCGAGTTCCTTAGATCCCATGGCATTGTTCACCAGACCTCATGTGTCTACACTTCCCATCCGAACGGTGTTGCCGAGCGCAAATACCGTCACTTACTTGATGTGACCAGAATATTGTTGATACAGAGCCATGCCCCTCATGTTTACTGGGTTGATGCTGTCCTTACTGCTTGTTATCTGGTAGACCGTATGCCCTCGACCGTGTTAGGAGAGAAGATTCCTTACTCGATTGCGTTTCCCGAGAAGGATCTCTTCTCTCTTACACCTCGTGTGTTTGGATCTGTTGCCTTTGTTCATGATGTATCTCCAGGGCGTGACAAACTCTCTCCTAGAGTTGTCATGTGTGTGTTTGTCGGCTACTCTCGTATCCAAAAGGGTATTGCTGTTTTGATCCACTAAGTCAGAAATATTTTGTGAGTGTTGACGTTACTTTCTTTGAGTTAGTCATGTATTTTTCTCCTACAGGTGACAGTCTTACTCCATCTGACTCTGATTATGAGATATACATGCCACCACCTCCTACAGTTGGTCCTTCACCTTCACCTACTCCTCTTCCACCACCTCCACCTCCTCCTCCACCACCTCCATTGGTTCAGTTCTTGCCTCATGTTGTTTCTCGCAGATCTCGCTCTGTTCGCCATGCTCACAACCCTTGCTCATCATCCAGCATACCTCAGGTATGTAATGAGCGTATTATTTCCACTGATGGCACTACTGAATTGACTGTA
>JAZKJV010011618.1:600000-965021 GCA_037367405.1 Ottelia alismoides
ATCGAAACAAATGCCAAAGAAAATTGGGTTCACCAACTCATCACTTGTGAAGCCGTGAAGGTTTGACTATTTTTTTATCTTTTTAATTTTAGAGTTGTTGACTTAGGTAAACTTATAACACATCCTTATCGTCTAGCCTTAGAGGAGAGTGTGTATTGCCTGGAAAGTATCCTCGTACTTGTTCCACCTCCTTTGTATCTTGTGATCTACACCTTTTCGGATCCTCAATATTGGGCCCGAGGACTTACTCAGCCAAAGAAGAAGAGAGGAAGCCGATAAGAAAACCAATACTTCCCTAGAAATGAGGTACTCGAACATAAGACGATGAGACAGACACACCTGTGAGGGCATGGTCTATGCTCAATACTTCAGACCAAGTCGGATGCTCTATATAAGGTGAGAGCACCGTCGTCGACAAGGCCTGCGTACGGTAGAAGCGGCAATACTTCGATAGTTCCAGGTTATAATCGAGGCATCCACAAATAAGATTTTTGGCTCTATTCCTTAAGGGTCGTGTCTCGCTCTGTCTTGAGTGTACCTGAATACAACGAGGACATTGTGAAACCAAATGATGATGTCTGTTAGATTTTAATTAGGGTCAAAGTTTATGTAGCAGTCCACTTGTTTTAATTTTCAGATTTTCACTTTTTGAGTATTTTTCAGAAATAAGCGCCTAACGGGTTTTTTGGATTTTCTTTTAAACCTAAGTGCTCAAAATCAGAGGGAGATAGTGGCAAAGCAGTGCAAGGCGACATTAGGATGGAAATCTCATCCTTGTATCAAAATGATGAATGCTCAAATAGAGGACTTATAGTGCTTCCCAGCTCTCTCCATGTGAGGTGCAAATCAGAAATTTTTAAACCTAATCTTCATGAGATGCAAGGCAGTGAAATCGCCCTAAGCAATAATTGCTATTAGTGTAAAGCACAAAATTGAGTTTGATCAAGATCCAAACATAATACTATAGGAATATGGAGATATCAGGTGTGTGGACCTATTTTACTCGAACAAGCAACCCTAAAATGATATGGGATCAATCATGGAAAATAAATAAAAATTAAGATGAAAAGCATAATTCGCGGGAAACAAAGAAAAAAAGGGGAAAATAGGGAGAACAAAAATGGAGAAGGCGATGAGAACCACGAAAAATCCGGTGAGCCTCCAAGTGAACAATCACTTGATAAAATGGGTCCAAATGTTCAAGTGTTCTCCTATATTATTACTGATTAATAATATGAAATAAAAAGATTATCTCTCTCACACAAGAATAGAATAAAGATCTTATGCTAATATCTACTCTGTATCTCTCTCCCGCTCTCTCCAATTGGCTCGCAAGACGAGGAGCCAATATCCTCGCAACTCGGGTGCACCAACCTCCTAAGAAGTCATCTTCACCACGCAGTTTGTCGCAAGAAATTCAACAGAGAAAATGGATTAGCACAGATAAACAATTATCTCAAATAGAAGAAAATAAAACAGAAAATAATGAAAGAAAAATCAACACAAAATCTACCATATGCATTGCTCCCTGACAACGGTGTCATTTGATGAACACAAAGAGATCGTGGAGGGATCCTAACCTCTGATCTTGGAAGATCTACGGTGTCTGACAAGTCAGGTCCGGCAATCGTTGTATCGGTCGCTCTCTCAGCTCTCAGATACCCGCATTCTAGTGCATCAACAATTAACCCACAATAGTGATCTAGCAATAAGTACAGTGGGCTAAAATTTATTATACCATACAAATTGATATGTATAGTATGCAAGTGTAGGGGTCGAACCACAAAGGAGAAACAAGGATAGCTACAAGAATTGACAAAGAAATTCAACAAATGCTTTTGTGCGTTTTACAGGTTTTTTTATTTTTTTGTGGTTTTTAATATTTTGTTTTTATGGATTAAATTTTATATTTTTGATTTTATTTGTATAAAATTTAGATTATTTTTTACATTTTTTATTTTTAGTTTTTTAACATATATGTAATACGTATATATATAAGTATATATACATGTGATTTGTATAATATATCAGTTATATAGGATATAAATCACTACATGAAAAAGGTTCATTTGCAATACATAATAGCAACTTTTATAATAAAATGTGTCCAATAGTCATCTATTGTAACAGTACAAGTAAGTGTTGCATTAAATTAATATTAGTAACACATCAAGATAAATCGTTGCAAAAAATGGTAAATTTGCAACATTTATTTTAAAGATGTTGTTTTTGATATCCTATTTGTGCCATCCATACCAAACGTTGCAAATGATAATAAATTAGAAAAGATGCGATTTACCCCGCCTTTAATTTGCCCAAAAGTCACGATTGGTTCCCAAATCCCTCCTCTGGACTTCGTGTCTTTTCCATAAACCCAACCTCTCGTTCTTCCATCTCCCCCTCTCTGTTGCGCCCTTCCTTCCTCAAACGACACCTTTTCCATTCTCATAAGAAGTTTGTGCAGGGACCTTTTCCATTACCAGAAGAAGCCTACATCGACACCTTTTACGTCATCAAAAAAGCCTGCGATCATTTGGCAAGGAGGGCCTCCTTCAAGTTCTGCCTTGGTTGTGCCCTTTTGTTCATAAGATCAATGTCCCCAATTTTTATGAGAAATTTCTAATTCCAGAATACATCTGCTTTAAATCATTGTAAGCAGCACTAGCTTTGCATGCTTGTTTTGGTTTTTATCAAGTTCATATGTATGGAATGTGGTTAGGGTTTTTTTATAATTTCTTGCATTATTCTTAAATACTTTTTATTCATAGGATTAGTATTCAATAATATAAATTTGTTTACAATGCCCTGTAGTAGTTTCTCTATGCAACCACTGCACAAACTATTTGTATACGAAATTCAAGATATTTCTGAGCATGTAATAGTGGTTTGTGATTGTTGGAAATTATTAAGTACCCTCATTATTTGGAATTTTTAGATAGAAAGATGCAGGAATATTCTTTAGCCTTATTCTTGTATTAATTTTGACAACTACTAAAGAAATTATCTAGAAGAATAAGACTTTTCATTGAGTTTTTGGGTTGTGATCACGTTCTTCCCAAGCTTCTTGACTACTGGATAGTAGACTATCTGCTCTAATAATTTTTGATGTGGCTATAGGTGTTGGGTTTACTGTTATTCTCTATGGAAATATGCAATCCTTAAAAGTGAGTAATACTAGATATACATATATATGTACAATATATTCAATATGCTAAAAATATTTAAATGGCTTCCGACAAAAATATTATGATTTGAGTCTTAAGTTTTTTTACCAAAGGTTACCACTGTAATGAGTGGATCTTACAATATCCAGGCTCTTGATTTCATGTTATTTGTTTTGTATTGTACTATGTAAATATATCTTATGCATGGATTTGTGTTAAAATGGTGTCCATGCATGTCATTAGCTTGAAATTATAGCCGAGTTTTAATTTTGTAGTCTAGTATGCTATGAAATCCTAAGCTATTTGATTTTAAATGTTATATTTTGACTCCATTATTATGAATTTTCATTGCTTAAGTGTTTCAGGTGTTTTCATGATTATGATTCTAGTTTACCCTTTAGTCAATATTAATGTTATAATCCATTCTGGATTTTCCATGATTTTGGCTTGATGAAATGAAAGCATGCATTATAAATTTAATGGCTATTAATGGTTTAGCATTGGTTTGGTATAATTTTACTAGAATTGAAAGTTTAAAGTTGGTTTTAATATTCATATCCCTATTATTTCATGTTGATTGCATTTATAAGGAGTCTGCAGATGATCTAATTGCTAGCAAATAGAAGTCTGTTATTTAGTAAGTGGTTAATTCTTTATTGATAGAGATGGTGCTCAATTCTTTTCCAATAATCTATATCTGAGTTTGGAGTTGTTAATATATTGTATCTTACGTATAGATGTCCAAAGGAGTCACGGACCTCAACCTGCAAGTTAAGTAGTGGAATTAATTTGTATGTTGATGGAATTGTTATTATATTGTATCATAGCTTGCTTTTTGTTGGATTAAAGTTAACAGATATATCTGCTTAGCTATATATAGTTCATAATATTGATACAATACTATTGATTGCTTTTGGTTGGTTGTATGCTATTATAGAATCTGAAAATGGATAAGTCATGGACGCACATGAGATTTATGGATGTCATTGAATATAATAGAGGGGTAAAACAATTTCTTGAATGGGCTTTTCATGAGGATAGATTCTCTTATAGAGTTGGAATCGATGGAGAAAATAATTTATGTCCTTGCATAAAGTGTAAGAATACACATTCTTACATATATGAAGTTGTCTACGATCATCTAATATGCGAAGGGTTCTGGCTACATTACGAGATTTGGAGTGCACATGGTGAAGATGTTAGAAATTCATCACATCAAGTTGCCCGAAATGATCCAATTGGGGATATGTTATGGGAGTTTAATGTACTCCCACACCCTTTCCCATTCAAGACCAAATGGAGATTGATGATAGTCAGTTTTATACAAATTTAAAAGAAGCAGATGAGCCTATTTCTCCAGGATCTAAAGTATCTAGATCGGAGTTCTTATTAACCATTTTTAAGATGAAATTGATGCATCATTGTATTAAGGCAATGATTGGGGAATTACTGGAGTTTATTGGTCAAGTGCTGAATAATCCTGAAGGTTATCCAACTAATTGGTACAACGCAAAAAAAGTCTTCGATCATTGGTTTAAAGTTAGAGAAAATAAATGCATGTCGTAGTGATTGCATTCTATTTTGGAAAAGAAAATCAAGAGCTTACTAGTTGTCCCGAATGTAATTTTTCGAGGTATAAAGAAAATGCAAGTGTCTCTAATAATTCAAAAAGAAGAGCAGAGAAAGTACTTAGATATTTTCCATTGGTCCCTATACTACAACGTCATTTCATGTCATCTAAGACAACTAAATGGATGTCATGGCATAAAGATATAAGGTGACTGATCCTAGTGGATTAATGCGTCATCCTTCAAATTCTAAAGAGTGGATACAATTTGATGAGAATTTTCCGAATTTTGCAGTAGGATCCAGAAATGTCAGGCTTGGTCTCTCAAGTGATGGTTTCAATCCATATGCAAACATGAATGTTAGTCATACAGTTTGGTCAGTCGTAATTGTAACTTATAACTTACCGCCATGGATGTGTATGAAGTCATCCTTTATGATGCTCTCAATGTTAGTACCAGGTCCAAAAGGACCTGGAAATGCAATATATATATATACACACATATGCATCCTTTGATTGATGAATTGAAGTTGTTGTGGTATGATGGAGTGCAGACATATAATGCACACGAAAAAGAGAAGTTTACAATGCGTGCGATGTTATTATGGACCATTAACGACTTTCCAGCCTATGTCAATTTATCGGGGTGGAGTACCAAAGGTAAACTTGCATGTCTAGTATGTATGGACAAAACACACAGTACTTGGTTGAATAACAGTGGAAAGCATTGCTATTTGGATCACCGTCGATTCCTTCAAGTTAAACATAGATGGCGTAGAAGTCAATATAAGGATAAATTTGACGGAGCATCATCATATCCATAATTTGACTTCGTACGTGTTTCTGGATGTGAGGTGTTGCATCAACATGATGACATTGGACATATTCGTTGAGGTCGCCTTTTCAAGAAAAAAGTTGAGTGGTGGTTGGAAGAAACAGAGGATACTTTTTTGAGAGTTACCTTACTGGAACCATTTAGAGATTCGTCATAATCTTGATGTCATGCATATTGAGAAAAATGTGATGGAGAACATACTTGAAATCTTGGGTTTATCTGAAAATGCAAAATATACTTTGAAATCTAGGAGGGACTTACAACAATTAATTATAAGAAAGGAATTACAACCTGTAGAGTTGAACGATGGGAGAGTGATGTTACATGGAGCATTGTATACATTATCCTCAGATGCACGCCAGAAGATAGTGTCTTTCTTAGCTAACATCAAGGTACCATATGGCTACTCTTCTCAACTTTTTAGATGCGTGAACATAGCAGAGAAAACGATATCGGGACTTAAGAGCGATGAACACCATGTGTACATGCAAGTTTTCTTACCCTTAGCCATCCGTGGGGTGCTTTCTTTAGATCTTGTACCTCCCTTAATAGAGATGAGCCAATACTTTAAAGCTGTATGTAGTAAGGTGATCCATCTGCACTATATGGATGGGAACACAATATCATAGTGACCCTATGTAAGATGGAACAAATATTTCCACCATCATTTTTGATGTAATGGTACACTTGACTATGCACTTAGCAAGCGAGGCAAGAATAGCTGGTCCGGTACAATATAGATGGATGTACCCCATTGAATGATATCTTAAAACTCTCCAGAGGATTCAATTGTAGAAGGATACTTATTTGAAGAATGCATCAATTTTTGTGCGATGTACATGGATGGTACAAATAATCCATTTAATCGTATGGAAAGAAATTTTGATTGTGTACGCAAGAAGTCAGAGAAGGATGCCTATCAATTTTTCTTCAAATGGAAGATCAATATCAGGTACTATAAGACGAGATTGGTCCCAAAGAGAGAGACACCTTGCACATTACTATATATTAATGCAAATCGATGAGATTGATGCATATTTTGAAGAGTATAGACACATATCATTGGAAAGAGATGACATATATGTATTCGTGCTTTGGTTTCAAGTGCAAATTGAGCAATTTAAAAAAATGGTGATCCAAGATGGACTACATAATTGGAAACAATATCATGAAGTCCATATTCACATGTTCACTCACATTCATGATATATTATAAATGGGTTCCGATTTAGAAAGAAATCAATTGATATCAATAAAACGAATCAAATGAGTAGTGTGAATCAGCTCTCGAGTCTGGATTAGATGGCAATTATGGTGAAATTATAGATATTATTGAGGTTAGCTTCACGCATGACCACCGAGTGGTGTTATTTAAATGTGATTGGTTTGATGTGTACAATGAAGGTGTGAGTTATCGCAAGGATAAGAAAAATAGATTTGTGAGTCTAAAGAAAAGTGCTCATTTGGCTACAGAGAAACCTTTTGCATTAGCAAATCAAGTGGAACAAGTTTTCTTTGTAGATGACAATGATGCATGTGGATGGATTATACCTATACGAGCGATGCCTAGAGATTTATATGATGTCCAAAATGAAGAAATCATTACAGATATGGATGCCTACCAAGATAATTTGCGTGACGTCGATACATCATGCATACAAAATGATATAGATGTGGATATTCTTATTAGTGGAACCAATAATGAGTAATGGTAAATTACGCCATTTCTTTAAAATTTACATTTGTTTACAATATAAAATTGTAATTGGTTTAAAATTTTTGTCTTAAATCATAATATAAATGAGACCACAGTCTGAACGTCGTGTTCACTCTAAACCAATTACTCCTATAGTGGGAACCAATTTAACGGTAATTTGATAGTTTGAATTTTTCATTTGAATACATTCCTTTTTTAGATAGTTTGTTGTTATTTTATAAACAATATAATGCAGGTGGAACCTCGGTTTGAACTTCGTACTCATTCCACGTTGACTGCACCTCTAACAGAAAGTAAATCAATGGTAAGTTACTAGCATTAACCTTTCATTTGAATACTACAACTTCATAACAGTTTGGTTGCATGTGATTTATTTTTTATATTAATTGTGATTTAGATGGAACCATGAACAAACGGTTGTGTTGTTAGAACTCAATTAGAGCCGCATGAGTCACCTAAACAACATAGTGATGATGTAACGGATGTTGGATCATCAGGTAAGGGACATAGAGGACCATCAAGGTGTCGTTACTTGGATCGTCTAGTAGCTGGACAAACATTGCATGTTAGAATTGTTTGTGGAGATGCTGTTGGAGAGAATGTTGTACAATTTCATAGTTTCTTAGGGCAGATCGCACGTTTTCGAATTCTTATTTTAACTCGTGATTTCAGAAGAGATGTTTCAGAGGATGTTAAAGCTTCAATTTTACATGACTTGGAGGTATGTTATAGATATTGGTTGTTGTTAAAAATCGAAAAATGTAGTCTAACATTAGCATTATAGGTTTCATTTACATGGGAGTGTAGCCCTGAGATAGATAAACAAATATTGTCACATGCAGGTGATCTACATCGTCGGTATCGATGCGAAATAAAAAAGAAGGTAAAGCTTTCTTTTAAGTATTTTATATTTAAATAT
Source organism: Ottelia alismoides (assembly GCA_037367405.1). Lineage (NCBI taxonomy): Eukaryota > Viridiplantae > Streptophyta > Magnoliopsida > Alismatales > Hydrocharitaceae > Ottelia > Ottelia alismoides. Next base: position 608,202 of record JAZKJV010011618.1, read on the forward strand.
TTTGTATTAACATAGTGAATACTATATTTTAGTTTTATTCTTTTACAATATTTTGACGAGACGGTACCTCTATCAGAGCTACGTAAAAGAACTCTCAAGGAGATTGATGCTGTGATAAGGAGAAAGCTTGTTGATTATTGGTCTTCTGAGGAGTATAAGGTATATTCATATTTTTCATATATTTTTGAAGATTTTTATAATGTTGAATTGGCGTGAGATATATGTTATCTGAGCTTTTCCTAAGTAATATAAGTTATTATTGAGATATGTGTTCATCATATATGATTATTACACATGTCTATTTATACTTTATCATGTGATGTGTGCCTATTTCGTTATGGAAATTCATATCGATTATTGTTAGATATTTATTACTACAGAACAAAGGAAAAATATTGAAAAAATTAAGGAAAACTTTGCAAAAATGGTTTGATAGTCATTTTTAGGAAAAATTTGCTATGTTTAGTTGTGTGTTAATATTTTTTATGTAATTTAGGAAAAGACACGTAAGAACAAGAGAAACCGTGCAATAGAAGTGAATCCAACCCATCGGAAAATAGCCATAAAAAATTGACGAGTTTGTATGTATTATTTTAAATTTTCGACTCTATTATAGTTATTACGTTTCCCTTCATTTATAATTTTATATTTTCATTATGCAGAAGAAATTGAATTCCTATGAGACATCATGAGTGGATACTTTTCTTTAACTAAGAGTCGAGAGATTAAAGGTGTGAGGACATGGACGTCGGAGGTCCACCAAAAAGAACGCGTAAGTAAATTTTGAGAATAATTTTCTCTCTAGTAAATATCATAATTTTTTATATGATTGTTTAGGAGGAAATGGCGAGTCTCATGTCTCCTTCATGTACTGAGGATGAGAATGGAACGCCTGTGATAGCACTCTCTCCAGATGAAGCCTTTATGAAAGTTAAACGACCCGAACCTTTTAGTCGTGTTCGTTGTGGTGGTCGTGGTGCCACTCTTTCCCGATTTTTTGTTGTTCAGGGTGGCTCTTCGAGCCAAGAGATTCTCGAGTTTCATAGTAATGTGCGCAATTTGACGGAACAACTTGCTTCCATGCATAAAGGACAAGAGTCTCTTATACAACAAATGACAGAGCAGCAACAACTTTTTATAAAACAAATGGCAGATCAACAACAGATGACAAGCAAATGATGGATATGATGGAGGTTCATCGTCAAGAGATGAGAGATCTTGTATCAACGACGTCGAAGGAAAAGGATATGTCTCCTCATGCAAGTGATAGCGCTCGTGAAAATGATGAATACATTGATGATGATGAGTATTATTCAGAAGATGCTTAGAATCAATTTTTCTTTATTATTGTATAAGTAGTCTTGAATGATAATTTTTAGCAGTGACTATTGTTGTTTTATTATAGTAATTGGAATATTTGCAATGCTATGTTATCATGGTTTGTTATATGTAATGATAATTGAGATTTACCATATTTTTAAAGATGTTATAGTTGATTTATAATGATCATGAAATTGGCAGAAGTTACAATAAACATTTGTATAAATATTGTAGGCATATTTGATATAATAATAAACATATGAATTGTTGAATAATTACAACATTTATTGCTGATATTAAAATATTTGTAACATTTATCAAATGTTGTCTAATATTACAACTGCAACATTTCCATGATGTTGCAATTTTATTATAACAAAAAACAAACGTTAGTATTTGCACCGTTTCATAATTGTTGCAGAAATGCGTAACAACAACATTTATTTTTGTGTTGCTATTTAATTGCAACGAATAAGAAACGTTGCAAATGTGAGTTATTTGTAACGTTTGTTAATAAATGTTGTAAATGGCATTTGCGGCACAACTTTTAGGAACATTAAAAGCGACATACAATAAATGTTGTGTTTAGTAGAAAAATATTACAAATGAACTTTTACAACATAATTTCAAATGTTGCAAATATAGAGTTTTCCTGTATTGAATATATGATATTTATAGAGGAAAAGGAAGCTGTTTTGAGTAACAACCAAGTTGGTTGTTACACAAGGCAGTTTCCCCCTCTTTTTTTATTTTTTTTGAAAATAAAATCATGTATATTCATCTATATAACCCTCCTACATGTCATTCAAATTTCGTCAGAAACAGAGACTCCTATGCCCTCCATCTAGAACAAGTAATTTTTAACGGTATGAAATTTGATGTAATCGACCTGTTCTAGATGGAGGGCATAGGAGTCTCTGTTTCTGACGAAATTTGAATGACATGTAGGAGGGATATATAGATGAATATATTATGATTTTATTTTCGAAAAAATAAAAAAATGGGGGGGGGGGGGAGAAACTCCCTTGTGTAACATCCAACTTGGTTGTTACTCAAAATAACTTCCCTCTCCTCATACACACGCACACACACACATATATATAGATATAATCAGAAAATACCCCAAAGTACAGTCTTTTTTATTTTTTAAGGGTTTTAAATATTAAGGGTATTTGTAATAATATTAATAGGGATCGGGGAGTTTGCACAATGGTGTAGGGAAGCTACAAGCACCAGCTAGCACAACCCTTGGATTCAAATGCATCCAACAGCTCCTCTTCGTGCCATATCCCCCCTAAAAAGTGTAAGTCCCAATGTTGGCAGAGAACATTTCATCCCTCTCCTCCCTCCCTATTCACCATCCGTCATGATTTCTCTCTACAGTACCTCCCTCTTGCACCGAGGAGCCAACACACTCCTCCCCATCATGCAATGGCCAACCACATGCAACGAGGCCCCTTCGTGCCACGCCCCTTTCGCTACTGTGGCCCTCACATTCTACTCCTCTCACCGTCACTGCCTTCTTGGGGCAAAGAGTCACTGCCCTCGTGCAACATGGGGCCCTAGTTGTATTTTTTTATTTCTCTTCATGATGAATCCATAATTCGTCATCTTTATTCTTTTATTTTAGCCAAATTCTTTAGCAAAATATCTATTAATATGTGTTAAAATCAATAAATTACCATTCATCATTGATATGTTAATAATTCATATTTAGCATTCTTTTTAACCAAAATAAAAGAATAAAGAAGAAAAGAAAAAGAAAATAAATAAAGAAGGCTGTAATTATTTAATAAGTACAGACTGGTCCAAACCACGAGAGAAGGTCAATAACTAACATGATCGACAAGGAATAAAGGTAGGGAGAGTTAGGATCTTTATTTATTAATATAATCCAAAAATTCCTAGTTGATATTATTTTTTGTATTTATTCACTGCATATATCATCCATTATTTATCTTCTATACATCGTTGACCTATTTTATCTCTCAATAAAATATCCTTGAAATAAATGATTCCCTTAGTAAAACTTGTACATAAAAATATGATGTAGATAATAAAAATAATTGCAAAAATATTTTTTGTATAGATTAAAAGATACAACACTCAAAAAAGCTGCATGACAAGAATAAAAATATCAATATCTTCTCCATATGAACTCAAATTGAACCAAACTCACTTTCATCATTTTTGGAGTCACGGTTTGAAAGTCGGCTTTTGGGGAGGGTTGTCTATATATGTACTATATTTATACTCGTATATATTTTTTATTGATATTTATTTTTACACTTATTATATTTTTAAATATTTGTACTTATTGTATTTACTTTATAAAAATGCAAACAAAAATAATAAAATTCAAAACAAATAAAAGAAAAAATTCTAATGAAATTAATCTAATTATCATACATATGTATCATGTATCTATATATTTAACCCATTAAATTAATTCACAAAACAAAATAAAAATCTAATTAAAATCCTTTAATTATTGTGTAAATAAATAAAGTATAAAATACTATGTTTATTTGTAGAAATAATAAAATAAAAATATGTAAATATTATATATAGACAAATTATACATATACATATTAATGTATATTGTATATAGTATTGTATATATATTATTAACATTGTTAAAAATAAAAAAATAGTTTGTAAAATAACTAACATTTTTCATTTTGATTATTTTTCTATTTTTAAGCCATATACAATTTTAATAGGTTTTTAATTTATTTTCAAGATACCTTTTTTCCTATTGGTCAACCCAGATCCGTTAACCCGGGTCAAACTTCCCCCTCCCAGGTCCGACCCGGATGATAGTTCATCGGGCCTATGTTCTCCCAAATTTTGCATTCGATTGTTTGCATTGGATCCGCGACCTTCGCAGATACTAGGCCTTGCCGGATTGTCGTCTGTTCGGGAGCTTTTTCTTGAAACTTCCATGCACCTAGGAGCACCCTATAAATAATCTCTTCCTTCCGCCATTGCCTCGTAGTTAGCTCTCGTTACCTTCTTTCTCCACATGGATCTCTAGGGTAGTGACAAGACCCTGGAGGAGTCTTTTGGAGCTCGGGTTGGTGGTCGTTTGAGCTGAACCACTGCGTGGCTGGAGCTCTCCACTACGTTGAGCCTCTTCCGTCTCCCGCAATGAAATCGAGGCCATGACCCCACCGACCATCTCGTCGTTCTTCGCATTCCCACCTCCGATCACTAGGTAGCTTCATTTCCTTTTCTTTTCACCATTTTCGCTCGATTTGATCATCTACTCCACCTTCAGCCATCGTTGCTCCATCCACCATGTCGAAAGCTCCATCTCTCACATCTGTTTGCACCTGTATCGCTGACTTATCATCGCCTATCTTCCCGCGCAACCTGACCTCCTTAGCCTCGATCATCGGATTGAGATTAAGGTATGGAATTCCCTCCTCCATGTTCACTGGAAGTCCAATCCATTCCCCCACTGCTTCTCTTGTTGTTTATGCAAATAACATTGGCCGGAGCTTCGCCTGCGAGTCTGCGGGTTTTCTTGTAGGTCTAGGTGTGCAAGGGAGTACCATTTCAACCCTCAACCGAGCCGATGGAGCAGCTCTAGGTGTCTTCTTCTCCAGATTTTCATCGAGATGCGCCCATCTCATCGAAGCCCTCTACCCGAAGTAGATCCACTCTAGTGAGATGCTAGACCTCTTTACCGGTTGATCAACCATAGTAGCACTAGATATTGAGGATCGAAGTTCAGTTGGCGGTTCCTTCTTGTTGTTCGTCCAAAGCCCCTCATAGCCATCGGATGGAGCAACACTCCACCCATATTTGATTCGGACCGCACGAGCACGCCCAAAAGTAGACTGTCCGACCAGATCCAGGACAAATATGAATGCACATCACCGCATTTTCCCTGCACCGTTAAATATGCAGCAACAGTCCATCAGAGCCATACGTCAGAGTCACGCACGCCCCATGTGCCTGCCTTGGTATATTTCTCTTTTTATCCTACCATTACTGTTATTTCCATTTTAGTCTAATAAATGTAAAAGTTAGTTGTGATCATTTATAGTAAGGACCTCTTAGTTTTTATATTTGCACTTTAGTCCTGTCGAACCGCACTCACGTGTGTGTTCACGTGTTTTCTTTAGGTATTTTGCTTGTTTCATCCTGAACTTTCTTGTGTTAATGTAATATATTTAACTTTTGGAATTTGCATATATGCCCTGTGAGCCTGTTTCACGTTGATGCACGTTTTTAATGGACTATTTGCATGATTGGCCCTTGAGCTTTTATTGTGTATTACTAGTTGGCCCTGGAACTTAAAATAATTGCATTTTGGTCCTCACTTTCCAGACATTTTATTTTTGTTTATATTTGATACAATAAATATCAAACTAAACCAAAAAATCCCCTAAAAATTAGTAGAGCTCCTGGTAGTGTGTTCTTCATGTGATGATTTTTGTTTATTGTTTTTCGTTCTCTTTCTATATTAAAAATTCAAAACTCACCAGAAATTCCCAGTTTGCCTTAGAAAATCCATAAAAATTCGAAAAATACCTTTAAAATTCCAAAAAATTAGACTAGTTTTATTTTTATTTATTTGTTTTTCTACCGATTTTCAATTTTATATCTTTTTATAAAAATCTAAAAATATGCAAAACCTAAAAATACCATAGAAAATCATCTAAAATCTTTTTAAAATCCAAAAGTTGTATTCTTGGTCTTTGTTTTTAGATATTCACTTATACTTTTTGATAAAATTAACTACCGGGAGTTTTGAACCTATTTTCCATTTTTAATTTGAAAAATACTCCTAGTTATGCATTGTTCTCTTTATTCATTTTAATCACTTTAAAAATTCTAAAAATCCCTGAAAAATTACAAAAGTAGTACATAATTGTCGAAAACGCAAAACCATTGTTATTGGATTTTTTTGGATATTTTTACCATATTTGAAAATACAAAAAAGTATTTGTGTGCCTTTTATTCATTTTGTTTTATTTGATTTATTTTAAACATCAAAAATAAAAATATACGATTTTAAAAAATTGTTAAAAAATTGAAAAACAGGAAGCATAAAAAAATATAAAAATTAAAGACCACAAAAATAAAAAAATATAAAAATCACATAAAAATCAAAGAGTAGTTTGCTTTGAATTTCCTTCTTTATTTTCTTTGATTTTTCCTAAATTGATCAACTCTCATTTAATAACAACTGCCTCCATGTGTTCGATCCTGATCGCTATAACTGGTCAATAAAAGTAGCTTAGACCATTCTCTTTTACATGCTTGATTCGTTTTGTGGTTGAATAATTTTCTTGATTTCTAGACGGATTTTCAGGGTGACAACGACATTATTAATTGCTTAATTTCATTAATTTAACCTTAATCGATTAGGTTGGTCATCAGAATTGCACCGTTGCCAGGGAGGCACGACGAGGATAGCTATGTTACTTGCTTTGCATGTTATTCTTGGTTTGTGTATATACTTGTTAGTCGTTCTTTATTTTATTTTTCTCGATATTTCTGTCACTTGTTTCTTTTATTTCTGCCTATATTTGTCTCTTAGTTTTGTATATATATTATTGTGGACCTACTATTTGTTTGAGGAATGAGCACTTGGTTGAGAACCGCGTTCTGTGAGGGGGCTTATACAGTTCTTGCAGGATCCAATTTGTCGGACATCGAAATCCCCCCAAGATCGAACTTTGGTTATTCATCCGAGATCTTATTTAATTGCTCTTCTCATTTAGACATTTATCCGCCTATTTATTTCTTTGTTTGATTGTTTACTTTTGGCTTTATTTCCTTTTTTTTATTTGCTTATATTTTTCATAATGATTATCTGACACATTTCTTGTTTTACCTTTGTTGCGAGGGCTCGCGAAGCGATGGAGGCCATCTTAGGTGAGCCGATACACTCGAGCGAGGCGGAGGCCGGGCATTCTACACCGAGCGACAGGAGAGAGCAACCTAGGAGGAGTAGGAGGAGCAGGAGACCATCTTAGTTTTTAATATTCTTTTTAGTCATTTTATTTTATTTTTGTATAAATTTGTAATAATTTTTGGCACTTGCTCTTTTTCTATTTTTTGGACATTATTTGGGGTTTGTTTCGCCAAGTGCCGGTGCACTTGGGGGACCTCACAAAATTTGGTTTTCTTTGCCTTTATTTTTATTTGTTTTCTCACGATTTTCGTGTGCTTGAGACCTTAGCATTGGGTTCTATTTCCTTGGCTGAGGCAAGTAACCAATTAGGTCCAAAGCCCCTGTATAAGAATATATGTTCCTATAGTTTAGATCGTAGCTTGGACTTAGTCAAATAAATCGGTTCTTACCTGCTAATAGAAGTTGCTGCTTAGGATGTCCTCTTGCATCATTTTGGTAGTTTAATTTCAGTCTTTATTTTTATGCGCGGATGAAATTGCATGTAGACTGCTGGAGTAAGGTACACCTTCTATCTCGTGCAGGCATCATTGATTTCCATTGCATCGACTTTTCCGACTTGCTCCCTTGATTTCTTTCACCTAGAAAATAAAGGAAATTAGACAATTCTTTAGGCGATTTTCTATTCGAAAATACTCAAAAAAAGTGTCAACCAAAAAAATTGAGACAACTAAAATAACTCGACCCTAAAGCAAATCTAACGATCACATTCATTATTTTGTGGAGAGTAACCCCCTCCTTGTTTGTAGGTGCTCTCCAGACAGAGTGAGGCACACATACTTATGGAATAGAGCCCAAAGCTCTGGACTTGTGCCCTAAAAGATTGGACTTTGACTCTCATTTCATGTTATTGCTGCAAACACTTGACTTAAACGTTAGCAGAAGTAGTCATATGGATAAGGAGGTGGATTTCCTTAGAACGACTCCCGAGCTCTTATGAGGAATGTTCTTTACTTGAGGGATTCATCGACTTATTCACAGTCTAGTATAGAAGACTACACCTGTGAGCTTGTTAATATAAGTATTTTATCACTAAACTATAAAAATGAAAATATTAACGATCGAGCTTTCACGGTCATCATTGTGTTGAGTTCGTGAATTTGGGGGTTTGTTTTCTGATCATTGTTTTTCATCCCATATCTAATCTTAACTTTCTTCCACATCATGATGATGGGCATGCGGTCTCTTAGGCTACCTCTTGTGGCACTACTTCATATCCGATGAACGACATTTTCATCGCTTTGATAATCTATAGTTGTCGTAGTACATGCAGTGAAATGATCCATGAAAAGACCACATCTTCGAATATGTGGCAATTATTTTAATTGGTAAGTATATCAAGGTCGAACACATGGACACGAGCCTCCTCATCTATTCATCAAAAATTATTGATTAAATAATGAGCAATTAAATTCACAAGTCTAGGTCTTCAAATGCAATTACAATGCATGACACAGAATGTTATGCAGATACATTATGCACATAAAATGGTGCAAAGACTGAATAATATGATGCATGCATTTTTATTTTCTTTTTATGCAATTAAGTAAGATGCAATGCAATGATATGCAAGAACATGACCATGCATGAAACCATGTATAAATATGCCCTAAAAATAATTCAAGTCAATAAGCAATAAAAGATAAGTTGATTTCCAAGAGAAATTGAGCATTAAAATGTATTAATAGCGTCAATGAATGGAGAGAAATTGACACAATAGATATCAAAATATAGCATGTGCATTTGTCGAATCAAGACATAAAATGCCATTAGATTGAGAATAAAACAATCGTCAAAATGAATCTGAAATCAACTCATTTGGAGTCCAAATGCTCAAGATATTAAAGAAAGAGTCTAGGGGCACAAATGCAAGAAAAACATGAAATTAAATAGATAAATAATCACAAATATGCCCTTGGAGGGGCATATTTGCAATAATCAAAACCTGGAAGGACCTCCTTGTAAAATACCCAAACGTGCACGTTATGCACACACCTAGAGACCTGGAAGCAATTTTGGAGAAGTCTGAGGATCTCTTATGCAAATAACCCAACCCCTCACGCGCGAGACACATAGGGCTAGGTTCGGTGGTGGTTGTAGCTTCAAGGGGTGGCTCGTTCCTCACCGAGCCTATAGGTATGTTGCTGCAGCCGGGAGTAAATCAGGGGCACCCGATTATGATGATCGAACGACACATGTACATCAAGTTCCTTTGTCTTGGCCGTGCACGGGGGCTCGAATACTTGACTCCGATGAGGTCGCGATTCCTCATCAGTGCTCCGTTCGCCTGCCTGATGGTAGAGGAAGGTCCTCAGAGACCGTGCGAGACTGCTGGAGGCGAGACAAAGGCTCGGAAATGGCTGTAGGGATCGGTCGATGAAGCAACGCTGGGAGATGGGCTGTCGAATGGAGCATTTGCAGGGCTTCAACCATTGAAGGATAAGACCTAGATATTTGAAAATGAAGAAGATGGCAGAGATGGATGAATTGGCCTGGGCTGAGACTCGAGTCGAACCTCTGGTTGTCGCTCAACCTGGCCGACCTATCTAGGGGTCAACGGTAGCGGAGACAATATTACATGGTCAAATTGACCATGGGTCAACACCTACTCAGAGACGCCATTATTGCATATCAACTCCGTCCTCGTCTGTCGGCCCAACCAGATTATTCAAAAATGTGGAGAAGAATAGAAATTACAAAAGAAATAAAAGGAATGAGAATTAGCAAAAAGTCAAAACAAGAAAGTTGTAGATCTCAAGGAGATCTACAAGTTTCATGCTGTACAATAAGTCAAAAGAGGTCATTTGTAGAATGAAATATTTTTTCAAGTATTTTTAAGTATTTACAACACTTGATTTTCAAGATTTTGTGTTTTTTTTGTATTTTTAATACCTTTTTAAATCCAAGATAAATCTTTAAAATATTTAATCTAATTTTAGAGGTTTTCTAATAAAATAAAATGTTATTAATAATTATAGAATAAATATGGTTGCTAATTAGGGTTAATTACAGGGGAAGGATTATTGCTAAATATGCGGAATTAATGAAGATTTGCAATGAAGTTCTTATTCATCTAGGATAAAAATAGATAATAGTGGAGATCTATCAGAGATTCATCACACCCATGTACTTAAATTGTGCTCGTCCTCGAGCATCTAAGGAATGAACAAGTCGGATTAATTCCTGATAGTGCATGTGAATTTTCTAGGCTCAATTCATCGAAGACCCTTAATTTGAGTGATCCTAAATTTTTGGGCTCAATCATGCTTTAGTCAAAAAGAATCCAACTTATCTAATTGTCCGACTTTCTATTTATACATATAACATAAGAATATGACATTTAAAGTGTACTGCATTTCATGAGAGTCGAGTCGAGATGTCACACATGGTTCCAGTCCAGAGACTCTCCTCTAGATTTAATCCTCAACACTAGGGAATATGTCGTTTCTTGCATTCAATCCACCATCTCATTAGTTTGTCAGACTTGAACATGTAGATGGAATGGAAGATGATGGAGGACATAGGATTGTGCATTTTCTTCTTCCCCGCCTCATTGGAACACGGATCCTCTTGAGTGCCTTATTACTCAAAGCATGTTTATGTTGATCATTTTGTCCATCAAGAGAACTCGGAGTCGTATGCACTTGTTTTCCTGGGAGTACACCAAGGTGTGTCTCTTTTGAGTATCTAAGATACCTTCGACACCCAGACTTGTATCACGATACGATGCATAGCCCTTTTTGGGTGCTAGTACGACTCCTTCGTCCTAATAGCTTGGGTCCAAGTGGACACTTTGAAATGTTTGAGAGCGCTCGCTTTTGGAGGAAGCTTTTTGAATTTGTATTTGTAATGAGAGAGAGAGAGAGAGAGCTTTTCCTTGTATGAAAGAACTTCTCTTGAATTTTTTTCATTGATGTTTGGCTAGCTCCACTGCTTTTACCAAGAGTTGACGTACACCGATCAACAATTATTTAATTTCATCACACCCTGACACATAGGTAAATATCAAAAGATAGCATACGAACTTGTTCACATACTGGATAAAGTTTGCTGATACTCAGGTTTCATGAAGCCTTCATTAACTTTATCCCATCCTCGAGCATCATTACTAGACTTAAATCTCCAGTCCTAGTTCCTCAAGTGATAACTCAACTCATCTCATCAATCATGCAGTTGTGAAAGTGATGCGTTGATAATATTCTTAAAGGTAGAGATGAAGAGTGCAATATAATGCCCAAATCTTTCAAAGTAGGGAAGTGTGGATTATTGAGTTTCAAAACCCTAAGAACTAAGGATGGTTAACTCAATCTCTCAAGATCTCAGCAACCAAGTGTCCTCAACTCCTCAAACATTGAGTGATAGTGAATATGTCAAGAATACACCAACTCTAGGGTAGTGGATTTTTTTGTGATTTTTTACTTTGAAAATTTTTATTATATTTTTTATCTCAAGATAAATAATGACTGGACCGAGCTCATATGAATAGGTGCATACATTTTCAGTTAGTATGGGTGTAAGTACGAACTGTTAGATGGTTACCCGTGTTACCTCAAGATGGTGCCATTCGCATTGTCTTTTAACCAACCACTCTGCTAAGGGACACCGTAGTTCCCTCACCGAGAAATGGCTACTCATTTCTAAGTCTAGTAGTCAGAACCACTGCTCAAGAAAAGATTTTAATTTTTCAGATTTTTATGTTTTTTTTAAATGTTAATAGTAATTACAAAACAAGAAGTTAGTTTCTCAATTTTGAAAATATTTTTGAAAAGATTTTTCAAACCTTGTCACATAATATATGTATATATATAGATCGATTTTCAAAACATTTTTCAATTGATTTTCAAAACGAGTAAAATCTCATTTTTCAAACCAATGTCAAACAATTTTCAAAATAGTGTAACACAGTTTAGAAAATTTTCCAAATCATTTACAAACATTTTTACAAAAATCAGTTCACAAGATACTTATATCCTATACCCTAAAAGTTTCAAAAATTCCAACATACGAGCTATGTCTAAAGTATATACAGTATATACAGTGTACCCCCCTATATTTAACTTTTGGTATGTCCTCATAGCACAAAGTGATATGAAGCCAAGGCTCAGGTCAAATACAAGGTGATATAGCAGGACTGATTGGAATATACTTAGATTAAAGTAACCTAAGGATAAGGAGAAGAAGAGAGAAGAAAGAATGACTCGGGTCCCCCCTATACTTAGGCTGAAATTACCCTAAGTATTGGATATGCAATAAGGATGGAGGGACCCTCGGTGAGTTGATTAGTTTCTATAAAAGGTTCCCCTATACTTAGGATGAAGAGTAGTCTGAGTATTTGGATGTGGAATTAAGGATGGGGAACCTGTGATCAATTAGGGTTAGAAGGGGGGGGGGGGTTGGATATACACAGATGAATGGGTGGAGGGGTAGATCATCTAGGGTTACGGGAGAGTTGGGTAGAGAAGACAATCATGCTCAACCAAGCAAGCAATACCCTCTGATTCACCCACACACACATGAAGACCGACAAAGGTTGGTCATTTACCTTTTCATTTTTACTAGTGATCAATCACGATTCAAGTTCATTACGCATGTTTAAAGGCTAGGTTTTGGGCACTATCCTGGGGATACGTCCTCACCTCTCAATATTCGAACACCCGTACAATGGCGGGGGTCACTCTCTAATAAGCTAAGAGTGAAATTTATTTATTCCATCAACTTGCATTACAATCCCGATTTTAATTTGAGGTTGTCGTTGAAGTTAATGTCAGCACAATATAATAATTCATCATCTACTCGACCATTCCCAATTTCCTTTGATATCCTACGTGATAAATTAGGGGAAGATCGAGAAAAGCCAGTGCATTCATGAAAAACCATGATGCATGCTTGAGAAAGATAACTTACAGTGCTTCCGGCAATCTTCATGCATATACAAGATCGTATTGAACCTTTATGTTGCATGCATGCAAGTCGAAGAAACCACACCCTAACATTCTTCTATTAGCGGGAAAGAGTTCAGTTATTTTGAATAAGTGAAGCGAGGTAATGTGCGTCTTCTAAATTATGTGGGTTTGAACCTACGAAGAAAACACAAAAGATAGTGAGGTACTTGACGATATTCATTTTTTATTTGATGCTGATTTTGTGACACTTAGGAGCGGTAGGAAGGCAACATGAGACGCCTCATCTAGGCGACAACAAGATGCCCATTCAGGAGCACCAGATGAGCTAGAGAGCGGTGCTGGTGCCACTGATTTTGATGTTGATGATGGTGTTGATACCACCAAGATTGACGATCCAGAGGACGGTACAAAGGCTGTCATTTTCCCAGCTACATATGATGGTACGGATGCCACCTACCTTGAGGATGATCCAGATGACAGTGCTGATGCCGTCCCTTCTCCAGATGTTGTTGATGGTGGTGCTGATGCCACTAGTATTCCACATGATGGGCTAGAGTGTGGTACTGATGCCGCTTATTTAGATGTTGTCAGTGGTGCTGATGCCACCAAGTTCACTTGTACAGACACTCTAGTTGTTTTGACTTCTCTTCCTATACTTGAGGATGATGTTTTTTTTTATAAAAATACAAAAAATGAGAAAATTTTGAAAACCAAAAAGATGAATAAAGGAAAGGTTTTTGTTTCTTCTCCGAGTCCATCTGATGTGATGATTGATGATGCATGTATGGATTCAATCCATCTGTATGCTCAGAGATCGATTCCTACTCCAGACCCTCCAATTCCTGATGAGGGTACAACATCCCCTTCCCTCAATCACTCCGCTTAGGGAAGGGCCAAAAAATTGAAAATCCCAAAAAGAGACAACAGATAGAGTTCAACGAGCAGATAATAGATCGATTCCATATTCGACTGACTCTACATGAGGCATTGGAGCGCATCCCTCTCTTCCAGAAGAATCTCAGAGAGAAGACCATAGTCCGTAGGAAGAAGGGGCCCAACCACAGTGCATAGATCCATGTGCTTACCCGTGCCACATGCTTCGCCGTCCAGAACTATTTACCAGCGAAGAGGTCAGACGTAAGGGCTCCGTATGTCAGATGCCACATTCACGAACAACGGTTCGATCAGGCTCTATTAGATAATAATTATTATATTAACCTTCTTCTGGCTTCGAATTTGGTCCTCTTAGACAGAGCAGGACAGTACTTCAGTTTGTAGACATGTCCATTAAGAGGTCAAAGGGGTTACTGAAGGACATTTTCATCACCATTCAGGGCATGAAATTCTACGTGGACTTCATCGTGTTGGACATGGAGATCCTTGATTACATGATAGATACCCCGATCATATTAGGCCGACCTTTCCCGGCGACAACAAAGGCCGTGTCTGATCATGATAGCGAGAAGGTGTACTTTTGTGTTGAGAGAGAAAGCATACAGATAGGGACGATTGAGGATCTGAGAGCCAGAGATTCAAGCAGCTTAGATCAAATGATAAATTCAGATATAGACATCCACCATGAGTGCTGCGACTTTGTGGTTACATATGATGAAGCAATTTGGGCAGATGACGATCCACGGGCTCTAGTCACATCTCCAGAGTTAGCAGATTTACAGATGCCAGCTGATGAGAGTTCAGAGAGAGCACTTTGGAGCAAGATACTATAGATGTTGGCGAAGCTGATTTCATTTCTTGCCATTCTGATCCCTCTGATTCAGACATGGACTTTGACTGGCAGGAGTTTGTTGAGTACCTTCTTTGTTTGATTTCTACATTGCCTACAACTAGGATAGAGATAGTGCCAGTGTAGTTGATAGAGACACCAGTAGGGTAGTTTTCATCGAGTTCAAAGATATAGAGAGAGTTTTCACATTCATATATGGTAGTTTTCATGCAGACATTTTAGAGGCCAGATTTACCAACTCCCACATGCCCAGAATTGAAGACTTTTACCGCAAAGCATGAAGTACTGATTCCTTGCGGGAGAATCAGATACGTTTCCAGTCATTATCTCAATATATTTGATTGATGACCAAGAATCTCGTTTGATGGAGATTCTTGAGAGAAGCCACGAAGCAATTGGTTGGTTTGTAGTAGATCTCCAGGGGATAAGTCCGGCTCTTTGCTCTCACCACATCTATCTCGACAATGACGCCAAGCCATCTCGTGAGTTTCAGCGTAGACTGAACACGAATCTTCGAGAGGTGGTTATGAAGGAAATATCTAAGTTATGGAACACCAATTTTATCTACCCCATGTCCAACTTCACGTGGGTCAGTCCATTACATTTGGTACCCAAGAAGACGAGTATCACTACAGCTATGAATGAGGACGGAGAGGAGATTGCTACATGTGTACCCATTACTTGGTGGGTCTATATGGACTATAGACTATTGAATCAGGCCACCAAGAAGTATCACTTCCCTCTACCATTTATTTATTAGAGATTCTTGAGAGATTAGTTAGGAAGAGTCATTGCTACTTTCTTGATGGGTACTCGGGGTATAATCATGTGGTCATTACGCTCGAAGACTAGGATAAAGCGACATTCACATGTCCATTTGGGACGTATGCTTTTAGACGGATTCCATTTGGACTATGTGATGCCCCGGCTACATTGCAAAGGTACATAGAGGTCTTCATGGATGATTTTTCGATCTACGACGACAACTTTGATGCTTGTCTTTCTTGCCTAGACCATGTGTTTCAACGATGCATTGAGGCTAACCTTGTTTCCTGAGAGAAGAGTCATTCTATGATGACTCGAGGGGTGGTCCTTGGTCACATCATCTCCAATAAGGGCATGTAGGTCGATCTGACCAAGGTGGATATCATCAAGAAGCTCACCCCACCGTCCAATCTGAGGCAGTTGCGGTCTTTTCTGAGGCATGTCGGTTTCTACCAACAGTTCATTCAAGACTTCAGTCGTATTGCCCGACCGCTTACTGATCTTCTCATAAAAGACACCAAATTCCTTGTGGATGATAAGTGTCTTTCGTCATTTGAGACTTTCAAGATTCTGGTTGTGCAGGCTCCTATCCTTCAACCACCCGATTGGTCTCTCCCATTCAAGATCATGACAGACGTTTTTGATTTTGCCATAGGGGCAGTGCTAGGAAAGAGGAGGGATGTCCTTCCATTTGTCGTTCACTATGCTGGCCGTACTTTGGATGCCGCCCAACGAAACTACACTGTTACTGAGAAGGGGATGCTAGCGGTAGTCTTTGCTTTGGATAAGTTTAGATCTTACATTCTTGGATCTAGAGTGACTGTATACACTGATCACACTACCATCCGATGCTTAATGGATAATAAGGATGCCAAGGTACAATTGACTAGATGGATCCTTCTATCTAGGAGTTTGATATTGAGATTAAGGATAAGCCTGGAGTCAAGAATGTGGCGGCAGAGCACCTCTCCCGATTAAAGCATCTTGAGGATTCAGAGACAACCACTCCTATTACTGAGACTTTCCCAGACGAGGCCATTCTTGCTATCACCTCTCTCCCTTGGAATGCTGACAATCTGAACTATCTTGTTGCCAAGAAAGTTCCACAAGATTGGACTAGGCAACGACTTGAGACTTTCTTCGCGAAAGCCAAGTCATGCCATTGGGAAGATCCCACCCTTTACCATGAAGGAGGGGATAGCGTCTGTCGTCAATGTATTCCTCGGGAGGAGCACCACATCGTCCTCACCTATTGCCACAAGCTTGAGTCAGGAGGACATTACTCAGGGAGAAGGACATCGCAAAAGGTTCTCCAATCCTGCCTTTGGTGGCCAACACTCTTCAAGGATGCGGATGAATTTGTGAAGAGGTGCACTGAATGTCAGATGATGGGTAGTTGTGGTCATAGAGACATAATGCCTATGCAACCCATTCATTTCTGTGAGGTTTTTGATGCATGGGGCATCGATTTTATGGGCCCACTCCCGAAGAATCAGGAATGAGTACATTTTGTTGGATGTAGATTATGTGAGTCTTCGGGTTGAGGCCATCCCTGTTCGAGCCACTGATGCGAGTACGGTTTGCATATTTTTGAGGAAGAATCATATCACGGTTCGGAGTCCCAAGAGTTCTGATTTCTACGGGGGTACTTATTTCATCAATGACTAACGAGTTCAACATAGACCATAGAGTTTCCATTCCATATCATCCACAAACGAATGGTCTTGCTGATGTTTCGAACCGAGAGATCAAGACGATATTGCAGAAGGTTGTCCATCCAGACCTAAAGAATTGGTCATAGCTTTTGGACTCGGTCTTGTTGTCCTATAGTACATCCTTCAAGACTCCCTTGGGTACATCTCCATTTCGACCCGTTTATGGCAATCCATGCCACTTGCCCGTTGAGATCAAGCACAAGTCACTATGGGCAGTCGCAAAGATATTATTGGATTCAAAGAGTGTAGGAGATCAGAGGAGGGCAGAGTTGGAAACCCCGGAGGAGCTTAGAGATACATCTTTTTTAAGTAGCCTACAATATAAGGATCGAGTGAAGATATGGCATGATTCACACATCATCCATAAGCAGTTTGAGCTGAATAAGAGAGTATGGCTATTTGATGCTAGATTGAGGTTATCTCCAAGGAAGTTGCAGAGCAAGTGGAAGGGATCACATTTAGTCAGAAAGGTGCACACCAACGACATTATTGACATATATGAGTTGTCTTCTGAATCCGCCTTTCGGGTCAACTTTCAGCGCCTGAAGCCTTTTCTTGATTATGATCCATTGAACGTTGATGTTGCCTCGATCCATTTTGTATGAAATGTATCCTTTGATTCTCATATTTTGCATCTCATACCTAATTTATACTTCCGTACGCCTCTTTGTATATCCATGTTTTCTTTTACTTTCTTTCTCTCTTCTATTTTTGTTTAACACCCCATGTCTCGCTTAGAATTTCTGTTATACTTAGGACATACTTTATCCTAAGTATAGGAGGTGTTGAACTTGTGTAGTTCATATATCTATTTATTCAATTACCTCTGTTTTGTTGCTTATACTTAGGGACATTAGACCCTAAGTATAGGGGAGGTAATATATGTTTTTCACTTCTTTGAGTGCTCCCTCACTTGTCCCTCAACTGTTGATATTCTTAGCTATAGTTAGGGATATTTTACCCTAAGTATAGGGGGGACAGGTCGAGTCGTTGATTTCGTGTACATTCTCTTCCTCGGTCTTCCCTACTTGTACAAACTTCTATACTTAGGATTATTTGATCCTAAGTATAGGGGGATCATCGACTTTTATTCATTTCATTTGTTATTCTTTGAGTCAATGTAGTATATGATTATTTTCACTTTTCTATACTTAGCACGAGTTATGTCTTCTTTTGTCTCTCTTTGTTCACTATAAGGGCGTACTTCGAGCTAAGTATATCGGGCGTCGTATATATATTGTATATATACTTTAGCCATAACTCATACTTTGGTGTTTATAATATGTATAATAAAATAAAACTGGAATAAAAATATTTTGAAAAATGTTTGCAAAAATGTTTGCAAAAATGTTTGTACAATCTTTTTGTAAAATTTTTGTAAATTCTTTATAAGAATGTTAAAAAACATTTGTAAATTATTTTATACAAAATTTTGAAAAATGTTGGTAAAATTGTTTTGTTGTGAAATGTTTGTGAATTTTTTTGTATCAAAATTATGTATATTGTACAAATGTTTTAAAATAAAATGTTTGCAAAAATCATTTTCCAAAATGTTTGTAAAATGATCTGTAAAATTATTTATAAAACTAGTTTTGAAAAATCTTTTGTAAAATATTTTGAAAAACTTTTGTAAAATAGTTTGTAAAATATTTTGTCCCGTGGGCTATAAATTATGGGTATAAAAATTATTATGTAAACTTGTAAAATCCATGTGTGAATAAAAGTTGTAATTATTTGTAAAATAAAACTCTTTTGTAAATTAAAATTTATTTATAAAATTCTTTTGTACATAAAATCTTTTAATAAAAGTTGTAGATAAAATCTACTTGTAAAAATGTTTTATTTAAAAACTTGTAAATAAAACCCTTGTAAATATGTACATATTTTTTTTGTAAATATTTGTAATTTTTTCCTTTTCTTTCTTTATTAAAAATACCATAAAATTGAAAAGGATAAAATCCATAAAAATGTGCAAAGAAGCATCTGAAAAACTTTTTAAAAAGATTTTTATCTTTTATTGTCTTTTCTTTTGGAAAAAATGAGTTTTGTAAATATTTATTGCACATGCATTTGCATTTTTCAGAATGAAACTGATGTTTAAACTAGTATGGAATAAAATTGAAGAATGGAGTTAAGACCTTAATCCACTTAATTTCAGAGGAAACTTATAGTAACAAGAGTTGAGACTTTTCATGTCCTATCGACTTAAATTCTTTGAGTCCACAAGACTATGTTCACATGTCATCTTGATTGGTCTAAGTAGAATATTTCACAACACACGCATGATTCTTCTAGATAGTAGCTTAACTTGGGAAAGCACTCTACACGTAGCTCTTCATGGATGAGGTGGTGAGGGGGTAGAATCCTTTGCCTTGGAGTAGCACACGGGTGGAAACATCTGTCCTCCTCTATGGAGGGTAGCACATCTCAACCTAGCCTAGTGGCATCGACGTCTAAAGACATGATGTTGTGGGTTGCAGTAAGCTTCAAAAGAGGGATAGTCTACTGGCTTAATAAGAAAACCTCCTTATGTACGTGATGCACATGTTGTATATATGTTAAAAAATGAATACTCCGAAAAAGGAGACATGCTTGATTGAAAATAAAATGCCTGCCAGAGTGTATATAGTTGAATAAGCAATGCTTATGTGATTATTATCTCATCTCATAAAAGCTTGCAGCTGTAGACTTGGCTACACTGGTCAAGCTCCACGGGATACGTGGCTACACTGGCCATAGTCCATTCTCTTCTTTTCCCTCTTTTTGAGCTGTTGTGCTTGAAATTAGAAGGAATACCCCGCATCTCGAAGAAAGAGTTGCTAGACCGAGGGACTAGAGTTACCTTGTTAGAGGCGGCTGTTTCTTTGCCATTTCTGAGGTGGAGAGCTATATTTCACTTACACCGTACAGGTAAAGATTCATAGTCATGAGTTTGCGTATGTAGACTTGTTATGATCAAGCTGTCGAGGTGAACTGAATAGGAGTCTTTTGGACCTTGAGGGCTGTTAGGTTCCAATAAGGTTCTGCCAAACTAATAATCCAAAGGTCTGGTCGAGCTCCATACTTCAATTTTATGAAGATAAGTTTAATAATCAATATTGTTCTAAGTTCTTTCCTTTTTCTTTTCTTAATTTTCTTTTTCACTTTGTTTGTTCTTTTTCACTTTGTTTTCTAAGGGACTAGCAAAGTTAAATTATAGGGGAATGATGAATCCATAATTCATTATCTTTATTCTTTTGTTTTAGCCAAATTCATTAGCAAAACATCTATAAATATGTGGTAAAATCAATAAATTGTCATTCACTATTGATTTGTTAATAATTCATATTTAGCATTCTTTTTAACCGAAATAAAAGAATAAAGAAGAAAAGAAATAAAGAAGGTTGTAACTATGTAATAAGCACAGAATGATCCGGACCCCGATAGAAGGTCAATAACTGACCTGATCGATAGGGAATAAAGTAGGGAGAGATATGGTCTTTATTTATTAATATAATCCAAAATTCCTTGTAGATATTATTTATTTTGTATTTATTCACTGTATATATCATCCCTTATTTATCTTGTATACATCATTGACCAATTTTATTTCTCAATCAAACATCTTCAAATTAAATGGCTCCCTTAATAAAACTTGTACAAAAAATGTGATGTAAATAATAAAAATAATTGAAAAAATAAATTTTGTATAGATTAAAAGATACAACACTCATAAAAAGCTGCAAAATAAGAATAAAAAGATCAATACCTTCTCCATATGAACTCAAATTGAACCAAACTCTTTCATCGTATTCTAAATAAAATTAGATTTAAAATAAAGGTGGTTTCATCATTTTTGGAGTTACGGTTTGAAAGTCGGCATTGTGGGAGGTTTGTCTATATAGTTTACTATATTTATACTTGTATATATTTTTATTGATATTTATTTTTACACATATTGTATTTTTTAAATATTTGCACATATTGTATTTACTCTATAAAAAAATATAAACAAAAATAATAAAATTCAAAACAAATAAAAGAAAAAACTTTAGTCAAAATAATCTGATTATTGTACATATGTATCATGTATCTATATTGTAAATATAATTATTTATTCAACCTATTAAATTAATTCACAGAAATAAATCAAAAAATATAATTTAAATCCTTTAATTATTATGTAAATAAATAAAATATAAAATACTATGTATATTTGTAAAAATAATAAAATATGTAAATATTATATATAGATATATTATATTTGTACATATTAATGTATACTGTATATAATATCACATTTATATTATTATAATTATATAATATCACATATATATTATTAAAATTATTAAAAATCATAAAAAATGGTTTGTAAAATAACTAGCATTTTTCATTTTGATTATTTTTTATTTTAAGGCCATTTATTATTTTAATTGATTTGTCTTTTATTTTTTAAATTCCTTTTTTCCCTATTGGTCCACCCGGGTCCGTTGACCCGGGTCAATCTTCCCCCACCCAGGTCCGACCCGGGCGATGGTTCGCCAGACCTATTTTCTCCCAATTCTTCCGCATGGGTTCTATTATCTTTCGCCTCAAATTTTGTGCCCAATTGTTCATCTTGAATCTGCGACCTTCGTGGATACCTAGGCCTCGTCGGATCGTCCTCAGTTCGCGAGCTTTACCTTGAAACTTCCAGGCACGAGGGAGCACCCTATAAATAATCTCTTCCTTCCACCATTGCCTCGTAATTCACTCTTGCCATCTTCTCTCTCCACCTGAATCTCTAGGGTAGTGACAGGACACCGGAGGAGTCTTTTGGAGCTCGGATTGGTGGCCGTTTGAGCTGAACTACTACATGGCTGGAGCTCACTGCCGCGTTCAGCCTCTTCCGCCTCTCGTAGCGGATTCGAGGTCATGACCCTGCCGACCATCTCGTCGCTATTCGCATTCCCCCCTCCAATCACCATGTAGCTTAATTTCCTTTTCTTTTTGTCGTTTTCATTTGATTTGTTCATCTACTCCGTCATCCGTCATCACTACTCTGAAAACCGTGTCGAAGCTCCATCTCTCACATTTGTTCGCACCGATATCGTCGCCTTATCATCGCCCATCTTCCTACGCAACCTGACCCCCTTAGTCACGATCATTGGATCGAGATAAAGATATGGACTTCCCTCTCCACATACGTCGGAAGTCCAATCCATTCCCCACAGCTTCTCTTGTTGTTTATGCAAATAACATTGACCAGAGATTTGCCTCCGACTCTGTGAGTGTCCTTGCAGGTCCAGATGCGTAAGGGAGTACCATTTCGACCCTCAATTGAACCAACGGAGCAACTCCAAGTGTCTTCTTCTCTAAATTTTCAACGAGCTTCTCTTCGTTGCATCGGAACCCTCTACCCAAACGCGGATAGACTCCAGCAAGCTATTGTACCTCTTTACCGGTTGATCATACAAGAGCAGTGCGAGAGATTGACGATCGAAGTTCAGTCGGCGGCCCCTTCTTGTTGTTTGTCCAATGCCCCTCATAGCCATCGGATGGAGCACACTCCACCCAGATTTGATCCGGACTGCACGAGCATGCCCAAAAGCAGACCGTCCGATCATATCCAGGATAGATCTGACACGTACATCACTGCCTTTTCCCTGCACCATCAGCTATGCGACAACGGTCCATCAGAGCCGTACGCCAGAGTCACGTGCGCCCCATGTGCCTACGTGCGCATATTTCGCTTTCTACCCTGTTATTTTTGCTATTTCCATTTTAGTCTAATAAATGTAAAATATAGCTGGGAATATTTGCACTAAGGACCTCGTAAATTTTATATTTGCACTTTAGTCATACCGAACCACACTCACGTGTGTGTTTATGTGTTTTCTTTGGGTATTTTGCTTGTTCCATCCTGAACTTTCATGTGTTAATGAAATAGATTTAACTTTTGGAATTCACATATATGCCCCTATTGATGAGTCTATCAGGAATCGTCACTATTCTCTCCTTTTATCTTCGAAGAATAAGATTTATTGGAAATCTTCATTTATTCTGCATGTTTGTCAATAATCCTCTCCCTTGTAAATAAAGGCTAACAGTAATTATTGTATTTAATACTAACAACTTTCTTTATTTTTTATTTTAATAAAGGGATTTTTACCCAACAAACCCTATAAACATTTTAAAATGCCTCCACGACCTTTTGCACACCGTAATTACCCCATCGGCCCTGTAAATTACCTCAAGAACCCCCACAGGCTTAAAACATATTACATGGAGGGTTCATGGGGTAAGAGTTGGCAAGTTTACGAGGTCAAGGGAGGAATTAGGTTTTTTCAAAGGTCGTGGAGGTGATTGGCAAAGTTTATAGGGTCTGCCGGGTAAAAATCCCTTTTTTAAAACCCTAAAAATTAGATTAAATATTATACATTTTTATTTTGACTTTAGAAGAAATCAAAAATACAAAAAATAGTAAACCTTTTAAATAAGTGTTTTTAAGTCCTTAAAAATACTTGCAAAAAATTTCCTTTATACAAATGACCTCTTTTGACTTTTTACTCAACATGAATCTTGTAGATCTCATTGAGACCTACAAATTTCATGTTTTGACTTTTTGTTGATTCGACTCTCTCCTATTTCTTTTTTTATTTTTCTTTTATGTTCATTTTGTGAATATTATGGTGCAGCCATGTGGCGCCCTCTAGGACGCCTACGTGGTCGCTTCTCCTTGTGCCACTCGTCACCACTTTCTGCCCTTAGATCAATCCTAGCCTGCCTCCATCTCAACCGCCCAATTCCAGTTGATCCTCAATCATTAGATCTGCCGTCCAGATCTTATCTCCATCGCTCCTTTCCGCTGTCATCTCGACCATTGGATGGCTCTCCCATCCAATGGATCTTCACCCTCCGCATAGCCACTTGAACCTCTGCCGCCAGATCAGATCTCGAGATCTGATCTCATCCCTTCACCTACGCTCTAATCCCAACCGTTGGATCGTAAGATCCAACAACTAGAAACCCATCTTCTACCTCCAACGCTCTCCTTTCTCGTCCGTTACACTCAGAAACACCATCAGTCCCTTCCTTTACTACCGTCCACCCAGCCACCCACTCTGATCCCTAACGCCACCCTCGCGTAGTCCTCACGCCCACCTTCTTCACGCACCATTCATTGACCCTCTCCATCACTCCATCCCTTCAGATCAACTATTCAAAAACCTCGCGCCACCTCTCATGTAACCGCCACTCTCCACCTACAAAGCCACCGCCTTCACCTCCATTTCTCTTCGTCCACCATTCCACGCCTAAAGCCCTGCCCCCTCTCCGCTTCCCTGTGACAGACGGAGATCGGATGAGAGGCTATAATGGGACTCATGGCTGGTGTCGACCCATGACCTCGTCGGCCATGTCGTGATCGCCCTAGGCACCATCGATCTCTCCGGGTTGGCTGACCGGATCTAAGCAATGACTACAAGTTCAATTTGTCCCTCATCTCAAGCCTCCATGCCACATTCTTCCTCCTCAAATCCTCGAGGTTATTTTCTTATTTTTATGGTTTTCTCATAATTATCACACGGCACTCATCCACTGATGAATCCTTGATTCTCACTCTTTGTTCTTTTATTTTGGCCATTTATCTTGGCAAAGCATCATGTAAATAGATGTAAATACAATAACATGGCAATCAACATGCATCTGTTAATATCGTATGTTTAGCATGTATTTGTGAAAAATTAAAACAATAAAGGAAAAGAAAAAGGAAGGAGGTATTTAGAATAAATACATAGTAACCCGAACCCCAAGAGAAGGTCAAGCATTGACCTGATCGCCAAATAAAATAAGTAGAGAGAGACAGGGCTTACTCTATGTGTACATATTACCTATATATATAAATAATTATTTTGGGTAAAATAAAATTTTCTTTTTACCTCCTTATCTATATTCCTAAAAAGAAAATCAAAATAAAAAAATCAGAAAAATAAAACAAAATAAAAATAAATTCATCTCTCACTTGTATAAGATACATGTATATGGGTCTCATCCCCTATTTATTCTATACCTGTAAATAAATCATAAAAATAAAATAAAAATTATTTTGAACTCCTAATAAGATGTTGAAAATAAATAAAATACAAAATTGGTGCATTTATGTAAAAATAACAAAATAAAAATATTTATGCAAAATACATAGGTATATTATACGTGTATATAATATTATATATTGTATATAAACTAATTTATTTTTCATAAAAATAATTAAAAATCACGGAATAATTCCTTGAAAAATAATAAGCATTTTTTATTTTGACATTTTTTTAATTTAAATAATTTATTATTTTAATATAATTTTCTTTATTTTTCTAGCAGTTTTGTCATGTAGCGTCTTTTGTCCTCATTCTAGGCCTCCTCTGATTGGGCCACGTCAGCTATGTTGACCCTGGTCAACTGACCCCTCCACCTCCTTTTTCACTCGGACCCAGTTTGCTTTATTTTTTGCCAAATTCCCTGGACCCGATCCGGTCGAGTTTAACTTCGAGCAGCGGCTCCGATTAGAGAGGGAAGATCCATGATCCACACCCGATGACATCCCTAGGGATCCGACCCTCGGTTCGCGCACCCTCGTTCCATCTTTCTCGGACCCTGCCACATATTAGACCTCATGGAGCTCCTCCTTCTTTGGCATCTTTGGCCGATGTCCTTCGTAAGATGAACTCCGATACCCCTCCGTAAGTGACAGTGCGTGTGAGGCTTCATGCAGAGAGGAGATTGAGCTGTGTGGCCCTAGATCCGACAATCTCTCCGCCGTGCCCTGCCGCAAGGTGAGCCAAGCCTTTGGGACCCATCAAGACCCTCGGAGGTCCTCGACCTCCAGCCCAGACGACAACAGCCACCAGGTAAATTAGTTTGGGCTCTTTTTCGCATTTGATTTATGTTTTGAGATAGTTGTAGAGCTCTATTTACCAGCTCCGATCACTGTGGCCGGAACACCTTCTAGCCGTTCTGAGCATCCGCCCACCCTCACCAGCCTTCTCCCCACCTTCTCCATCCACTCACCCACCTCGATTTGTCATGGAATGAGTCCCCATCCCTCCTCCTCCGCTGCCTCGCCCGAGGGCCACGCCACGCTCCACCAACCACCTATTTCCAGATTTAACGTGGCGAGGCACTTTTCCCTCGACTCCTTGGTTCATCTGTGTGGGAAGGAACGTCAAAGGACCTCATATGGATGTCGACTTGTGCAAGCACAACAGCTCCAGCTCTCCACGTCTCGCTAGGACTTTCTCTTTGGTCCTGGGCCCTCCTGAGTCCACCATTAGCTGCGGACCACCGATGCCGATCTTTCACCCATCCAAGCAGCTCCAACGGACGCCCCTGTCGTGCATATCGACCGATCAAAGCTCACCGGAGGTGAGTTCTTCTACGTTCTTCCATGAGTCGTCTCAGTCATCCGATCAAGCCTTCCTCCAGGTCTAATCTCTACCGTCCATCTACGGGAGCAGATCCATCTAGAGCCGTCCATCTTCGAAGGGGTATTAACATATCTCAGCGGTTCATCTTAAGCGGATGCGCTCAACTGTTTAATAAATGGTAAATTGCACTTAGGCCCTTTATTGTTTTGTATTTAGTATCTAGTCCAGTAAATATTTGTCGTAGTTATTTTTATTTTCGACATTTTACAGTTTGGACCTTCGAGTTTTAATATTTGCATTTTAGTCCCTCCAAATCTGAGGCACGTGCAGTCTCACGTGACCTGTTGGGGTATTTGCATTGCTAGTCCTAAACTCTCTGGTTTTTACTATTTGAATCTTATGTTTTGAGAATAGCCTTTATGCCCCTCTAAGCCAGTGTCACGTGGATTGTGCGTGTTTGCTTGGCTAATTTGAAGATTAGGCCTTTAGCTTCTAAGTATGTTAATATTTGGCCTGAAACTGTCCAATAATTGCAATTAGGTCCCTACTTGCTGCGTTCTTTGTTTTCAATCAAATAAACTCTAAATCAACTCCAAAAATTCCGTAAAAATTATAGTTAGCTCCTGCTAACACGTAATATTTATGATAATTTTTGTGAATTAATTTAGTTTTTATTGATATTTTCTAAGAATAAAAAACCACAAAAAAGAGACATGTCTGTTATATTAAATACAAAAAATTTATAAAAATAGTTTTAAAAATTACAAAAAATTAGGAGTTACTTGTTTTTGTATGCTTTAATTCCAGTACCACTTTCGTTGCATTATCTTTTATAAAAACCCTAAAACCCTGAAACTTTAAAAAAATCACAAAAACATTAAAAATTCTAGAAAAAAAATAAAAGAATAGGATTTCAAATGCCGTGTGTAGATATTTTTATTTACTTTTGCATAAAAATCACACCATAACATTAAGGGCATTTATACTATTTTAAACTTGCCTTTTAGTCCAGGTTGTACCTTGTTTCACTATTTTG
Organism: Ottelia alismoides; assembly: GCA_037367405.1. Taxonomy (NCBI): domain Eukaryota; kingdom Viridiplantae; phylum Streptophyta; class Magnoliopsida; order Alismatales; family Hydrocharitaceae; genus Ottelia; species Ottelia alismoides. The sequence goes on from JAZKJV010011618.1 coordinate 635,994, forward strand.
ATCCTATTTCATTTTTATTAAATCATATAAAAATTAGAAAACCCCCAGAAAATCACCAAAAACATCTGAATATTTGAAAAATATAAAAACATTTTTATTTCTAATTTTTGAGTATTTTTAGTCTTAATAAAAATTGTCAAAGCTTGTTTTGCCTTGTTCTTTCTATTTGTTGTCTCGTTTTGAAAATATACAAAATTAAAAATTAAAAACCACAAAAATATGTTTTTATTCCTTTGATTTCCGACTATTTCGTACATTTCCATACTCCTTGAGTTCGACCCTAATCGCTATACTAGGTTAAATAAATAGCGGAGCCCGCTAACATTGATTTTTGTGCTTTGATTTATTTACTTTAGAGTGATTTCTATTTTCTTGATTGGCTGAATTGATTCGCTAGGAACAACGATACTTTCTTATTTTTCCATCTTAGTCGATCAGATTTTCACATCATCAGAATGGTGTCGTTGCCAAGGAGCACGACTTAGTAGTCGCTTTTCAGTATTTTTCTTTTTCTTTTTTATTTTTATCTCTATTTTTTACAATAGTTTTCTGACCTGCTTTTTATTTCTCTTTCCGTGCGAGGAACCGCCCGAGGATACTTTGAAGGAGACAACTGCCCTAGGAAGAGCAGGAGCAGTAGGAGACAGTTGCAGTTTTTAGAGAGTAAATTAGCTTAGTTTATTTCCATCATTTTATTATTGTTGTTATAACTTAGACTGTGGACACTCAAACTTTCTTTAAACTTGGCATATCGGGGTTTGTTTTGCCAAGCACCGGTGTGCTCGGAGGACCTCACCACAGTTTTGCACCGATTTTGTTTTATTCATATTTTTCTTTCTTTTGATTCTCGAAGAATTTGGCCCTTGATTGTGACGTAAATAATTAAGACCCAAACCCTAATATCTTGACTGCACCTATAGTTCATAATTGGACCTAATTAAAAATTATAATAAAAAGTTAACCTGATTAATCGAGAGGTCACGTGCCGCTAGAGGCCGTATACAACGCGTGTAGGATCTGTTGGACATGCGAGCCCACGACGAGCCATTATGCAGTAAATGTTATTGCACATATCATTCCCCGATTTGAAATGAAGAATAAATAATGTGCATAATAGGTCCCTTAGTACAATTAGTGTTATGTACCATGGCCATCTTGATGATCATACAAATGTTGATTCAATTATTGAATCATAGAGGCTGGTGCTTGGATGAATATCTAAAGAGTTAGATTGAGGACTCATCAAGTACCGTCTAATGATTACTAAGAGATGATCTCCAGCCTGAGTAGGAGATGGCAATCCTTTCTCACATAGGCTGATATCTGACCGACCTCTTAATGCAGGTCCTCTGCATGGGAATAGAGATTCAGAGGTGTCAGATTAGTTAGGTCAAATAGTTGACTTAACAAGATCGAGATAACCAAAGTCCTATATCGTATGCTATCACGATACATGCACACATCCTCTGACCGGAGACAGATGTGTTACTATATGTCTGAGCATGTACATTTTGCAGACCAATAGGTTGATGACCTAATCAAGGTATATACACCAGTGCGCTGGTGTGCATGCAAGGGCATATGAGTAATACGATCTCTCGAAGGGATCATACAGGTTCATTACTGAACCGGAAGACATGAGCTCACTCATGAGATATTGGGAAGAATCAAATTCCGTGCACGGATCATCTCGCTTTGGAAGCTTGACTGAATTTGTAGGTTTGATATATACTTTTGGAAAGTATATGATCAAGACCTAGGTATGATATATGCTTTTGGAAAGTATATGATCGATACCAACTCCCAATGATCAAATGAGAAACTTACTGATAAAACCCTGAAGTAGACAGTATAAAGTTGATCTAATACTTCAGGTTTATTCTGAGTCTTCCAGTATGCAGGATGTACAGGTGTTGGGAATACCTGAGGGTGATGTAATCATAAATGATTGTATAACCATGACGCTTCCATTCCTAGGGAGTGATGAAACGGGTCTAGATTTTAGTGACTCCTCTCAATAGAGAAGTAATCTGATCTTGGTCCAAATGTTGGACATTGATCTGAATGTGATTCAGATGCAATGAGAAGATTAGATTCTTGGTCTTGATTTAATCAAGCATCTATGGGAGGGCCGAGATCTGGATTTGAGATGTAATCTCAACATCCAAGTCACTATACGTGGAACAATACAATCGCCCTGTCCTTATCTCTAAGTATCCGTGGAGAAAGCGCATTATCCTTGAAAGAGTTCACGAATGATTTCATTGTTGATATATGTACCAAGCATCGAGAAAATTGATAATTAAATGTGATTTAATTATCATGAATAATATGTGATGGGAAAAACGAATGGAATACATTAGACGTACCCGAGGGCTCTCTTATATAGGAGAAAAGCCCTTGGGTTAACTGCATGATAAGTACTAGAGAAACTGAAATTACATAAAAAGATAACAACTATATTTATCTTAACACTCCCCCTCAAGCTGGAGCATATATATCTATCATGCTCAGCTTGGAACAACATTTCTGAAATGGGCTTCGAGACAGAGCCTTGGTGAAGATATCTGCTGTTTGATCTCCTATAGACACATGAGATGTTGATATGAGACCTTTCTGTATCAGGTCTCGAGTGTAATGGCAGTCCACCTCGATATGTTTTATACGTTCATGGAATGCAGGATTATTTGCAATGAATAATGCATCTTGATTATCACATAGGAGCTGCATAGGAAGAGGAACTTCTATGGTGAGATCAGTTAATACCGATATGACCCACATCATCTCTGCACTACCTTGGGCCATAGCTCTGTACTCAGATTCTTCACTTGATCTAGCCACCACAGTTTGCTTTTTTGCTTTTCCATGAGACAAGTGAGCTTCCAACAAACACTGCAAACCCCGAGGTAGACTTCTTGTCTGTGGGACATCCAGCATAGTCAGCATCTGCGCAGGCTGTTACATCCAAGGTAGCATCCCTACTGAATAAGAGTCCCATACCAGGTGAGTTCTTCAGATATCTCAAAATCATAAAGATAGCATCCATATGTGCCTTTCTGGGCTGCTCCATGAATTGACTGACTTTGCTTACAACAAACATAATATCTGGCCTGGTGATAGTAATGTATAGAAGCTTTCCAACTAGTTCCTTGTATCTCCTGCTATCAACTTCTTCAGTATCCTCATCATACAGCTTCATACTCGGGTCCATGGGAGTCGTAGCAGGTTTACACCCGGTCATACCTGTCTCAGAAAGGAGATCCATGACAAACTTTCTCTGAGCCATTACTAGACCACGATGATTCCTGGCAAACTCCAATCCCAAAAAGTAGCGAAGGGTACCAAGATCCTTGGTCACAAACTCTTTACCAAGGAACTTCTTGGTTATCTGAATGCCCTGAGTATCATCTCCTGTGACAATAATATCATCTACATACACAAGAATGTCAACCGTACCTCGATGTGTCTTCTGGACAAAAAGCGAGTGATCTGCAGTGGACCTCTTGAACCCATGTTGCTCAATCAATTCTGACAGCTTTTGGTACCAAGCTCTAGGGCTTTGCTTCAAGCCATAAATTACCTTGTGCAATCTGCATACCTTCTGGGACTCCCCCTCAACAGTAAACCCCGGTGGCTGCTGCATGTAAACTTCGTCCTGAAGGTCACCATAGAGGAATGCATTCTTCACATCAAGCTGAAATAACGGCCAATCACGTGAAACGGCCACTTCTAGTAAGACCCGAAGCGTTGAGTGTCTCGCTACTGGGGAAAATGTATCATGGTAGTCTATTCCATATGTCTAGGTAAAATCACGGGCCACCAGCCTAGCCTTGTATCGATCCACACTCCCATCTGCATTTTGTTTGATGGAAAATATCCATTTGCAGCTCAGCACCGATGCACCTCGCGGAGGTGACACAATTGTCCATGTCCCTCTTGATGCTAATGCCGTCATTTCTTCTTCCATAGCTTGATGCTACCTGCTGTCTTGAAAAGCCTCCATATATGTTCTAGGTATGGTGACCGCAGACAATCCTACAACAAACTTCTTGTACTCATCCGACAGATAATCTAAAGAAACATGGGCAGCCAGTGGGTATGTTGCACATTTGCGCCGAGGCTTCCTTATCGCAATAGGAGCGTCTAAATCTGCATCCTCTCTATCTTTAGTAGCAGAATCATCATGTGTATGCTATAAATCTCTAGTGCCATCAGTAGAAATACTGTTATCAAGACATACCTGAGGCGTGCTGGATGATGTGGGTGGCCCATGTGCAGAGGAGTTAGTAGAGGACCTGCGAGTGTACACAATAGGTAAAAATTTGGGCACATGTGGTGGTGGTGGTGGTGGTGATGTTTGAGGTAATGGTTGTCCAGGTTCAGATGCTGGATGGTATGGAGGTGGTGGAACAACAATGTCATCCGCATTATTATTAGACAGCTTGTCACATGTAGGAGAGAAGTACATGATTGACTCAAAGAAAGTAACATCAGCACTTACATAATATCGTCGAGACACCAGATCATAACAACGATACCCTTTTTGAGTGCGAGAGTACCCAACAAACACATATTCGATAGCTCTTGGTGAGAGCTTATCACGACCAGGAGCAGAAATATGCACAAATGCTACAGACCCAAAGACACGAGGTGTCATGGAGAATAGGTCTTTCTCAGGAAACGCAATCAAGAAGGGAGCCTTTTCTCCAAGAACGATAGACGGCATACGGTTCACAAGGTAGCATGCAGTAAGAACAACATCCCCCCAAAAAGAATGAGGGGCACGACTGTGAATCAACAGTGTTCGAGTGACATCAAGAAGGTGACGGTGTTTGCGTTCCGCCACACCATTCTGTTGCGAAGTGTAACTACACGAAGTTTGGTGAACAATGCCTTGTGAACTGAGAAAATCAGATAAATGAAATGTAGAAAACTCCAAAGCATTGTCTGTGCGAATCACTTTGACATTGATAGAGAAGATATTATGAACTTCAAGAATAAACTTTCTAATTATAGTACCAGCTTCAGACTTTTGTTTTAACAAAAACACCCAATATAGTCGGGAATAATCATCCACAGCAACCATATAATAGCGGTGTCCCTGAAGATCTGGGACACGACTTGGACCCCAAATATCAAAGTGAAACAACTCAAAAGACCGACTACTATGACGACTCGGACGACTAGGAAACGACGACCTATGGTGCTTCCCAAGCTGACAGGCTTCACAATCCAATGCAGTGCGGGTAGATATCTGTGGTAGGACATGACACATCTTTTGTAGAGGAAGATGACCGAATCGAAGATGCCAGAGAAATGGAGAGACATATCTAGAGGGAATAGTTGCAAGTCCAGCACATGTTGATATATCAAGCTTATACAATCCTCTCTGCTCACGGCCACTTCCAATCATCCTTCCAGTCAGTATGTCCTGAAACACGAAAGTAGAAGGGTCAAAGATGGCACGACAATGTAAATCTTTAGTAAGTTGGCTAATAGACAACAAGTTCATCTTAAAGTCAGGTGCATGTAAGACATTCTGAAGACTCAAGGAGTACGTTAGAGTAATCTCCCCCTGACCAATAATGGGTAGCCGAACCCCATTTGCAATAACCACAGACCTTCCTGGCGTAATTGCTCTAGGTAGTAAACTGCATTCTGTCCCCACACATATGATGGGAAGCCCCAGAATCTATAATCCAATCTGTCAAGTCCGAGCACATAGTATTAGTGAGCGCATAGTGGATACCTGAAGAGCTGGATGATGCTCTGGCAGGGGCTGCAGCTTCTGTAGAAGCTGTGGAGGGAGTCGAAGGTGTAGCCATCATCTCACGAAGTCTGGAGACAAAGTCATCAAAACGAGCATCTGGGATAGGTACTGCTGCAGCTTCTGTCTGCTCCGCAACACGTGCAGTGGCTGGATATCCATGCTTGTGAAAGCATGTGTCCTCCGAGTGTCCTGGACGGTGACAGTGAGTACATGGACCACGATGTCGGCCTCCTCCTCCACCACGAGGGCCACGACCACGAAAATGTGACGATCCCCCTTGAGCACGGGTGGCAGCCATAGCTGAAGAAGTAGGCTGTGCGGGAGATGCTGGTGCACTAGTAATTCTGCTCAATCTCTTATACACCTCCTCCATAGGTGGAATAGTCTCACCAGTCAGAAGTTGAGTGCGGGCCGCATCGTATTCAGGATCTAAGGAGGACAGAAAAACCCCCATCATCGTCGCATTCCGATATGCCTGTTGCTGTTTCGTACTCGTTGTGATCGGCATAAAGCTATGCAATCTCTCAAACATGCCCCATAGATGAGAGAAGTGTGCATGGAGGAGTTTTCCATTCTGTTTGGCAGAAAAGTTGTCAAATTGTAACTGAAGAATTTTGCTCTCATTCTTCGAATGTTCATATGTAGCTGCCAGTATGTCCCACATAGACTTCACTGTGGGTTGATTCACAATGTCATTAGCAATCTATGTAGTCAGCGTCCCAGAGAGCCATATACGCGCATACGCATCGTCTTACTTCCACGTCACGTTCGCTCCTGTCTTGTCTTCCGGCTCGGGTTCTGTCAGTATGTGCTCCTTATTGTGGCATTGCATCAGTGTTCGAAATTGCATGGACCATAGTTCATAGTTGGTCCCGTCCATCTTCACTATAGGGGCCGAGCCTTTGAAGGCACCCGAAGATGTGAACATATCACCCTTGTTCTCTGACATGATTGGAAAAGAGCCGTAGACCGACGGAGGTAAACAATTGGGCGGTCTAAAGTATCATAGGAGGAATGGGTTGTATGTGTAGACTCATACACCCATCCCTAATCTCCGTTGAGTCGCGGAGGCTATCAACCGAACTTCACCGCTGAATCTATGTTTGTGGGAATCCGCTGAAGAGGCTTGGCAACCGTGCACTGAACAGCTACTGGGGATGCCCCCTACGCCAAAAGGGGCACTGTCACGGCGTTAGGGTGCCACCGAGGAGGCCACCAATCACCATTGAGACCGGTGTGATGGCGTTGAGAGTGCTGCGGAGGGCACCAGATCTACAGGGGCACGTCATGTGGACCAGGCGACGCTTGGAAGAGGCGAAATGATCCCCCTGGACAGCGGCGGTACTTGCTACAGGCTTAGGGCTGCGGGCGACCCGTGTACGCAGAGGGGAACGCGCCTGGATAGGAGCAGGTGGCGAACATGAGGCACACCTGGGGACCTCCTAGCGATTAGGAGCGGCGATCAGGAGGCGCTGAGCCCCAGGCGACGTTTGCGATGCACCAGGAGTGCGCAGGAGCGCATGCGGCGCGTGGAAGTCACCGGCAGAGCGTCGGGAGAGAGGGGGGGGGCGGGTGGGAAGGTTAGGGTTAGGGTTTGGGTGGTATACCGAGACCCCGGTCTAGGACCGTTGCTCTGATACCATTATGGGAAAAACGAATGGAATACATTAGACGTACCCGAGGGCTCTCTTATATAGGAAAAAAGCCCTTGGGTTAATTACATGATAAGTACTAGAGAAACTAAAATTACATAAAAAGATAACAACTATATTTATCTTAACAATATGAATTTGATTCATATTATAAGGAGAGATACCTAAGATAATTAAATGTGATTTAGTTATCAAAAAGATGTGAGTAATGTGAATGTGATTCATGTTATTTGGGCACATGAGAAAAGGAGATCCAAGATGATTAAATGTGATTTAATTATCATGGATATGAATAATGTGGATAGCACTATCCATATTAATCATATAAATTATAAATGTGATTTATAATATATTAGAGAGAGCATATTGTGTTTTATATTTGTTTATTAATTGTTAATGTGAATTGGATTTACATTGAACGATTAATTGAAAATATAATTACATTTAGTTTTGGGTTGTGAATAAGATTCACATAATTTCAATGGCATGGTTGATATTTTCCACAAGATAATTTGGAATTATTTTTTGTGAAAATATTGTCAACAAGAGATGATGATATATATCATGAGATAATGAGATCTCATGATAATTTGAAGAGATGGACCAAGTCCACCAAAGAGGAGTGGACGGCTACAACTCTCCATGAGGAGAAGAGTAGCCGTCCCCTCTTATGGGGAGATTGGTTTATTCTCTTCATTATTTTTTCTATTATCAAAGATGATTTAATTTCAAATTAATTTTATTGATTTATCAATGAAAATTAATTTAAATTAAATCTTTAGTAGTTGTGTTTTTACAACATCTTAGCCATTGAAAGAAACACAAATCAATCTCATCCATTGATTATGTGTATCCCATGGATTGTGATCCATGGACTCCCAAAACCCTATATAAGAAGAGGCACCCATTGCTCTTAGGAGCAGACAAGAAAAATGAATGCTCTCTCTCTCTCTCTCTACACGCCCATTCTCTCTATCTCTCATGTGGCCATCCACCATGGATGCCCTATAGAGATCCTCCATCGCCGTAGCGTCGTCGTTATGCTGCCCGATCGTTTGCTCGTGGATCTCCGTCTACTTCGGCATGCCTTGCTCATGAAGAAGACGTCGTATCTCGTTTGTCTAGATCAGGAGATCCGTGACTTGGATCATCAACATGGATTGCGAGAAGCACACGTCTCATCCACGCGCTCGCAAGCGTCTCCTCCGTTGGATCGGACTTGAGACAGGAGGTCTCTTTGTTTAGAGACTCGATCACAACCGCGCTTCAAGAGGTAATCCTATTACTTGACTGTGGTTTAGACGAAATGACCCGAGAAGTGTTCTTGGGTCATGTGGTTTCTTCACATAGAAAAATTTTAATTTCCGCTGCATCGAGCAACTAGTACGACTAGTCACTCCCGATTGCATTCGATGCGATCATCATGCTTCCATGATGCGCTTGAGGATTTCTTCTATATCCTTAAAGTGGTATCAGAGCCATGTTTACGAAGGTTTTGGATATGATCCATGAACCTACGAAAATTTGGGCTCGATTAGGTTCGTGAAGATTTTAGCATTTCAATTTTCGCAGCTCTGTCTTGTGAAAAAATTTCGGCCCCTATTTAAAATATTTAAACACGAAATTTTAAAATGTATAATTTTCCCCATTAATTAAGAAAATAACAGGATTTGAGTTTGAATAATTTGGATTCCGTTTGCTCAAGATATGATCGTTTTATTGACCATATGTCCATTGTTTCGGGGATGGCGATTAGAGACGTAATTGAGATGTTAATTACGTTTTAAAACACCTGGAAATGCGTGTTTATCACATGGTTTCGTTTTTAAATCAAGTTATCAATCTATGGAAATTGGTTTTGCTTAATTTGGATTTAAAATGAATGAGATATGCTATTTTCAGTTAGCGAGGGTCACTGTTGGAAATTGCATGTTTATCTTGAAACCTCGTGATTGTCATTTAAGAAATTTGCGAAATTAATGATTAATTTCCGGGAATAATTGTGGATAATATTTGAGAAATATTAGAACAATAATTATTCCCTTAAATGACATTGCCTCAACCAATGAATGATTAGATTAGATCTAGATCACCAATTGATTACTTGATACACTTTCATCAAACTTGTTACTTGAATAGGTTTTGCGAATTTGTCTAGCAAATTTCCTTATAATCAAAATGGTTTTGATTATTACCATATGGTATAATTTCGGTTGAAAGAGCGATGATCATCTCAAGTACAAAGTGATTGACTCGGTATTGTTTTTTCCCGAGGCGGATATGGTGTCTAATCGGGGAGCGTTGGGGTAGCGGGTCGCACCGGTTGCGGTCTGTCCCACTCCCGTCGGTACTGACCATGACAGTGGGTAGGGAACGAATGATGCCTGAGAGATCATGATGTATTTTTCTAATTATTAAAATTCGAATTAATATGTACTTTGAGATAATACCATATATTCAAGTAAAATCAAGTTTGTTGATTAAATTGGATTGATAATTAATTTAATGTGATTAAGTTAATTATATCCAATTAAAAACACTCTCTTATGAATAGATGTGTATTTCCCTTGGAAGAATTAATCGTAATGAATATGATTCATAATGATTAATTAGAATTTGAATGTGATATTGAGGATCACATAAGTGATATCCATGGTCTCCCATCAAGGCGAAGGGTTCCGTCGCCAGATATTGTATGTAGGAGACGCATGTCCGAAGCGACAGCTCCTGCATACAATCCATTTGGATCAGGCTCTTTGCTTCTTGAAAGAGTAAGGCCGTATACGTAGTGACCTGATTTAGCAGGAGTTTCGGTGGTCTTAAGTTCCACACAAGGCGGGAACTCAGTCGATGCGTCGACCACGCAGAAATCCCGACTAAAGTCAACAATTAACCCACAATCAAATCAAACAATGACAAGCAATAGTGGATTCAAATTTATTATTAACTCTACATAAAAAGGTGTATATGTGTAAGTATGTAGAGGTCGAACACAGGGAGCAAGGCAGGATAGATCGAGCAAGTGCAAAAATGTGTGAATGTGATTAAGTGTCTACAAATATGCAATTTTTTATGGGTTTTTAATTTTTTAATTTTTTATTTTTAATTTTGTATTTTTGTATTTTGATTTTTAATTTGCTGATTTTATATTTTCTTTTTATATTTTATAATTTTTTTATATTTTCTTTTTCAATAATTAAGTATATATGCAATATAAGAAAAAGAGGACTAGAGTATTTATAAAAATAAGGAAAAATGGTCAAAAATTAGGAAATAAAATGTTTTTGATCTTTTTATGTTTTTATAGTATTTTTGTGATTTTTGGTGATTTTCAGAATATTTTTGGTATTTTTAAGAGTCAAAATACAAGAAAATAGTGAATAAAGATGCTGGCCGAGATTAAAATAGGGTTGAAAAATACTAAACAGTACCTAAAATTCCTCAAATTAATTTTATAATAAAAATAATAAAATAGAGAAACTATAGGAACTGAGTTTATATTTTTTGGATTTTTTTAGGATTTTTTAGATTTTTATGAAGATTTTTAGGGTTTTCTAATTTTAAAGGTTTTTGTTTTGAGATTTTTAATATTTTTGGACTGACACTAAAACACACTAAAATAGACCTTAGATAAATTTTTTGGAATTATTCAAGGAGTTTTATTTTTTTGGTATTTTCTGATGCAAACAGTAACTAAAATGCATGTTTTTGATTTTTAATAAATATTAAAATGCAATAAAAATGCAATGCAAAAATATGGCGTGATTTAGCAAGCACACAGGATCCTCAATTAATTTTTGTGGATTTTTTAGGTGTTTATAGTTGCATGAAATAAATAGATATAGCAAAAAGAAACTACAAGCCTGGCAGGGGTATTTTGGTAATATGCAGAAAGTCCAGGGGCTAGAACATAATTTTCCCACAAAATATATAACCAAAATTAAAACTTTCAGGACCAATAACAAATACACAAAGCTGCAGGGATAAGCCCGCAAAAACACCAAGGTCACGCGCGTGCGCACGCGCCTAGCAGGGGTATAGATTAATATGCAAAAAGTCCAAGGGTAGTATTGCAAAAATGCCTGAAAGTTATAACTACCAATAAAAGTTTAGGTACTAAACAACAATAAGACAAAGCCTCGGTATTTGCCCTGCAAAATCGCCAAGTCACGTGCGCGAGAGCACGTGACTGGCAGGGGGCAAAATGGGAATATTACAAACTGCGGGGGCTGTACTGCAAATGTTACAAAAATAAATAAAAGACAAATGAATGTTTAAGTGCTATTTATGAATTACAAAAACCAGCGGGGGAAGAATCGCAAAATACCCTCACCTTCGCGCGATTGAACGGTGGGATCTCTCCCACTTTGCCACGTGTCGAGCTGCTGTTGTGCGATGCAGGTTCGCGAGCGGAAGGCTGAGATTAGATCTCGGCCCTAGATCTGATGGTGCTGGTGGTCTGCAATCCGACGGTGGCTGCGCTCCTCCAAGATCCCGCCCACATCCGACGGCGGCCGAGGCTGGACGAAGAACGGGGAAGAACACCGCGGTAGGCGAACTTCCCCAGCCTCCAAGCGCCTCCTCCGCAGCGTGTGAAGCTCCAAAATGGGCTGAAACAATTCCTGCAGGTCCTGTTGATCGCCTGGTATCTTCAAAACTCCCCCCCGGAGCGCTGTGTCGCATCCGCGAGGGCGGCGGAGCTTGACGCTCCAGGTAGCTCCAGCGGGTGATCCAAAATTGATCCTAGGTGGTGTTCTGCGCTCCTGACCTGCAGAGGAGAGTAAAAAGGTCGGGGGCAAAATGCCCCGACCCTGTAGAAGGGTGGAAACGATATGGGGAGGCGGAGATGGAGCTCGCTGGAGCAAACTCCAGTGAGATGATCGGTGAAGGCGAATGTGGGGGTGTCGGTCGAAAATGAAGATGGGAAGATGATCCTAAGGCTATAGGGAATAAAAACAAGAAAAAAATGAACAAAAAGCAAACCTCAAGGGCTAGAAGCCCAAGGTGGAACCTCACGGCAGCGCGGCCGCCGGAGATGGCTGGAACACGACTTCAGGCCCTCGTCGCACCTCGGCTGAGATGTGGGGAGACTCCCTTGTCATCGGAGCGTACCTCTACCCAGACCCGGAGGTTTTAGGCGCCCAAAATCGGTTCAAAGAGGAAGGGGGTGACGGGGGTACTTTTGAATAGATGGTCGACGGGCGAGAAGAACGAGGCGATGGCAGTCGATTCAACGACGCAATGAACGAGGAGAACCCTGGGCGTGTATGCCCGATGATCGAGGAGCAAAAAGTCTTAAGGACAATACACGAAATAATGAATGGTTTTTCCTCGAAAAAGGTTGAAAATCTAGTCAAAATCACGCTCTGACAAACCACAGGGGCGGGTCAGAGGGTTGACCCGCCGGTCAACCCTCAAACCCTCCTGGTTGGTCCACGTGGACCAACCAGGAAAAACCCTGGGAAAATGTTTTGTAAATTCAAATAAAAATAGAAAATGACTTAGGTTATAAAATAAAAAATGTTTATTATTTTATGAATTATTTTATTATGAATTTTATTTATTTTTATAAAATAAAAATTATAAGTTCCCTTTTATACCCTTTATAGGTATATTATCAATGTATTTTATTATTTTATTTTTATTCTGTGAATTTAATTTTATTTATTTTTGTTTATTATTTTATAAAATTATAAAGTACTTTTATACACTTAAATATATTTTTATTTTATTTTTCTGATGTGTTTTGTACATTTAATAAAATATAAGTGTTACTTATACATGTATAAGTATAGGTACTATACCTATGTAGAATATACAAGTGTTTTTATTTTGTGTTTCTTTTATGTTTTTATTCTGATTTTAATATACAAATATATTATAAATAATATTTACAAAATTATAAAAAATATAAAATTATGAAAATAAAGAATAATAAATAAATTGAATATTTTAATCTGTACAAGTGTACAATAGGGGTCCAAAACTCAACTTTCAAACCGTAGCTCCGCCAAATGCGAAACCACCGCCATTAAATATTTTATTTTAAATTATATACAATTAAAGGTGAGTTTGATGCATTTGGAGTTTTCATTTGCAAGATACAAGTCTGGGAAGTTGGGATTCTGAATTCTTATTCAGATCACAACTTTTTATCTGTACATTATTTTTGAATGAAATCAATTTTGTATTTTTCTATCTTAAATTATCTACAACTTTAATGTACAAAGTTCCTTTATTTGAGGTATAAAAAGTGGAACAAAAAATAGGTCCTAAAATGAATAAAGAATGGATAAAATAAAAGGAATTTGAATTGTATTCTGGCCCTTATCTCCCCCTACTTTTTTCCTTGTCGACCTATTCATCAAGATGCCTAGGTCTCGGGGTTTTGGGTCATAAAATATTTACAATGTTTTATTCTTTTTCTTTTCTTTTATTTATTCTAAAATTTTGGCTTTAATTACAGTATTTTATACACTATTTACATGCACATGCATGAATGCTCAGATGCTGGAATTAATGATATTTACACGCATTTGTTAGGGTTTTTGAGGCCAAAATGATAGAATAAAGATGATGAAATGTGGATTCATCATCCCCCTATACTTTACCTTTGCTAGTCCCTAGCAAACACTTACGCAATAAGTGCAGAAAGAAAGCAAAGAAAAGAAAAAGAAGAAAGATGGATGAAGTTTAATTATCAAACTTGTCTTGACAAAATCAAAGTTTGGAACTTAAGTCGGACCTTTGGAATTTTAGTGCGGGCCGAACCTTAATGAGAACCAAATTTGAAATCCAACAGTCCCTGAGAATCCCAAAACTCTGCCCAAGTCTCCTCAATAGCCAGGTCAGAAATACTTCAACTCATACGCAAACCCTTACGACTATGAATTTGACTCGCACAGTGTAAGTGATAGTGGCTCTCCCCAACTAGAATGACAAAGAAACTGACTTCTCCAATATGACAACCCAATGATTCCCCAATCCAACAACTCCTTCCTCGAGGAGCGGGGTATTCCCTTCTAAGTTCAAGTGGCAACCAACTCAAGAGGAGGGGGTGAAGAGAAGAATGGACGGTAGCCAGTGTAGCTACCTATCCTAGGATGCAAGACCGGTGTAGTCAAGTCATCCAGCTGCAGGCTCACATGATATGACTTTGGAACTCAAGCTTGCTTATTGACTTTACAACATATGTACATACTTTGCAGGCATTTTATTTTTGTACAAACCTGGCCATTTTTTTTCCTTTTTTTTTCTTTTTTTTGAAATACTATTCACAACAGCATTTACATAAGGAGTTTTTTTCTCTTGAGCCAGTAGACTATCCCTCTTTTGAAGCTTTATTACAACCCACACTCTCCTGTCTTTAGAATTCCTCATCACTGGATGGTTGGGGTGCACTTACCTCCCTAGAGGAGGACAAGTGTTTCCACTTGTGTGCGTCTCATACCGGCAAATCCAATCCCCTCACCACTCCAACTGATTTGAGCCAAGTGAAAGGTGCAGGTGTCCAAGTTAGGTCATCATCAACAAGAGTCGTGCGTGTGCTCCGAAATACTCTACTTAGGCAGTCAAGAATCCATTGAACCAAGTCTCGTGATCCTCAAAGAATTAAGTCAACTAGACCTGAAGTACCTCAAACCCAGTTCCTATAACGTTCCTGTTATTAGGTAGATTTTACGGTCCAATCAAGCTCCAATCTTCGGATTTTACTTAAACTCGTTCAACCATCAAACTCAATCTGAAAAATGCTCATGCTATGCAAATGATATGCAGGATGCAAAAAATATTTTTGTTATGCAATTTTTTATGGATTTTTGAAAAGATGATGCATATGCATTTTTTTGTATTTTTCAAAAAGATTTTTCAGATGTTTTTGGATTTTATTTTTGCAAATGTTTTTGGGATTTTTGAAAACAAAAAGATTTTGGCCAAAACTAGGTACAAATATTTACACAGGAGTGCTTCTTATATCTACAAGAAATGGAATTTAAGAATTTACAAGGGTAAGTGCTCAATTTTATAGATATGTATATATAATGGATTTTGGTGAGATGTATGTATTCCTCAAACTTATTTGACACAGGTTTTTCAAATAATTTTTTGAAAACTATAGTCCAAAATAATTTTTACAAATATTTTACAAACATGTACACACATTTGAAATCATTTTACAAAGGTTTTCCAAACAGTATATAAAGATTTTTCACATATTTTACAACCATTTTCAAATCGTTTGCAAACAATTTTTCAAATATTTTATTTCACACAAAGAAAAGAAATTTTTGCAAATCAAAATGTTTTTACAAAGGTTGAAAACATGTAACAAAACGTTTTCCAAATAGTTTTCAATAGATTTTCACAAAGATTTTCAAACTATTTTTCAAACATTTTGCAAAAAACATTTTCACCTGATTTATTAATCAGTAAATACAAAAAAATTTGAGGAATGATAACATCTTTTTATTAAGGTTTTTAATGAGTTTTAAATAAATTTTTAGCCGTAATTTTAAGAAAATACGAAAGTACGAGTTATGGCTAAAGTATATACGTAGTATATACGACCCCCCTATACTTAGCTTGAGTTATGTCCTCATAGATCGGAGAGAAAAGAGAAGACATAACTCGTATTAAGTATAGGCAAGTCGAAAGAATAAATAAATAAATGAATGATTGAACGAATGAGAAGTTGACCGTCCCCCCTATACTTAGGATCAAATAATCCTAAGTATAGCAGACTGTACACAACGCAAGGAGGGTCAAGGATGGGAATGAACAGATCGTACTCAGACTGCCTCCCCCTATACTTAGAGTAAGATATCCCTAAGTATAGACAAGAAGAAGAGACAATGGAGAGGATTGAAATGAATAGAGAAACTCGGGGTGCACACCCCCCTATACTTAGGACAAAGTACATCCTAAGTATAAAAACTGACAACAAGGGGCGACACCTTTTCGATACAAAAAGAGAAGGAAAAGAAGAAAAGAAAAGAAGAAAAGAAGAAAAGAGAAGAAAAGAGATCTGAAGATGGAAGAAGAGATCATAGGATATACACATCACTCCCCCTATACTTAGGGTAAAGGAAGCCCTAAGTATAGGCAACAAAAGGAGTGATGAATGAACACTCGGCTCGTCCGCCCCCTATACTTAGGACAAAGTGCATCCTAAGTAAGGCAAACACGAGGACTGGGTGGACGAGCAAAAACGGAAGATAGACAGAGATGCACGAGAAAGGATGTACAACAGAGATGAATATACAAATGGTCAAGAAGGTAGAAAGCAGACCTTCTTGTGAGACCGCTGAGGTATAGATCTGGTGTGGTGTAGGTCGACATCGGGGTCCACAATGGACGGAAGCCGATCAGGGTCGACAGAGTGAAGGCCCTCAGTAGAGTCGAATCGGAAAGGGACGAACTGGTCAATGGAAGTAGTCTGGCTAGGTTCGCCCTTGGTGGTCCTATGGTGTGAAGGCGTAGACAGGCGAGTGGAAGAAGTACGACTAGGTCTGGCCTTGGAAGTCTTGCTGATATCGAAGTGGAATGGGACAAACTCATCATCCTCGGAAGAAGTGTAATCGAAGTTGTTCTGCGAGGGATCGTCCAGGTCAAAATCAAAAGGAAGGAAATCATCAGTGGAAGTATACGAGCTCTGTTCGTCCTCAAGAATCTCACCCGGATCATCTTCTTCATCAAGAGGCCTGAATCTCTCAAAATAATGGGCAGCATCATAACCGACTTCAATCATCTTTACTTTTGAGTGACCAGAAACGGACTTATCAGTGGAAGTAGTCAAACCAGGTCTGTCCTGTCTAGTCTTGGTGTCTGCCCTCCGCTCAATGGGATCAATCACGTAAATTCCTTGAATTTCATCAACACATCGCCACACACCAGAAGGAGGAACTGCGAGGTCTATGCTTTCTGATTTCCTCTCCTTTCAGAGGATCCGTTGGGTCTTATCAGTGGTCGCTAAGCAAACATATCTAATATCATCAGTTCGGTCACAGGCCTCGGAGTCAACTGGAATCGGTGAAGGTGTATCAGATGCAGGTCTCTGGTCAACTGTGGGTGCGGTGATCGACACTTCGCCTTCGTCAACAACACGGAAGCGAATCTCTCCTAATTCGTAGTCAATAACGACCCTCGCAGAGGCGAGGAATGGTCATCCCAGGATGATTGGAGATTGCTCCCCTGTAGAGGTCTCCATGGGCAACACGACAAAATCAACATGGTATCTCGTGCCCAGAAAAGAAAAGACGGCGTTTTCAAGGATACCCTTCGGCCTCTTGATAGATCCATCAGCAAACTGAACAATCATCCTGGTTTTCTTGAGAGGCCCTAAGTGAAGAGACTGTACCAGCGAGAAGGGTAATATGCTAATAGATGCCCCACCGTCCAGGAGAGTGTAATCATAAGTATAGTCAGAGATGGTGCAAGTGATGAAAGGGGTAGTTGTGTTCTTCTTTCTAGGAATGGGACAATGTGTGATGGCGTGGGCAGTGTCCATGGTCAAAATATGATGCTCAGATCTGCTCCTCCGCTTTCTCTTCTTGGGAAGAGGAGCAGATAATTGTGTCATGGCCTGCTGAAGTGGGGCACGGATAATCTCATGAATAGTAGCCACCACTTCGGGTTCAGATAGCATTTTTTTTTTTGATTTTTGGATTTCCTCCATGCAAGGGAGGAAGTCGGAATCAGCATCTACACGAGGTATGCCAAGAGCAGTCTGTACAGCGGCATCCTCGGGGTCAAAGGTGGGATATTGTGTGAATGGATGTATAGGTGAATGATCTGGCAGATGGACCCTCTCCTCACGGTATGAAGGTATGAATCAACCAAGTGCCTCCCGAACTCTTTTTGGATTTTTTTTAATTTTTTTTAATTTTTTTTGTATTTTTAGCGATTGCAATCTCCCATAATCACCCACAATGAAATCCGTATCCGCGATGAATGGAGCGTCAATCTGTTTTTTCCTCAAGATAGCCATATCATCATTCATCAAATCAAGGTGCTCTATCATTCGGTTCAATATATCACTCATAGAGATCGAGGGAGGTGACTCCAACAGGTCAGACTCGGGTGGATGTGAAGGTGGAGGTGGATAATATACAGGTAGAGGTGGAGGTGGGTAGAAGTCCGAGGTCTGATACTACGGTTGAGGCGGATATGTACAAAAATCAGGAGCAAAGTCCTCCTGGAAAAAAGGAGGTGGACCGGCTAGAGTGAACGAGGGATCCGCAAAGTCCGGATAAAATGTGCTCCAGGTGTCCATCTCGAAAACAAAAGGAAAATGATCGGGAGGGCACGATAGTCAAGTCAAGAGAGTGGCGAAAAGGTGCAAATGCGCAGAGGCGATCTAGGACACACACAAAACAATCACAAACAAAATGAAAATAATACAAACCCTCAATTCACCTACTCAACTCGGTGAAGACCACAAATGCGGTATTATTATCTTGTCTGTTTTTAGAGTTAGGTGAGAAGTCAAAATATTGCACAAATACTTAGGGGCTGAATGGGATTTGGGCACTAACCTTAGTGTGTGCGCGAGCAATGTAAAACGAAGACAATGAGGGGATTACTCGACCCAAGCGAATTTTTGCTTTTTGGTTGATTTTAGGATCAAGTAATATTAGTAGTCCCAATTTTATTGATTATCACTTTTTTTTTGGATTTTTAATGAGAAATGCCCGAGCCTATCGGGGAATCAATTCCTTTAAGCACCTAGGTTGGCAAAATCAGAGGGAGAGTCGGAAAAGCAATGCAAGCGGCAAATCAATGATGTATGCTAAAGAGAAATGCTCACCTTGCCTCCAACACTCTACATGCAAAGATGCTCAGCAAAATTGAAACCTATCTATATACAAATGCAAGCCGATGAAATCACCCTAAGTTCAGAAATTGCTATTATCGTGAAGAACCACAAGTCGATCACCGATCTTCAATCCAAGAGTCCGGTCTAGGCTCACCCCTCCTCCTCTCGACAAATCGAGTTCAGGAGAAGTGCTTGGCAGGGTGGGCTCGCGGCACGTAGGCTCGAAGATGATGATGCGACTATTTTATAGTTTGACTAAGTCCAAACGGGGCTATAGGTACATGCAAGATATATTAGGTGTTTGGCCTTAATCTATCGCAAGCAATCCTAAAACTAGGGGCTCAATCACACAAAAGAAATAAAATCGAAAATTGAAGAACAAAGTAAAAAAATGCGATGAAAACCGTAAAAGCCGCGGTGAGCCCCCAGGTGTACAAACACCTGGAAATTAGGCTCAAGAGTCCAAAGTTCGAGGGTACCTGTATTATTACAACTATAAAGTCTCCCTCTCACTACAAATTACAAAAATAAATGCAAGGAAATAAATGCTACAACTAAAGTAGAGCTCGGTCTTCAAAATTTTCTTCTCGTCTCCTCGGTGCTAGGTTGGCTAGAGCCGGCTTCACGTGGGTGCGTGGGTGCCTCGGGTGAAGCGCCTCCCTCGATCTGCGGTTCCTCGCACGAAGTCAACAAAGAGAGGGGTTAGACAGCTCAAAACATATATCAAATAAAAAGCAAATAAATAAAGCCGCAAAAGTAGACAAGCAATCACAAGCACAAGCAAAAAGCCGAACTACGCGCTGTTGCTCCCTGGCAACGGCACCATTTGATTTAGCGGGAGTTTCGGTGGTCTTAAGTTCCACACAAGGCGGGAACTCAGTCGATGCGTCGACCACACAGAAATCCTGACTAAAGTCAACAATTAACCCACAATCGAATCAAACAATGACAAGCAATAGTGGAGTTAAAATTTATTATTAACTCTACATAAAAAGGTGTATAGGTGTAATTATGTAGAGGTCGAACACAGGGAGCAAGGCAGGATAGATCGAGCAAGTGCAAAAATGTGTGAATGTGATTAAGTGTCTACATATATGCAATTTTTTGTGGGTTTTTAATTTTTAATTTTTTAATTTTTAATTTTGTATTTTTGTATTTTGATTTTTAATTTGCTGATTTTATATTTTCTTTTTATAATTTATAATTTTTTATATTTACTTTTTCAATAATTAAGTATATATACAATATAAGAAAAAGAGGACTAGAGTATTTATAAAAATAAGGGAAAATGGTCAAAAATTAGGAAAGAAAATGTTTTTGATCTTTTTATGTTTTTATAGTGTTTTTGTGATTTTTGGTGATTTTTCAGAATATTTTTGGTATTTTTAAGAGTCAAAATACAAGAAAACAGTGAATAAAGATGTTGGCCGAGAATAAAATGAGGTTGAAAAATACTAAACAGTACCCAAAATTCCTCAAATTAATTTTGTAATAAAGATAATAAAATAGAGAAACTAAAGGAACTGAGTTTATATTTTTTGGATTTTTCTAGGATTTTTTAGATTTTTATGAAGATTTTTAGGGTTTTCTAATTTTTAAGGTTTTTGTTTTAAGATTTTTAATGATTTTTGGACTGACACTAAAACACAATAAAATAGACCTTTGGTAATTTTTTTGGAATTTTTCAAGGAGTTTTATTTTTTTTGGTTTTTTCTAATGCAAACAGTAGCTAAAATGCATGTTTTTGATTTTTAATAAATATTAAAATGCAATAAAAATGCAATGCAAAAATATTGTGTGAATTAGCAAGCACACATGATCCTAAATTATTTTTTGTGGATTTTTTAGGTGTCTATAGGTGCATGAAATAAATAGATATAGCAAAAAGAAACTACAAGCCTGACATGGGTATTTTGGTAATATGCAGAAAGTCCAGAGGCTAGAACATAATTTTCCCACAAAATATATAACTGAAATTAAAACTTTCAGGACCAATAACAAATACACAAAGCCGTAGGGATAAGCCCGCAAAAACACCAAGGTCACGCGCGTACGCACGCGCCTGGCAGGGGTATAGATGTAATATGCAAAAAGTCCAAGGGCAGTATTGCAAAAACGCTTGAAAGTTATAACTACCAATAAAAGTTTAGGTACTAAACAGCAATAAGACAAAGCCTCGGGATTTGCCCTGCAAAATCGCCAAGCCACGTGCACGAGAGCACGTGACTGGCATGGGGCTAAATGGGAATATTACAAAATGCGGGGGCTTTACTGAAAATGTTACAAAAATAAATAAAAGACAAATGAATGTTTAAGTGCTATTTATGAATTACAAAAACTAGCGGGGGAAGAATCGCAAAATACCCTCGCCTTCGCGCGATTGAACGGTGGGATCTCTCCCACTTTGCTACGCGTCGAGATGCTGTTGCGCGATGCAGGTTCACGAGCGGAAGGCTGAGATTAGATCTCGGCCTAGATCTGACAATGCCGGTGGTCCTCAATCCGACAGTGGCTGCGCTCCTCCAAGATCCAGCCCGCATTCGACGGCGGTCGAGGCTAGACGAAGAACGGGGAAGAACTTCCCCGGCCTCCAAGTGCCTCCTCCGCGGAGTGTGAAGCTCCAAAATGGGCTGCCTGCAGGTCATGTTGATCGCCTGGGATCTTCAAAACTCCCCCTGGAGCGCTGTGTCGCATCCGCGAGGGCGCCGGAGCTTGACACTCCAGGTAGCTCCGGCGGGTGATCCAAAATTGATCCCAGGTGGTGTTCTGCTCTCCTGACCTGCAAAGGAGAGTAAAAAGGTCAGGGGAAAAATGCCCCGACCCTACAGAAGGGTGGAAACGATATGGGGAGGCGGAGACGGAGCTTGCCGGAGCAGACTCCAGCGAGATGATCGGTGAAGGCGAATGTGGGGGTGTCGATCGAAAAGGAAGACGAGAAGATGATCCTAAGGCTATAGGGAATAAAAACAAGCAAAAAATGAACAAAAAGCAAACCTCAAGGGGTAGAAGCCCATGGTGGAACCTCACGGCAGCGCGGCCACCGGAGATGGCCGAAACACGACTTCAGGCCCTCGCCGCACCTCGGCTGAGATGTGGGGAGACTCCCCTGTCACTGGAGCGTACCTCTACCCACACCCGGAGGTTTTAGGCGCCCAAAATCGGTTCAAAGAGGAAGGGGGCGACGGGGGTACTTTTGAATAGATGGTCGACGGGCGAGAAGAACGAGGCGATGGCAGTCGATTCAGCGATGCAATGAACGAGGAGAACCCTGGGCGTGTATGCCCGATGATCGAGGAGCAAAAAATCTTAAGGACAATACACGAAATAGTGAATGGTTTTTCCTCGAAAAAAGGTTGAAAATCTAGTCAAAATCACGCTCTGACAAACCACAGGGGGCGGGTCAGAGTGTTGACCCGTCGGTCAACCCTCAGACCCGCCTGGTTGGTCCACGTGGACCAACCAGGAAAAACCCTGGGAAAATGTTTTGTAAATTCAAATAAAAATAGAAAATGGCTTAATTATTTTTAGGTTATAAAATAAAAAATGTTTATTAATTTATGAATTATTTTATTATGAATTTTATTTATTTTTATGAGGTATAAAATTATAAGTTCCTTTTTATACCCTTTATAGGTATATTGTCAATGTATTTTATTATTTATTTTTTATTCTGTGAATTCAATTTAATTTATTTTTGTTTATTATTTTATAAAATTATAAAGTACTTTTATACACTTAAATATATTTTTATTTTATTTTTCTGATGTGTTTTGTACATTTAATAAAATATACGTGTTACTTATACAGGTATAAGTATAGGTAATATACCTTTGTAGAATATATAAGTGTTTTTATTTTGTGTTTCTTTTATGTTTTTATTCTGATATATACAAATATATTATAAATAATATTTACAAAATTATAAAAAATATAAAATTATGAAAATAAAGAATAATAAATAAATTGAATATTTTAATCTGTACAAGTTTACAATAGGGGTCCAAAACTCAACTTTCAAACCGTAGCTCCGCCAAATGTGAAACCACTGCCATTAAATAGATTATTTTAAATTATATACAATTAAAGGTGAGTTTGATGCATTTGGAGTTTTCATTTGCAAGATACAGGTCTGGGAAGTTGGGATTCTGGATTCTTATTCAGATCACAACTTTTTATCTGTACATTATTTTTGAATGAAATCAATTTTGTATTTTTCTATCTTAAATTATCTACAAATTTCATGTACAAAGTTTCTTTATTTGAGGTATAAAAAGTGGAACCAAAAATAGGTCCCAAAATGAATAAAGAATGGATAAAATAAAAGGAATTTGAATTGTATTCTGACCCTTATCTCCCCCTACTTTATTCCTTGTCGACCTATTCATCAAGATGCCTAGGTCTCGGAGTTTTGGGTCATAAAATATTTACAATATTTTATTATTTTTCTTTTCTTTTATTTATTCTAAAATTTTGGCTTTAATTACAGTATTTTATACACTATTTACATGCACATGCATGAATGCTAAGATGCTAGAATTAATGATATTTACACGCATTTGTTAGGGTTTTTGAGGCCAAAATGATAGAATAAAGATGATGAAATGTGGATTCAACATGACCCCAATATCGAGTCCTCAGATTATTGGGGCGATATTGGATTGCGTATATCAAGTATTAAGCATGTTGACGGTTGATTCAATTAATGACAGGTCAACATCACCTTAGGGGTGGTGGGTCCGGGTGTTAAAGACCGAATTGGGAGATGCAAGTTGGACTTGCAAGGTGGAATGTGTTCCCACTTCTTTTATCGGAGCCACAAGTTCTCATGTTATTGGGATGTGACAAAGATAAGGAAGGAGATCCCAGATCTTGCTTGAGATATAATGGTAAGTATATCTCTTACATTGAAAGTGATTAAGGGAATGAACTTTCAGTGTTGACAAGGCAAGACAACTTTGATATAAAAACTCCTAAATCAAAGTAAAATATGTATATATACACTTATGCAAATTTCTTATTTCATATAATCCTTCATTAAACCCACTCAATGTTATACTCAATAATAACCAGTAAAATATCATGGGTTGGACTCATGATCCAGATATTGTACTTGCAGTTGGACACATAATGTATGTGGTTGCAATGTGCAAGTTTCCTCATAATAATGAGGAATGACAATTAAATAGACAATAGATCTACAACCCTAGGGTTTATATGTCTCTACAGTCTTGATATCATCAAATGCACTTTGGAAGTGACATGTCGATGATGATCGCATTGTCAATTAATCCTTATAAAAATATAAGAAGATATTCTGGCATACATATGTGCTCTTGACATTTATCATGAATGATATGGTTCACTGCATCATGCAAAATGATAGCTCTATAAGAGATGATGTATTCAAAATGTTTGAATACCTACCTGAACCAATGTTTTAAGAGTCTAGATAGAAGTAGACATGATGAGTGTCATCATTCTACTGTCTATACTCTAGTCATTCACAAAGCTTCATAATATTCATATTGTATGAATTTAATGAAGCATGTATAAATGTTGAAATGCTCTTACATTGAATCATTTTGAATTCAACATAAGAGATCCTCTATCTTAAGCAATGGTTGTTTATAGATGAAGGGAGCGCAGTGGAAGCATGGGTCGGACCCGAGTAAAAAGGAAAGTCAAAGAGTTGACCTACTTCTACGACTTCCATATGACATCCAAAGAGTTGGATGGATGCCGATACTGCAATAAGTTGATGTGTTGATAGTATGACTATCAAGTCTATCTAGAATCCTTAGAGAAGGACTCAGATAGTGCATCATAATAAACTATATCTACATTTGATCATTGAAATTTACTTGCTTATTTGATAAGATAAAGTCTAATAATTGTATCTCAATCTTCTAACAACACTTGCAATGTGTTGCGCATGTTTTAGAAGACCAGAGAATTTGATCTTCAGGTTTAATAAGTCATCTGCATAGATTTTGATGCAATTGCTGCAACAATCTCTATTGGATAGATGGACTTCATATTTTCAGTGGGAGAGCCCTTTGTCTTAGAGAATGTCTCTATGACCTAGATATAAGAATACACTCATAGTTTATTTCTAAATGTTGGAAATAAACATGAATTCTAGAATAAACCTATTATAAAGAGTTATGATGGATATATTTCAGATAGTAATCTAACATCTAGTGGACTCCACGACATTAGAAAATTAATGAATGGTTCATTAAGATTTCTAAAACTAAAAATTAAACCTTTAAAAGATCAATAGGAGGATGAAGATCATTTGACAATGATATGGCATCAAGTTTTGAACATATGTCTGTTGATGAGATCAATGGACTAGTAAGCTATGAAACTTTAGAATGTCTAAAATTTCAAATTGTTTGGTTGCAGGGTTGGGCAGGGTTGGCCCAACCCTGGTTACTATTCACAGGGGTACTTCCTCCTCACAGATTACTATTCACCCACCCCAACCCAGCCCGACCCAACCCTGTTCAACCCAGCAACCAAACATGCCCTTACATACTTGTGAATATAGTATTCGAAGTAAAATGTCCAATACATCTTTATCTGGGAATGGTGTTAGATTTCGAGGTATTCAAGATCTCATACATATTGATGTATGTGGATCATCTATATCATAATAAACATTATGGATATGTGATATCTATTGATAAGTATGTATAATATGAGATTTCTTCTCTTCACCTAAGAAACCTTTGAAATGTTCAAAGATTTCATAAATTCGGTTTGGAACCAAAGTCTGAAGAAAGATGAAATGAATTTGATCTAACCTAGGTAGCTTGTACATGTTAGATAAAATTCAAAGAATACCTTATGGAGATATGAATATCATTTCTATCTCAATCCTCCTAACACACCTAAACTCAATAGAGTTGTAGGGAGATACAATTAGATCATGTGTGACATGATTTGATAAAATGATTAATCTTAGCATAGTTAGCTCTTAGTTTCCAGGTATGTATGTAGTAGAGACTACATTATATATTCTTAATAAGATTCCTTGCAAGTAATCTGGAATCGAGCACTAGAGAGTGCTACTTCATTAAGAAAAATAAAGGATGGTATTGGATACCTACTTTATGACCTTGAGATTCTTAAAAGATCTCATCTCTGAAAATGTGATTATTAGAGGTTGAGACTCTTGAGAATCAAGATGAAAATGAAGCAAAGGAACTCATTGAATCTTGAGATGATAATGAGGCTCCTGAAATAAGAAACTAAAAGGATAATTAAAGATGAAACATTAATATCTCTTCAAATGAGTTTGAGGATGTATTCCATGTGTCAGTTAAGTCTGACAATGATCAGACTTCATGTAGTGAAGCTCTTGAGGTTCATGACATGGAAAGATGGATGTTAGCAATAAAAGTCTAAGGTGGACTTCATATACAAGCATTGTATATGGACCCTCGAGGATCCACCTATAAGGGTTAGACCCATTAAGGTGTAAATGGATCTTCAAGAGAATTTGATGAGAAGGTAGAGACCTTTAAAGCTCGGTTCGTAGCCATGAGCTACATACTGGAAGAGAAGATATTGCTTGCAATGAGACTTGCTCTTCAGTGACCATGCTTAAACCCATCAGAATATTGCTGACTATAGCTACACAACTTGATTTTGACATCTGCGAGATGAAAGTCAATATTGCATTCCTCTATGAATACCTCTTTAAGGATATTCACATGAAGTAGCCCCAGGGCTTCATGGTTGAGGAAAGAAAGATGTGCAAGCTAAAGAAATCCATCTATGGACTCAAATAAGCTTCTTGTGGTTGGAACATAAGATTTGATGAAATTATAAATGTTATGATTTCAGATAGAATCTTGATGAACCATGTGAAGCTTAGTGGGAGTGCCATTGTTCATCATGCTAAATGTAGATAATATCCTAATCATTTGGAATGATTTAAGGATGATAATAAGTGTTTTATGATCTGGCTATTCCATACCTTGAGATATGATCCCAAAGATGCCTCTTGGATCTTAGTTCTGAAGGTGTTCAGAAGCAAAGAGAAGAGGATATTGGGACCGTCACATTTGTAGTACGTCTTGGACATATTCCATTTTTGGAAATTCCAAGAAAGGCTTCCTTCCCTTAAGATTTGGTACTGACCCATCTGAAGGGATAACACCTCAAATAGTTGAGGAAGTGAATGCTAGAAGTGCTTGCACTTGTGCATTAGTTACGAGAAGCTGAGTGTATGCTAGATGTGTACAAAAGCCAGATGTCTGCCATGCAGTGGGAGTAGTAACATGTTGCTAATCCTACTATGGAGATAAAACACTTGATTGCAGTAATAACAAAATCTTCAAAGATGACAAGACTTTTGAGATAGTGATATCTAAGTCTTATCTTCAAGAAATTAAGACTTTATAGATAGTGATCTAAAAGGTCTTAACTTTGGATACCTTTGGAGATAGAGATCTCCAGGAATAAGGGTATTCTGATAAGGATTATGGAAATACTGGTTATGATAAGTATTAAGCTGTAGTTTCAAGGACAATATAACTGCTTTATCAAGATTGAGTATTGGTTGCATATGATGCAACATTCGCATTAGATGCAAGCACTGTTACTAGGAGATATGCAAGTGTTGTAAAAGGACTTGGCATAGTCTTTTGGGAACATAGTGACTGATCAGCTTACCTAGCTATTTTCTAAATAGCCCGTGATTGTCACATGAGCGTGGGTTTAAATGATTAGCCCATTAATGACTCTTTGGGCTAGTAGGAGATTGTTGGACATGCGAGCCCACGGTGAGCTATTATGCAATAAATGTTATTGCACATATCATTCCCCAATCAAAAATGAAGAATAAATAATTTGCATAATAGGTCCCTTAGTACAATTAGGGTTATGTACCATGGCCATCTTGATGATCATACAACTATTGATTCAATTATTGAATCATAGAGGCTGGTGCTTGGATGAATATCTAAAGAGTTAGATTGAGGACTCATCAAGTACCTCAAATGATTATTAAGAGATGATCTCCAGCCTGAGTAGGAGATGGCAATCCTTCCTCACATAGGCTGATATCTGACCGACCTCTTGATGCAGGTCCTCTTCATGGGAATAGAGATTCGGAGGTGTCAGATTAATTAGGTCAAAGAGTTGACTTAACGAGATTGAGATAACCAAAGTCCTATATCGTATGGTGTCATGATACAAGCACACATCCTTTGACCGGAGACAGGTGTGTTACTATATGTCCGAGCATGTACATTTGGTAGACCAATAGGTTGATGACCTAATCAAGGTCTATACACCGGTGCGCTGGTGTACATGCAAGGGCATATGAGTAATACGATCTCTCGAAGGGATCATACAGGTTCATTACTGAACTGGAAGACATGAGCTCACTCATGAGATATTGGGAAGAATCACATTCTGTGCACGGATCGTCTCGCTTTGGAAGCTTGACTGAATTTGTATGTTTGATATATACTTTTGGAAAGTATATGATCAAGACCTAGGTATGATATATGCTTTTGGAAAGTATATGATCGATACCAACTCCCAATGATCAAATGAGAAACTTACTGATAAAACCCTGAAGTAGACATTATAAAGTTGATCTAATACTTCGGGTTTATTCTGAGTCTTCCAGTATGCAGGATGTACAGGTGTTGGGAATACCTGAGGGTGATGTGATCATAAACGATTGTATAACCATGACGCTTCCATTCCTAGGGAGTGATGAAATGGGTCTGGATTTTAGTGACTCCTCTCAGTAGAGAAGTAATCTGATCTTGGTCCAAAATGTTGGACATTGATCTGAATGTGATTAAGATGCAATGAGAAGATTATATTTGCGGTCTTGATTTAATCAATCATCTATGGGAGGCCCGAGATCTGGATTTGAGATGTGATCTCAACATCCAAGTCACTATACGTGGAACAATACAATCGCCCTGTCCTTATCTCCAAGTATCCGCGGAGAAAGCACATTATCCTTGAAAGAGTTCATGGATAATTTCATTATTGATATATGTATCCAAGCATCGATAAAATTGATAATTAAATGTGATTTAATTATTATGAATAATAAGAATTTGATTCATATTATAAGAAGAGATATCTAAGATAATTAAATATGATTTAATTATCAAAAAGATGTGAATAATGTGAATGTGATTCATGTTATTTGGGCACATGAGAAAAGGAGATCCAAGATGATTAAATGTGATTTAATTATCATGGATATGAATAATGTGGATAACACATTCCATATTAATCATATATATTATAAATGTCATTTATAATATATTAAAAAGAGCATATTGTGTTTTATATTTGTTTATTAATTGTTAATGTGAATTGGATTTACATTGAACGATTAATTGAAAATATAATTACATTTAGTTTTGGGTTGTGAATAAGATTCACATAATTTCAATGGCATGGTTGATATTTTCCACAAGATAATTTGGAATCATTTTTTGTGAAAATATTGTCAACAAGAGATGATGATATATATCATGAGATAATGAGATCTCATGATAATTTGAAGAGATGGACCAAGTTTACCAAAGAGGAGTGGACGGCTACAACTCTCCATGAGGAGAAGAGTAGCCGTCCCCTCTTATGGGGAGATTGGTTTATTCTCTTCATTATCTTTTCTCTTATCAAAGATGATTTGATTTCAAATTAATTTTATTGATTTATCAATGAAAAATAATTTAAATTAAATCATTAGTTATTGTGTTTTTACAACAACATCTTAGTCATTGAAAGAAACACAAATCAATCTCATCCATTGATTATGTGTATCCCATAGATTGTGATCCATGGACTCCCAAAACCCTATATAAGAAGAGGCACCCATTGCTCTTAGGAACAGAATTGAAAAATGAATGCTCTCTCTCTTTCTCTCTACACGCCCATTCTCTCTATCTCTCATGTGGCTATCCACCATGGATGCCCTAGAGAGATCCTCCATCGCCGCAGCATCGTCGTTATCCTGCCCGATCGTTTGCTCGTGGATCTCCGTCTACTTCGGCATGCCTTGCTCGTGAAGAAGATGCCGTATCTCGTTTGTCGAGATCAGGAGATCCGTGGCTTGGATCATCAACATGGATTGCGAGAAGCACACGTCTCATCCACGCGCTCGCAAGCGTCTCCTCCGTTGGATCGGACTTGAGACAGGAGGTCTCTTTGTTTAGAGACTCGATCACAACCACGCTTCAAGAGGTAGTCCTATTACTTGATTGTGGTTTAGACGAAACGATCCGAGAAGTGTTCTTGGGTCGTGTCGTTTCGTCACATAGAAAAATTTTAATTTCCGCTGCATCGAGCAACTAGTACGACTAGTCGCTCCCGATCGCATTCGATGCGATCATCACGCTTCCGTGATGCGCTTGAGGATTTCTCCTGTATCCTTCAAGATCCGTTATAGCGGATACCTATCGGCATTAGCGACCAGACCTCGACCTCTCTCTCTAGTCAGTTAACTATTGTTCTTCGCGATTAGAAATTGCTCATCTAAGGCCGTTCTTCTTGCATCATTTAGATTAGTTTAAATTCTATCTTTAAATTTATGCATGGATTACCTTGCATGTAGAGTGCTGGAGTCAGGTATGCCTTTCTTACTTTGCATGCATCATAAGTTTTGATGGCGCATCGGCCTTTTCAACTTCTCCCCCCGTTCTGGACTTTAAATAATCAAGAGATCGAAAAATTAGTTAGGCGTTTGTTTGTTATTGATAAATACCATAAAAAAGATAACCATAAAATTGGGACTGCTAATCAAATTTGATCATAAAAGACATGTCACTTAAAAATATGTCTTGGGAGAGTCATCCCATCATTGTTTGGTTTGATTGCGCGAGACAGTGACACACACACTAGGCTAGAGCCATACCTGAACTCTCATTAGACTACTGGTCTCGGGGTTAGTCGTTCTCCAGTGAGGATCTCTCTGGTCTCCGGTAAAGCGGGCCGCTACGTCCTTAACAGATCGAGTTGACCGGGTAGCCGATAAACAGTCTGCAACTTGTACTGGCTGGGAAAGATCTAGCTTTGGGATCGGGATAGTCTCTTGGGAGCATCGGGTTCTGATAATCTCAGAAATCGATGCGGTTGTATCGACTCACAAGGCGAGTCAACAGTCGGTGTTTGACCACACAAAATCTGAAATTAATCAACAATTAACCCACACTAAAGATCAATAAATTAGAAATAATGTGGAGTTAAAATTTATTTTTAACTCTGCACAAATGATGTATAGTGACAAGTATGCAGAGAGTTCGAACACAGTGAGCAAGCAGGGTAATTCAAAAATGTGTGCACAAGCGAGTGTGTGTGAAGTGTCTACACTAAGCAGGCAAGCAAATAAATTTTTGTGGGTTTTTAATTTTTAGTTTTTTTTATTTTATTTTAATTTTTAATTTTGTATTTTGATTTTTAATTTTCTGATTTTTATAATTTTATTTTTTATATTTTTTCAATGTTGGAATTTAAAAACAATGTAATGAAAGGCAAGATAGAATATTTATAAAAATAAGAAAAAATAACCAAAAATTCAGAAATAAAATGTTTTTGATATTTTTAGGATTTTCTACTATTTTTATGATTTTTGGGGATTTTTCAAGGTGTTTTTGGTATTTTTAATTAGCAAAATAAGGGAAAACAGTGGAAAAAGTGCTGGTTGTGAATAAAATGGGAATTAAAATTATCAAACAGCAACCAAAATTTTTCACACTATTTTTCAAATAAAGAAAACAAAATATGGAACAAACAGAAACTAAGTTTGTGATTTTTGGATTTTTCTTTGATTTTATATATTTTTTTGAAGTTTTTGAGTGTTTTTAAATTTTTAGTGTTTTTCTTTTGAGATTTTTAGTGATTTTTGGACTGACACTAAAATAGGCTAAAATAAACACTAGGGAATTTTTGTAGAATTTTTAGAGGTATTCTAATATTTTTTTGGCATTTTCTAATCTAGACAGTACTCAAAAAGCATGTTTTTGATTTTTAATAAATATAAAAATAAAATAAAATCAAAAACTAAAATGACAGCGTCAAAGTACACGTGTCCAGGAACCTAAACCCTATTTTTGTGGAATTTTTGGACTTAAAATGATGGTTCAAATAAATACAACAAGCATCCAATCAATAAACAGGCCTGGCAGGGGCATTTATGCAATTTACAAAACATCCAGGGGCTCACATGCAATTTTCCACAAAATATTGAACTGAATATTTGATTTATAGCACTAAAACACAATTACAAAACCCGCCTAGGTATCCTAGCAATTTTCCCACCAGGGCACGTGACTCGCACGCACCTAGCAGGGACTAAAATGTAATAATCCAAAACCCTGGGGACTTACATGAAAAATATCCAAAAATATAACACGTGATGTAACAGTTTTGGTACTAAAATGAAATACAAACAAAGCCGAGGGTCCCTCTGCAAAATGCCCACACCTCACGTGTACAGGTCACGTGAGGTGACGTGGCGAAGGACCTAGATGCAAATATGGAAAGCTCGGGGGTCTTTGTGCAAATAACCCAAAGTTTTTACGCTACAGACGAAAGTTTAAATACTAAATAATAAATACACAAGGTGCGAGGGTTGGGATGCAAAATACCCTCGCTGGGACGATCCGCAGATGACGCGTGGCGCAAATCCAACGGTTGGGAGCTGAGCGCAATCCAGCGGCAGGGGACGTGCCACTTATCCACGTGGCAGCACGGGGACGACCGATGACGGTTCGCTTCGACGTCTGAGATTAGATCTCAGAATGAGATCCAACGGTGGCTGGGCTCAGAAGATCTGACGGTCTACGAGCGATCTGGAACTCCACCCTTGATCGGACGATGGCGAAGGAGGCTGGAAGAACACGGCGGAGCTCCGACTGGGCGAGGTTCCTCGAGCTCCTCCGGCCGACTCCGGTGGCTTCTGGGCTTCAAAATCGGTTTGGAGCCTCCTCTGGTCCTCCTCTATCTCCTAGGGGCATCAAAAAGCCACGGCGGTGGCCGTGGTGCTCGCTGGTGGCTGGCGGAGCTGGAGAGCTTCGTTAGCTCCAGCGAACTTCAAAACTCGCCTCCAGGTGTTTCCACTTCGGCTTTGATTTGCAAAAATGGTCAAAGGGTCCAGGGCAAACTGCCTGGACCCTTGGATGGTCGGGAGGTGCGAATCGAGATGTGGGTGCACGGCCGAAGTTGCGCTCCGGCCAAGGTGCTTGATCGGTTGAGATGGTCGATGGAACTTGGATTTTTGATAGGGCTTTTAATCCTAACGCTAACAGGAGTAAAAAGGGCTGAATAAAAGAGCGGGGCGAGCCCTCAATGGCCGGGGCCAGAGGGAAGAAGGGTACCTCGACCGGCGACTTTGCGGGAGGTGGTGGAAGCGCCTCCGACTTCCTATGCCCTTGCTGAACGCACGGCGTGAGAGCTGTCACCTCCACGAGTGCTTGGAGCACAGGAAGAGCAAGGAAGGGTGGACCGAAGGTGTTCGATTTGAATTCAAAGTTGGGGGGTTCATTTTATGCGGTTTGACCTAAGATGGCAGGAGCTCGAAGAACGAGGTACCACAGGTGCGTCGATGATCCACAACCCAAGATGAAGCTTGGGCGGGCATCCTTGATAGAAGGGCTACAAAAGTCATGAAGAGTGTTTCATGATTTAATGAAAGGGGTGACCTCGAAAAAAGGGTGAAGATAGGTCAAAACCAACTTCTGACAGGCGCACATGGGTGAAGGGCAGGCAGTTGACCAGAGTCAACAAAGGCCGCCCCCTGGTTGGTCCACGTGGACCAACCAGGAAAAACCCTGCGGAAATGTTTTAATAATTCATTTAAAAATAGAAAAAGGCCGAATTAAATTATGATTATAAAATAAAAAATATTTGTTATTTTCTGTAGTATTTTATTATGAATTTTAATTATTTTTATAACTTGGATTTTTACAAGTTACCTTTATAGCCTTATATAGGTATATTATCTATATAGTTTATTAATTTATTTTTATTTTGTGTATTTTATCTTTATTATTTTCATTTCTTATTTTCTAAAATTATGAAATACTTTTATCTACACAAATATATTTATTTACTTTTTTCTGATATGTTTTGTATATTTAATAAAATACAAGTATGTTTTGTATAGGTATATGTATAGGCAGTATACCTATGTATTCTTTATACAAGTATTTTTATTTTGTAATTTCTTTGCATTTTTATTCTGATTTTAATGCACATATATATTGTAAGTAATATTTACATAATTATAAAAATATAAAATTACAAAAATAATGAATAAAGAATAAATTGAATATTTTAATCTGTACAAGTTTACAATGAGGGTCCAAAACTCAACTTTCAAACTGTAGCCCCGCCAAATGCGAAACCACCACCATTAAATAGATTATTTTATTCTATATACAATTAAAGGTGAGTATGCTGCATTTGGAGTTGTCGTTTGTGAGATACGGGTCTGGGAAGTTGGGATTCTGGATTCTTATTTAGACCATAACTTTTTATCTGTACACTATTTTTCTGTGAAATACCCAAGTCTACTTCTCCGCTTGGAGAACGGAATTTCATCATGCCAGACCCGTAATCGAATACAGCCTTAGCGGTTCTTAAGAATGGTCTTCCGAGAATGATTTGCGATTCCTTCCAATGGTTCGGGGTCTCCATGTCCAGGACAGTGAAGTCCACTTTGTATTCTGTACCCTCGATAATGATGATGACATTCTTCACTTCTCCCTTAGGTCTTTTAGTGGATTTATCAGCAAATTGGAGTAAAGATGATGATTTCTTTAGAGGGCCCAACTCCAATCGATAATATAAGGCTAAGGGTAGAAGATTTATGGAAGATCCATTGTCGAGAAGTGTGCGTGTGAATGCTATGCCGCCAATGCGACTCTCCACATAATGGGCGCCCAGATCCCTTTTCTTTCTTGGCAGATGCTGGTTTTTGACGCATTTGGTGGTGGCAACTGTCAAGATATGAGTCTCCACAAATTGACTTGTTCTCTTTGTACGAGTCCTGGTGGGAGTGCATTTTGCCTTCAAGTATTTCTGAAAGGCTGGATTACCGGCCACGTACTGATCAAAGGGTACTTTGACTGTGATGTTTTGTTGGCAGAATTTTTCCATGACTGGGTCATCTTTGATGTTTTTCTTTTGTTTTCCTTTCTTTAGGGCATGGGGGAAAGGAATGGAAGCATTTGAGACAGGAGATAGAGGGTCAGAATCATAAATAAGAGCATCTTTATTCGACTTGGAGTTTTTATTACAATCATAATAATCAAAATCAGGTTGCTGAAAAGGTGACAAAGGTATTTTTGCAGCAACTAGAGGTTCAAGGTCCTCTGCAGACTCCATAGATGCTTTCCCTTTATCTACTGCTGGGATCTTCGGGCGTCCTTCATCTTCCTCCTCGGAAACATCCTCCGGTTGATCTTCCGAGTCTTCATGGTCCGATTCCCTTGCCCGGTCAGGTACGACCACGGTCCTTCCGCTCCTGAGTGACATGGCATTGAGTTTGTCAAACGAAAGGATCTCATGTTCAGATGTGGAAAAGTCTGAATAGTATAGCTGGTTATTGTGTTGAGATGAGTGGAATTTGTTCAAGCTATTGGGGTTAGCTTGAACTTGGGCGGGAATGGTTGTGGCTGGAGCTGTCTGCTCATCCTTCCAACGGGACAAGCGGTTGACATCAACCCGTAGATCTTGCAGCTCATTTCGGAAGTGGTGAAACTCTTCAAGCATTTGTCTCTGGATGTCGATCGGTTCTTCTGGAGGTGTAGACGACTGTCTGGGGGCTTGAGATTGCTGACGGTATTGCTGAGGTTGGTTCTGACGATTGTAGGGTTGTTGCTGCTTCGGCTGCTGGAAAGATGTAGTGTGCTGTGGAGGAAATGCGGCATTATAGAAGGTGGGTGGACGCTGATAAGTCTGACGGTCTCCCATATTACCCTGTCGGGTAGTGTCCTGGGTGTACCAGATGCCGTTTACTTCAAATGTCAGAGGCGGGGCTTCCTTGACTGTCTCAGTCGGTGGGGGCGGCTGTTGGGAAAATTGGGCATAGGATTGCTCCTGAGCCCATGGTTGATGTTGCTCTGCTCCTGACTGCTCCTGGACATGATGCACATGATAGATCGGGACAGTTTGTGCACTAGGCATCCCCATCTTGGACACCTTTTCGGTGAGCTCCTCCATCTGCCTTGGGAATTGGGAAATCCTACTGTCGATTTCGTTCATTCTCTTGTCCACTATTGTCAATTTATCAGCAATAAAGTGCATGTTTGGAATTAAGTCCTCAGCTATTTCTGCAACCGTCTGCTTCCCGCCTTTGGCTTGAAGGGTGTTTAGGGAATCAGTGTATGCTCTAGTGGCAATTTGAGACTGGCTTGTTTCCGCCATCTGCTCCAGTATTTTCCATACTGCCTCAGCTCCACGCGATGTGTAATTCCCTCCGCAGGCAGCACTAACTAACCCTTGAGTCTCGTGGTTGAGGCCAGAGTAGAGTGACTGGACTAGGATATTGCTGTCCAGATCATGGCAGGGGCATTTTTGTAGTAGGTCCTTAAACCTATCCCATGCCTCACAGAGTGGTTCATTGGGCATCTGAGAGAAACTGGTGATGCGGGTCCTCATTTGATTGGTCCGGCTCAAGGGGTAGAATTTTTTCAGAAAGAGGTTTTTGAACCTCTCATAAGTCGTCACAATCACCCCCAAGTTCTTCACCCAGTAGTCTACTTTCCCTTTCAAGGCGAAAGGTAGTGCAGTGAGACGAATGTAGTCTTGGCTGACTTGAGGGTGCCTCAGATTAGAACATATCAGCTCCAGGTCCCGCAAGAATTCATATGGCTCTTCAGTCGTATTACCATGGAATTGAGGTAATTGACTAACAAAATGTGGCTTTAGTTCATAGTGGATCTCTGGCTGTGGCGGATGCAAATAATTCCACACTCGGTAGTGTCCAGGATTGTAGGAGACTTCCATTGGCACTTCTTCCCCAGCATTTAATCGCTCAAGCTGTTCCCTCAGTACATGCTGTTGTTGCTCAGATGTAGCCAATCTTGCTAGAATCATTTTAATGGGGTCATCATTTATTTCATCTTCAGGGTCTTTCTTGGAAGACATCTTGGGTGGCATCTCTTTTTCTTTATCTGGAGAATATAAAGGGTTTGAGTTAATAGATTGGAAAGAATTGATGTAACAGTTATCCTCGATCTTTTTTGGTGAGAAGGAGACAGTGTGAGTCTGTCCTCCTTCTAGGAAGGAGGAATCGTAGGAATAGGGTTCTTGGGAAGGGTTTCTCGGAGGCCAAGTAGGTCCAGAGTAAGAGTCTCTCTGGGATTTTAAGATTGGAGAGTTTGTGGTAGAGAGAGATGGGTTCGAACAAGAATTACCACAATCCTCCATTCTCGAGGTCAACAAGATGTTTGCGGTTTATGATGTAGACATAATTGTGCGGTATTCGTTGATGAACTATTTTCTACGCACAATCCAAGCATAATACAAGGGTTGTTTCACCAACTCAACTCAAAGTGAAGACCGTGAAGGTTCGGTCAATTATCTTGTCAATTTTAGAGTCTGGTGATAATGCAAGTCTTGAAAGCCGTTTAAACGAGCTGTTAGGTTTTGGAGCTGGGCTCTATCCTAGTGTGCGTCTCTCTCCTCGCTGCAAGATAAAATCAAACAATGTCGGGGTTGCTCTCCCGCAGAAATTCTTGATTTTAAGGGTTCTTTAAAATCGGCTATATTTAGCAGTCCCAATTTTTAATGACGTTATCACTGAAAAATTAGATGAGCACAAATACACGTCTACCGTCCAGTCCCAATTTACTTTTAAAATTATGTGATAAAACAAGAGGGAGGAGTTCGGGAAAAGCCGATGCACGCGAAAAACAATGATGTATGCTCAGTTAGAAGACTTACAGTGCCTCCTCGCAATATCCATGTGGGATGCAATACAGAATTGAAAAATTTATTCTAAATGCGTGCAAGCCGATGAAAACCGCACCTAAGCAGAAAGTTCTATTAGCGGGAAGAATTGAGTTAAATTTGGCTAAGTTGAACGATCTATGTGCGTCTTGATTAAAGTGAAGTGTGGCTTAAGATCCTACGAGCACAATAAAAAATGAAAATGCTCTAAGAGCCGTATGTGCAGGTCTATCCTAATCGCCACTCAAGTCGGGCCCCACCCTCGTCAGAGAGTGAAACAGGCCACGATACACCACAAATAGAGTTCAGAGTCTTTTTACACAAGCGAGAGTCCAAACGGACACCGCTATAAATGAGCAGAAATTAAAATTTGCAGGAATTTAAAAACCTAGACTGTACGCTCTCTCACGACTCGACTCGATCTTAAATTAATTGCGTCTTCTTCGGATGTCGGTGAAGATGCGTCGATTTCTTGAAAAACCGTTCCACGTGCGCCG
The DNA here is from genome assembly GCA_037367405.1 of Ottelia alismoides. Classification (NCBI taxonomy): domain Eukaryota; kingdom Viridiplantae; phylum Streptophyta; class Magnoliopsida; order Alismatales; family Hydrocharitaceae; genus Ottelia; species Ottelia alismoides. Next base: position 674,667 of record JAZKJV010011618.1, read on the forward strand.
GATACCTCGCAAGAAAAATAAGAGAGATATGTGTAAGAGAGTGACTTAGAAAAATAAAATAAGAAAATAAATGCAGGAAAAAAATTTATGGGATTTACAATGAAAAATTCAGGGGTCAGACTACCCGAATTCGGAAAATCGAACGAAAATTTTCAAAACAAAAATCTAAGTCGTTTGCCTCCCCGGCAACGGCGCCATCTGACGAGTCCGGAAACGCCGAGTTAAGAAATCGTTTTCCTGATTGGGTGTGAAAATAATAAATCGTACGTTCGTTGTAGGCGGCGATCGGAAACAGTCAAGAAATAACCACAAATTTTATTCAATTTTAATCAAGTGGTTTTATGTTTATTTTACTTGGGCAAGTCCCAAGGTCGATCACAAGGAGGTAAAGGAACAACCTACATATATGTCTATCCAATTTCGTGTTCGGTTTTCAAGGCGGTCTTTTTTTTGGAATTTTTAATGCAATAAAGGGATGCAAAATGCAAATTCGACCTATTTTAGGGGCTAAAATATAAATTTCGATCAAACAATGTCAAAAAATACGAAACTTGGCCGATATGATAATTATGACAAAATTAGGGCACTGTAATTTTTTTGGAATTTTCTGATGCAATATGAATTTTTTATGAATTTTTAAATGCAAACAGAATGATTTTCAATATTTAATTATAATAAATATTAAACCTACTTATTTTCGAGAGATAAAATTATCTAAGATCTATCACTAGGTGATAGATCTCAGAAAAATCCTAAACCTCGAAAATGTGGAGTTAATACCTATTAAAAATTAAACAATGAAATATGCAAAATGATTTTTACAGAGCAAATTATGCATGCAAATGCAAAGATTTTTGGGCACAATGTCAATCAAAATAATCTCTACAATATATGATTTTTCGGAGATTTTTGGAGTCACGGTTAATCAACTATGAATTTCAGAGCACAAATTGGGCAAAATATGCTAAATTTAGCAAAATAATTTTTCATTAATTAACCGATGATCATAAAAATATCCACAACAGATCAAAATGTAGAGAATTAAGCAACAAACATAGTGCTATTTTTTTGATAATAGATTAATGCAACGAAGATAACCAAAGTTATGGGGGAACACAGGGGTGCAAATGTAATCAGTAAAAAAATAAAAATAAAATATGCAGAAGGGGGCCTACAAGTAACTACCAAAGATTCCGGGGTGAATGCTGCAAATTAACCAAGGGGCACGTACGGAGCACGTGCCTCTGGTCAGTGGACTGAAGTGTAAATCGAAGAAGCTCCGGGGGGCGGTCTGCAAATGACCCACGTGGTCACGTGCTGCGCACGTGACCCATGGGGATGAAGCAGGTGCTGACGTCGCCCCCTCCCGTCACGTGCCTCGCACGCGGGAGGGCCTCGGGCCAGGCTCCTGGTCGATGGCGGTATGGAGAGGCGGAGGGCCTACGGCAGGCCGGAGGCGGCGTTGGTGGCGTCGTAGTGGTGGAGGGCTAGGCTTGCAGCCCAGCTAGCTGGAGTCGGTGCTGCAGCTAAGTCGGAGCGAGTCGTAGGCAGTGCAGTGTCGATGGCGATGGAGGGAGGAGTTGCTGTCGGCGACGCGTGAAGCTCGGTGAAGCGGCGTCGATGTCGTTGATGACACAGGTGGTCGTCGGCGTAGTCGAAGGCGGAGGAGTAGCTGGTCGATGGCGAAGTCGCGGTTGGCCGACACACGGACGAGGGACGACGGTGAAGCTCGAAGCGGAGGGCGTGGCACAGCGAGGCGGAGCGGTGTGTAGGGGATGACGTTGGAGGTCGGTGATGTAGAAGAAGGTGGAAGCGTAGCCGATGGAGTAGGCGAAGTGGCTTGGGGCGAAGCTCCGAGCGGAGCAGAGAGCTCGGGGGCGGAGAGATAGAGAGAGAGAGAGAGGTACGGAGAGAGAGATTATACCTGAGAAGATGGGGCTCTACGGCCGATCACCGGAGCAAGGGCAGCGGCAGAGGCTTCGCTGCGGGGAGGAGCGGGGCTTCTTGGATCACGCCGGCGAAGGAGAGAGATTCCGGGCTGTCACCACCGGGGTTCCTTGTCTTGTGCGAACGACGGATGGTCGGATCTCGGGGGTGGCGAGGTGCTTTTATAGGCGAGGGAGGCGGCCGGTGGTTGCGGACGACGCGGAGGTCGTTAGGCCGATGCGGGAATTACGGAGGAGGAGATCAAAAGGTGGTTTTTAGCGGCGGCGGCGCGAGATCAAGGGCGGCAGTTGCGAGGCAAGCGGCGCGGCGGAGGAATCGGGGGAGAACTGTTGGGGAAGATGACCCACCGCGACCGTTCGATCGGCCACGGATCGAACGGCCGTGGATGGGCCACGTGCCGCGCCGTGAGAAAAGGGGACGGATGGGGCGAGGCACGTGCGGAGCGCGTGCAGGGGATGGCACGTGCGCTGCACGTGCGTGGTATTTAATTTTTTTATTTTTATTTTTTTTATTTTAATTATTTTTTTAATAAAACGATATTGAAAAGGGCGAAAAACCGCTGACACGTGGCGGCCTCTGGGACTGCCACGTGTCAGCTCCAGATAAATCCGAAAATAAAAGATTTGTAAAATCTATAAAAAATAGCAAATGACCTCGGATCGAAAAAATTCCTTCACAAAAAATGCTCGTCTCGACGAGATCTACAACTTTCATGAAGACATCAAAGCCAAATTCGGTCAAATGTAAAAGGTGAATTTTTGGGGTATCCCATGTACATAGAATACCTTGATTTTTGGGTTTTCTATTTTTTTGTTATTTTTAAACAAGATAAAAATCCAGAAAAATATGGAAAATTCAAAGATAAATAAAAAACATCTAAATCTAATTTTTTTTGGATTTTTATTGATAAAGAGAATATGTACATAAAATATAGGTCAGAAAACCGCTAAAAATATACAATGTACAAAAGAGGCCCAAAACTCAACTTTCACATACGAGCTCCGATTCACTTGAACTTGATCTTGTTTTGAAGGTAATTGAATGTACATTAGTTCAAAAGTGAGTAGGATCAAATCAAACACTGTATGGGGAAAATATGGGGCTTTTAGTCCGAAAATCCTGAAACTAGGGTTTGGGTTTCTAGTCCACTTAACAGGGTTAGTAATCTTTTTTGTATTTTTCATTGATTCTTGTTAGTGATGTGTACACAGTGGAGGTGGTTTTGGGTTATGCGGTAACAGCACGGAGGAGTTAAAAATAGGGGAAGTTAGGCTATTTACAGGTCAACTGTGGCTTGGATTTTTGGCTTCTTATTTTATGCAGAAATTAATGCTAAAATGCAATTCTTATGAAATCATGCATGAATGCTAATTATGCGAAATAAATGCAGAAATGCAGTTGATTTTGAGGGACTTGAGCTTAATTAATGAGACTTAGAATGGTGAATCCGAGATTCATCACGTGCCTCAGAAAAGACCGTAACTACCGCAAGTTGGATGGTGGACTGAGTTTCCTAATGATATCCGCCTTGGCCGGATCAACCTCCATACCCCTATTGGAGATGATATGGCCAAGCACCGTCCCTTGAGTCACCATGAAGTGACTCTTCTCCCATGAAAGCACAAGGTGAACCTCAATGCATCGCTGAAGGAAGCGGTCTAGGCAGCTAAGACAAGCATTCTTTATTTCTTTATTCTTTTATTTTTGCACAAAAACATGCTAAATATTGCTATTTACACAAAGCATGCAATTTGGTAATTTATTGTATTTACAAGTATCTACATGGTGTTTTGCAAAGATTTTTAGCTAAAATAAATGAACAAAGAGTGATGAATGGGGATTCATCACCGGTTTTGGAAAGATACATTCAAATCATTAATTTCGTACTGAATAAATAATCATTGTACAGTTGATCAGTAATGTACATAATGTACTCAAGTAATTATATGTTGCGAGATTAGTAATACTGAAACAATTGTCAGTATTTTACACCTGTAATATTACATTGTACAGAGATCAGTAATTCATTCATGTTACTTAAGTAATACATATTCAGTTCTCAAGTAATTATTGTTGTGAGATCAGTAATTAAGCATGTAAATTACTAGCATCCATACAATAAGTACTGATTGCAAATGTCCATTTTACTGAAGTCATTTTGATTGTTACTAATGTTATAGTTACTTAATACTTTGAGTCTTACTGAAGCACCTCTTATTTACTTATATAACCTTTTTAATTACTATAATGCATCGAGTGTTACTGATAGCAATACATAAGTTACTGGTCACGTGGTTTTTTATACTTATTCCAACTTACTTATTCCATTATCCTCTTTTGCCTAAAATTTATTACATGTTACTGATGCTTCTATATATCTTACTTGTTTTATTCTTTGTTTTGAATTACTATCGAATCATACCTTCTTTAATTATGTAGCCCATTTATTTACTTGTAATACGTCAAGTGTTACTGAAGCCACACATAAATTACTTAATTATTATTATATGATGAACATCCAAATTTCAATTGTTGTCTTATAGTCCATTTAGATGATGTTGTTTTGCTCTCGCTCGTCGGCATAACAACAACTTCTTCAAGACACCAAATTGTTGCATTGTTCTGCAAGAAATAATAAGTTAATTGATCATTTAAAAATATTAAAATATCAAGAAATTGGAAAAAATACACATTACTTACAAATTTTCAGTAACATTTCAGGAAGATAGTTGCTTCAGTACTATTTTATATCTGTGAATAGTAAGAATTGTAAAAAGAAAAGTAACTCAGTAATATACTCGCTTCAGTAAGAATCATTCAATGACAAGTAACTTGTAATGAATTGTTAGTAACATTTGTTATATGACAAATAACTTGTAATGAATTATATTTATAATAGTAATTCAATGTGAAGCATAAATAATTTGATGAGCTACTTAAGTAACTTACTGAATTGAGATCAATAAGATAAACTTCAGAATTCATATAAGTAAGAATTCACTATTTCGAAAGTAAGAAGATTCATTTTTGCTCAAAAATTCAGTAACTTTTATTTCTATATCAGTAACTAATAGTAAAGGACAAGTAAATAGTTAAATTACTCAGGTAATTTGTAGAATTTTCATCAGCAATAATGACTAGAAGGGCAGTAACTCAGTATATCTTCAAAGTAACACACGAAAAGTAACAATTCTGTTAGCATTAGTAACATAAAATATCTTATAAGTAAATTAAGTAAATACATTAGTAACTCAGTATATCTTCAAAGTAACGTATTAAAAGTAACAATTATGTTAGCAATAGTAACATAAAATATCTTATAAGTAAATTAAGTAAATATTCAGTTACTCATTATATTTTCAAATTAACGCATGAAAAATAACAACTGTATTTACTGTAACTTTTTATTATATGAAAACAAAATACATTCGATAAAAAATTAATTATTACTACATATCATGTATCAAAATGAATAAAAATTGATATTATGAACACCACTTTCTCATATTTCAATCATACTCCTCGAAAAAAATATTACTTACGATAAAAAATATGAAATTTCATAAGTGATCAAACCATGAAATCACGAAACGATGAAATAGAACAAAAATATCATTAAAACAACAAAATTATGGTAGAAATAAGCGATCAAATCATGAAACGAATCACATAACTCTCTTCTTGCGTTGAAACGAAAAAAGTACCATGCGTTGGAATGAATCGATAGTTTTAGCAATCATATACGCGTGCCTTACACTTTCCAAAAACGTAATGCTATTTTTAGAAAAGTTTTAATTACCGATTTTGTTTTATTTCTATATGGAAATTAGTTCCTAGTTTTTTGGGATTGAATCTTGTAGATGGAATTCTACAATTGGATGCTCAAAAAACCCAAATGGGCACAGGGCTCTCTAGGTAATTTCCCTATATATATATATATAGGTTAATGTGGATGCCCCAACATGGCTGCCCCCGCGTCGTTTTTGACATTTTTTTTATTTTTTTGAAAAATATCACAATGCATATTCATCTCTATATCCATCCTATATGCCATTCGAATTTCGTCAGAAATAGGGACTCATACGACCTCCATCCAGGCAATCATTTTTTAACGGTAACAATATTTGTTAAATCGATACTATTTCGATAGGGGCCGTAGGAGTCTCTGTTTATGATGAATTTCGAATGACATATAAGAAGGATATATGGATAAATACACGCGGTGATATTTTCAAAAAATAAAAAAACACCGAAAATAGGGAGCGGGGCAGCCATGTTGGCTGCCCCCAAGGAGCAGCCCCAATAAATCCATATATATATATATGTGTGTGTGTGTGTGTGTGTGTGTGTGTGTGTGTGTGTGGGTGTGTGTGTGCGCGCGCGCGCGTGCGTGCATACATACATACATATATATATATATATATATATATATGTGTGTGTGTGTGTGTATGCATCTATGTATGTATGTACACATATGTATGTATAGGGGAGTGATCCTATGAGAGTAAAAAATGTGAGAGCATGCATTCTGGAACACATGATTCTGTCTTCTCTCTCATGGATGAATCATGCGGTCCAGAATGGATGCTCTCATGCTCTCACAAGTTTTGGCTCTTATAGGATCACTCACCACTTACCTACTTCACATCTATTTTTAGAAACTTTTTTTAATTTTTCGAAAAATGCTTCCATGAATTTTCATAACTATATCCCTCTAACATATCATTCATATTTCATCAGAAACAGAGATCCTATAGTCTCCATCTAGAACATGTATTTTTAACGGTCTTAGATTTGCTGTAAATTACCTGCTCTGGATGGAGGCCATAGGTGTCTCTATTTCTGACAGAATTTGAGTGGCATGTTAGAGGGATATAATTATGAAAATCCACGGAAGCATTTTTCAAAAAAAAAATAAAAAAAGTTGCTAAAATGGATGTGAAGTAGGTAAGGTTAACTACTTCATAAAGTAAATTCCCTTTCCTCATATATATATATATATATATATATATATATATATATATATATATATATATATATATATAGGGAATAGGGAGTATGCTCCCTAGTTGTAGCCAACTTACATGCTCCCACCCCTTTTCTCCTGTATTTTTTTTTATTTTTCTGAAATGAAACCTATTGAAATTTAGATCACAATATGTCACCATGGTGTCATTCAAAATTCAACTTAATTCGAGACTTCTATCCCCTCCATCAAGACTGTCAAATTTTAACAGTCTCAGAATTTGCTGAAATTAACCCCCTTTAGATGGAGGGCATAGGAGTCCTTGTTCTGACGAAATTGGAATGACATGTTTGAGGGATATAGTTATGAATTTACATATTTTTATTTTCCAAAAAAAAATAAAAAATAGGAAAAAATAGAGGTGGGAGTATCCAAATGGCTATACCCAGGGAGTAACCTCCTTTAACCCATATATATGGGATAAATGGGGCTGCCCCCTAGGGGGAGCTAACTTGGCTCCCCCCGTCCCATTTTCCCTCATTTTTTTTATTTTTTTTGAAAATTTCTTCTATGAATATTCATCACTATATCCCTATATTATGCTATTCAAATTTCGTGCGAAACAGAGACTCCTACGGCCTCCATCCGGATAGTCATTTTTTAAAGGTCTCAGGATTCTTTAAATCGACCCCATCTGGATGGAAGTCGTAGGAGTCTCTGTTTCACATGAAATTTGAATGACATAATATAGAGATTTAATAATGAATTTACACGGTTTTACTTTTCATAAAAAAATAAAAAAATATGTGAAAAATGAGGTGGGGGGAGCTAAGTTAGCTCCCCCTAGGGGGCATACACATTTCCCCCTATATATATGGGATAAATGGGGCTGCCCCCTAGGGGGAGCTAACTTGGCTCCCCCCGTCCCATTTTCACCATTTTTTTATTTTTTTGAAAATTTTTCCATGAATATTCATCACTATATCCCTATATTATGCTATTCAAATTCCGTGCGAAACAGAGACTCCTACGGCCTCCATCCAGACAGTCATTTTTTAACGGTAACATGATTTTTTAAATCGACCCCGTTTGGATGGATGTCGTAGGAGTCTCTGTTTCGAATGAAATTTGAATGATATAATATAGGGATTTAATAATGAATTTACACGATTTTAGATTTCAAAAAAAAATAAAAAAAATTTGTGAAAAGAGGCGGGGGGAGCTAAGTTAGCTCCCCCTAGGGGGCATGCACATTTTTCCCTATATATATGACATGGCTGCCCCACCTCATTTTTTGTGAAATTTTTTTATTTTTTTGGAAAAATATCACCATGTATATTCATCCCTATATACCTCCTATATGTTATTCGAATTTCATCAGAAACAGAGACTCCTACGACCTTCATATAGACGTCATTTTTCTAACGGTCGCATGAATTTTTAAATCGACCCTATCTGGATGGAGGCCGTAGGAGTCTCTGTTTCTGACGAAATTCGAATGACATATAGGAGGGATATAGGGATGAATATACATGGCACTATTTTTCAAAAAAATAAAAAAATTGCTCAAAAATGGGGCGGGGCAGCCCCATCAACCCCCATATATATATATATATATATATATATATGTACACACACACACACACACACACACACATATGGGTTGTGGAAGCTGCACCCGGGGGTGTAGCCAACTAGCTGCACCCGACCATTTTTTCTATTAATTTTTTATGTTTTTAAATGAAACCTACGGAGATTTAAATCACCATATATCACCATGGCCTCATGCCAAATTCGACGCTTTTATCATCTCTATCAAGACTATCACATTTTAACGGTCTCAGAATTTTTGAAATTGACCCTATCTAGATGGACATGTTAGGAATGTTTGTTTTGCATGAAATTTGAAACAGACATTCCACTCAATAAACTAAGTAAATCCAGATATGTTTCCTTCAAAAAATTTAAAAAACCAATAAGAAAAATAATCGAGTGTAGCTAGTTGGCTGCACCCCTCGATGTAACTTTCCTTTTCTCACACACATATATATAGTATATAGTATATATGTATATATATATATATGGTTAAATAGGGATGTTTGTTTTGCATGAAATTTGAAACAGACATTCCACTCAATAAACTAAGTAAATCCAGATATGTTTCCTTCAAAAAATTTAAAAAACCAATAAGAAAAATAATCGAGTGTAGCTAGTTGGCTGCACCCCCCGATGTAGCTTTCCTTTTCTCACACACATATATATATAGTTTATAGTATATATGTATATATATATATATATATATGGTTAAATAGTATATATATATATATGGTTAAATAGGGATGCAACCTTGGTGTAGTCAAGGGTAGGGTGGAGCATTGGGCCGGGCCGGCCCGGACCCGACCCTGACCCGACCCGCAAAAGCCCGGGCCCGGCCCGAACCCGATGTACAGATGGGCCGGGCCTGGGCCCTCATTTTTCAAAAATATTATGATCGGGCCGGGCCGGGCCCGAACCCGAAGTACAAATGGGCTGGGCCCGGGCCCTCATATTTCAAAATATCATATTAGAACTAAATTAGGGGATATGGATAGATAGTCACAATACATCCAATATTTCCTTCATCCATTAATAGTAATACTATATCGTAACAATACATCTAATATTCATGTGTTATGGATGAATTATATCCATAACAATAAATTAGAATCAAAATACAACTTCATGGAATTAAAATAAGTGCGGGTTGAGCCCGACCCGAGCCCGAACCCGACCCGAACCCGAGCCCGATCCCACGGGCCTTGGGCCGGGCCCGGGTCCTCAGTTTGTTGAAAAAGCGGGCCTCGACCCGGCCCAAGGCCCACGGAAAATTGATGGGCTCGGGCCGGGCTTTCCCGGGTTGGGCTGGGTCGAGCCCAATGCTCCACCCTAGTCAAGGGGTTGCTCCCACATCCATTTCCTTTCATTTTTTTATTTTTTTGGAAAATAACAATATGCATATTCATCACTATATCCCTCTAACATATCATTCAAATTTCGTCAGAAACAGAGACTCATATTCCATCCATACGAAGGAGGTTAATTTCATCAATTCTGAAACCGTTAAAATTTGACAGTCTTGATGGAAGGGATAGATGTATCGAATTAAGTCGAATTTTGAATGATACCATGATGACATATTGTGATCTAAATTTCAATAGATTTCATTTCAGGAAAAAAAATACATGAAGAAAAAGGTAAGAGCATGTAGGTTGGCTACAAAAACATGCTCCTTTTTTTAACCCTACCGATAAATATTTCGTCCCCTCGAAGATAATGTAAACTGGCATATTCCCTGGAATATTCCGAGGGAATCCGAAAATTAAAATAGAACATGAGGAGGTTTGTACAAAATTCCATCCAGAAAGGTTCGGCGACGAGCGCTCCACGCCGCGTGTTAGGGTTAGGGTTAGGCTTAAGAATAGTCGCCTCTCTTTTCTCCTCCCATCTAACCCCCAAATCTCCGATCTTCGTCGCTGTTTGATCCAAGATGGAGTGCCTGACGGAAAATCCCCTTTCTCGCGTCGATCGATGCCCGAGGAAAAGACCTCGGCTTGGCTGGGACGTGCCCCCAGCTCCTCAGGTTTGCTTTTGTCTTCTGATTGTTATGTTTTATATGCATATCTAATGGTCCTTTTGGATAAATTTGCGTGATTTTTAGCTTTTTTACAGATTCGACTTGTCACAAGGTATGGTTGTGTCAATTCTTTCCTTTTTTCTGTTTTTCTCTGTCTCGATCGTTGTAAGACTTGGTCGTATATATTTTCGTTTTTCCTTCTGTAGGACCTTTCCTTACATGTATATGTTTTGCTGTTGTAAATTTCTTATCTGTCTGTTGTTTTCTTAACTGAGTTGTTTTTGAGGTCCTACTATTTCAATTATGTTTGTTCTAGTGCTCGTCACAGAGTTCTAAAAAGCCGGAATTTTAAAAAATACGGGGAAATTTGACCCAATTTCAAGTTTTTTATTTTTCAATTGCTCTTTTAGAATTTGTTTAAAGTCTGCATAAATTGTCACGTAGACGAAAGCAGTAATAATAAATGTGTTTTGGTATTATTAGATGACCACTAAACTCGTTTGTCTTTAAAAACAGAGTTTTATGAATTGGGAATCATGTTTTATCCATCGCCATATGTGTATTTATTTTTATCTCTACCACGATTGTATTATTTTTGGAATTCTAACATGAATGCGAGGTAGCCTGCACAATTTGCCACATATATGAGAGCAGTAATAATAAGTGCGTTTTGATCTTATTAGATGACTACTAACCCCCTTTGTCTTTTAAAAGAACAGAGCTTGATGAATTGGGAATGGTGTTTTATCCATCACCATGTATATTTATTCTCATTCTACGATGGTTGTTTTTTTTTCGAATTTTAACATGAAGGCGAGGTAGCAATGTTTTTTTTGTTATTTTGTGGTGGAGGGTTCTGTTGGACTAATCATTGTATGGGTTGGCATTTGATGTATTGACAATGTCTGGTCATATGAAGGCTCACAAATAACTCTTGGCAAGATATATACTGCAACGGACTCAAATATCTATGCATAATCATTGTTACAAGAAATGAATTATAATCTCTTGGATGGTTAATCTTGTTTGGGATGAAGTTTAGGAACCTTAAATATCTTTAATTTATATCACATCATGTTTGCTCATGATATTTTCCTTTGTCACTGGTGTTTTGCCATTTATGACTTTTCTCAGAGTAATATTCTCAAGATAGATGTCAAATTGCTACTTCCTTTATCTGGCATTTAGTCCTCTGCCCTGTTTTGTTTATGATGTTAGACTTTGCTTAAGAAAATTTCTGAGAATTATTCAATTTTTTGTTATGTTGTGAGCACAAAGAGATCTATAACGGGAATTGCGTAGGAATGTTTTTGGGTCCTTTGACCTGCAGTAGTATTTCAATATGATATAATTCATCTCTCCCAACTATATCTTTGTGTGGAGTCTTGTTTCCTCCATGTGATTTTGCAATAATGAAACTGTTATATCACTTATGTTTGTTGAGTACACCAATGAGTGGATGGTTGTCTGTAGGCTCATATAGGAAAGCCATGTGGGCAAGAAGCTGGAGACTTGACAAGCTTCTTAAATTCAAGAGCTTCTTCAAACAATGATAGTTCATCTTTGTATCCAAAAGACGTGACTCGACATGTCTCTCCCCCATTGCGAGAAGATGACAAGGATGGGCATTACATGTTTGCAGTTGGAGATAATTTAACTTCTCGCTGTAAATATACTTTATCGCCATCTTTGAACAGCATTTGTGGTTAGAATGCTTTAAGGGACGTGGTTTCCGGGAACTATATTATTTACTTAGATTAAGTTATATAGTGATATTCTCTTTGAGCACCATATGCATTTCAACTGTTGCATGTCAGTAGCTGCAAAGTTTTATTATTTTATTTTCCAATTATCAGTCTGTTTTTCCGCAATAGCATGTTCCATCAGTCTTAATGTTATTATAACATGCTTTTTCCTTTGATATTTAATTTACGAAACCATACATTTGTTTCCTATTAGCAGGTTTTGCTCTTATTTATGTATGTTTTCCTTTTTATAACACAACTGTACTCTTATTTTCTTTTGTTTCCTTGTTACTATTGCAGATCGCATCTACAGCAAAATGGGTGAAGGTCAGAATCCATAAATAATACAGAAGTTCATAACATTTCTGGAGTAATATATCAGACTGTCCAGAAAATAACTGTCTTCAGTTAAAAGTGTTTTTAACAACAGAGGTATCTGAACAGAGATTGTATTTAGAACTAACATCCCTGCGTCTTCGCGACCTCCGTCAGGGACATTTGGTCAGGTTTTAGAATGCTGGGACAGGGAAAGGAGAGAGATGGTAGCAATCAAGATTGTAAGGAGTATCAAAAAATATCGTGATGCTGCCAAGATTGAGATTGATGTTCTTGAGCAGCTAGCAAAACATGACAAAAATGGAAACCTGTGAGTTTTCTTTGTTAAATAGCTGCACTTATTTTATATCTTAACTGAATTCGTAGATTTTATGTGAACACTGTGTAAGCAGTTCTATTCTTGCAGTTGTGTTCAAATTCGGAACTGGTTTGACTATCGTAACCATATTTGTATTGTAAGTATATTATTGTTTAACTGATTTTCTGATTCCCAAATATTTTGGGGATTAAACAATTCTACCTTGCCATGTATTTAATGGTGTTAACAGGTGTTTGAGAAGCTTGGTCCAAGCTTATACGATTTCCTAAAGAAAAACCATTACCGTTCTTTTCCCATCGATCTTGTTCGTGAGCTGGCGAGGCAGCTACTGGAATGTGTAGCATGTGTGTGGGCAGTACAATAGTTATTTTTTTGTTCTTTTCTCTCCTGCCTTTTTCTACTTCATTTCCATGCCTAGTTCAATTCAGGAGAACACATTTCACTTGAATAACCGATACTTGCATATTTTTCTGCGGGTTGGCGTGGAGAGATTGTGTGTTGACTTAATAAAATATTTAACTTTTATGCACTTGATTATTTGTGCTGAGAGAGTGAGGGTGGTGAGTGGTTATTGGCTTGATAAAATGTTGAATTTATATATGCTTCATATTTTTAATGGAATGGATAGAGGGGGCGGGGTAGGGGTGGTGAGGGAGGAAGGGAGGGAGAGAGATTTGACTTGCTAAAAAAATGGATTGATATCTGCTACAATTTTTCTTTGGAATTGATGTGGAGACCTTTGCAAGTTATTCTTTTGGCTTCTTTACCTTTTGCAGTTGTTCATAATCTACACCTCATTCACACGGATTTAAAGCCAGAAAACGTTCTTCTTGTTTCATCAGACTACGTAAAAGTGCCTGACAGTAAGGTATGCCATATTGTTTACTTCTGGCTTGACTACACTGTGGAAGCTTAATTTATCATATTACATCGTTTATCTTGTCGGATACCTTTGCAGTATACTGCTCGGACTGCAAAGAGTGATTCCTCTTTCAAGAGGTTACCTAAGTCCAGTGCCATCAAAGTGATTGACTTTGGAAGCACAACGTCCCACCGTCCCGGCCAAACTTATGTCGTGTCAACGAGACATTACAGAGCACCTGAAGTTATTCTTGGTATACTTTTTTTCTTGTCATGGACATGCTACACTAGATCTAGTATCCTTGCTAATGGTTATGTTACTACCCCAAATGCGTATATAGGTCTCGGCTGGAGTTATCCATGTGACATATGGAGTGTTGGCTGCATTATTGCTGAGCTTTTCTCTGTAAGCCTTCTTTTTCATTTTTATTTCTAACTCTCTTATGAAGCTGTTATGCAACTGACTTGAGGTGAATTTAGGGAGAAGCGCTGTTCCAGACGCATGAGAATCTGGAGCATATGGCGATGATGGAGAGGGTATTAGGTCCTTTGCCAATGCAAATGTTACAGCGAGCAGAGTACGACCTAGTCTTCTTTTCATGGTTTTTTATGACCACAAACAATTCTTTTCTGACCCTTTGCAAATCCCAGCCGTCAGTCAGAGAGATATATTAATAAAGGTCGGTTGGCATGGCCCGACGGTGCAGCATCCCGTGAAAGTATCAAAGCTGTTAACAAGCTTCTTCGTCTTCCGGTGCCTGCTTGACCTTACTTTGTGACACATTATCGTTCTGCTACTTTGGCGTCTAATGCGCATGGTACCTCCCTTTTTTTTGCTAGAACCTAGTGATGCAGCATGTGGACCACTCCGCTGGCGATCTTATCGATCTATTGCGAGGCCTTTTGAAGTACGAACCGGCAGAAAGATTAACGGCCGAGCAAGCACTTCAGCATCCATTTTTTATGAGGGACGACTGCCATCGGTTGTAAAGTTAGTTTCTGAAGTAATTAGAATTCTTGGTGTATAGCGGTTCGTGTAAATTAAAGGTTAACTTGATGTATCATAGTTTTGTAGTTGAAATTTACACCTGGGAAAAGCATGTCCCTTCGATATACTCCATGCCTCTTCGCATGTTCCAAAAACTGTTGAGATTATGCGGTGCAGCAATGTGCTATGTATCCTGTTTGTTCAAACGGTTCAACTACGATTTGGTAATCTAGTTTGTGATCTATTAAGATGCGCGATTTATAAACAATATTGTAATTGCGTATGCCAATTGTTAAGCCTTTTTGTTCGAAAGGTTTGGTCGCAAACTGGTAGTTTAGTTATACAGTTTATAAATAACATTGCAGTTGGATACTTGGCGATACTTAGCTATTTGTTTGAGTAATAAGGATGGATCTCTCCTTCCATAGATGGTGAATGTTTTGATCTTGGAGTCAAACTGAGGGATGAGGTTTCCCTCCTATTCTTCCATAATAGACCTCTCCCACCAAACTATATAAACTGTCAATTATCTAATAATCTTATTCTAACATATTCTCATTGTCCTCTCTCGTCTATCAAACAGAAAATAAACAATAACTATACCGAACGACCAGTAATGGTTAGTAGTCAATTCTTATAACCTATACATAACAAAGCATTATTCCAATCTGATTTAAGTATGGCAATCGATACAAGAAAGTAGAGGCTTTATCATACATCGTTTGAGCAATGTATCATTTAACCCTTGATATGGAACTAAAAATGACTCAAACAACATACTTTGTGGATTAAGTCAATATCTCCATTATTATATTATGCATCTCGGCAATAGAAACCAAGCAGAAAAACAGATCTGGTTGGATCATAGCATACTAATATCCTCCTTTCTAATCACCTATATACACAATCAAAATAACCGCTCTTCATACCTTCAGTATTGCCAAGAGGCTAAAGTTAAATAGCGAAACATTGACGCCTACACCTACAAAAAAGGATCATGGTCTGTGAAAGCATCAGCACTTGTATCCATTCCGATTGTTTCTGCACGGAGCATCTGCGCTGTTGTCACTGTCAGCTCTTCGCTTTTTAGGTGGACGTGGAGGGGGGCCTCGTAGTAGAAAGCTCCACGAGGTGTTGGCCAAGTACTCCCTTGATTCCCACTGTGGCCAGCCTTCTGGTTGCACCTCAGCCTCCTTATCACGACTGCGTTTGATTTCGTCCCAATCCCGGCCCTGGGTCTGTTTGTCGTCTGCAAGCATGAAGGGTTGCAAGAGATGCCATCACTGAAGCTGGCATAGATAAAGCTCTTATCTATGGTCTAAGTTGTATGGAGTGTAAAGTTAGTAAAACAAATTTCACTGTCCCAGTCAAACTGTGGTTCATAACTTCATATGCTCATCAGCACTACCGATAACAGTTACCCAGTTTCCAGAAAATAATAATTGATCAGGACTATGATTACATATGTACTGATATCTGGGGTATATGTAGCATGCACCATATTTTTGTACACTTACACGCTTGTTCTATAGTGGATACAACTCTACGAAATGGCAAATCCACGATAAAGTGCCTTACCAGGGTTGTGATTTGCTGCGGCTTTGTTACTGCTCCATGCACCATTGGAATTCCAACCAGCAGGCCAAGTTTCACTGGTTAAAGAGCTCTTGCTCTCTAGAAATTAGATTTTAAAGAAACATGTTTTATGAGATGCTACCAGTTGTAATTGAGCTTTTTTTAATTCTCTCGAGTATAATTTACCATTTGTTGGCATAACTGTGCCCGTCCTGTTAGCACTAAATCTTCCATTACTTGCTGCCTGCCACTTGGTTGGTTTTTCTGTGATTTTTGTATTAGTAAAAGGGAAACAAAAGGATATTTGATATGAACACAAGGAAAATGCAGATTACCTGCGAGCGTTATATGCGTCTTCTGATTCTGACTGGAACTCCGTAGTACCAGCGAATCCCATTTGTTATATGGAGATGCTGCAGTAGTCGCGGCGTTGACATTCCCTGTCAAGGAGAAAAACCAGCTGCGTGATTGTCCATTTCATATCATTACTAGCACCGGCATTGGCAATCAAATTTTCTTACAGGAACGGGCTGCAGCATTCTTATCTCTTTGGAAACCTACATCCCATGCATTTGCTCGACCTTGACCCGCTTTATTATTACATGCTTTCATAGTAGCATCTGTAGTTGCCGGATCAGGTTTGTTTTGTTTTATGAAACGAACATCGACTAGTGATAAGAAATCGATCTGCGGAATGGAATAATAATGTAAGCTCTACCCAGTTTAATTCTATATCTGGACTGTCGCTGCGGAAAGGAATCACCTCAAGAGATCCGTCTTCCTTGTACAAAGAGATGTTCTTCCACGATGATGATGATTTGTTCGAGATAGGGTATTCAGGAACGGGTATCAAGATGGCTTTCACGGAATCTAGATTAAAAGAGGACACTTGCCCTACCTGCAAAAAAGGGCGTGGTCTCTTATCGAAACATTATGACCCAAGCATGTGCTATTGTCTCAAGGAAATTATAGGAAGTATCACCATACTTTGAAATCAGAGAATTCGGGATAAGATGCGGAAAAATCGACCAATCTGTATGCTACCACATCTCCAACCTGTCATAATAGTCTGGATTAAAAATCACGACAGACTTTGATCACATATTCACTCCTTAAGTTCAAATATGATAACCTCAGGAAAACGAGCCAATGGGAAAAGGCTTTCAAAGTCTGTGAGCACCGTTTCCCCCTCTTCATCGTTATTATCGCACAATCTTTTTGTATAAGATTTTTCCGGTCCCTCCTTTTGATTATTGTTATTGACTTCTACTTCCAAAGGAAGTCTTGCCTAGAGACAGTAATATATCAAAGACGGCAATATTTAAAACGATAACTAGAACAAAGTATGATTCATACAAAATATTTCATATACAAGAGAAGGGTTATGAAAAAAATGCATAATGGCATGATGCCACTTGAAAAATATATAGACAAAAAGCTGTAGATAACAAGGGTGATAAAATGCGTGAAGTGTACTTTTCAAACAGGCTACCCTGAGTTCTTTATAAAAAAATCTATCAGATGCAATAAATAAAGTGCCCCCAAGTCCGGAAGTCCCTACTCGCCGCTTGATGTATGTGCTAAAGCATCTTCCACTTTGAAATCAATAAAGAACACTTTTCAAGCAACCACAAGATGACTATTTATCTGAATGCAGCTGTCCATAAGTGATCGATGAATCGCATTTACTTCATGCTCGCGGTGGTGAAGGATTACATGCAATATGTGTAAACCCACTACTGGCACTCCTAGTACTACATTCGACAATTAGTGTAGAATGTTGACCGAGTTCGATATGTACTTAAAATCGACAAAATCTTTTATGTTCTATAAAACTGCATGACGTATAAAAGGTATGGTATTCCGGGATTTCAAGATCATTGCTGATCAGCAACAACAACAAATCCTTTTCCCACATTAAGAAGGGCCGGCTACATGGATTCTTTGCCTCCATTCAGATCTATCTTGGGTCACTCTCAGGCTTATACCAAAAAACTAAGATCCCTTCGTATTAGTCTCATTCCAATAATTCTTGGGCCTTTCTCGCCCTTTCTTAGCCGACTCAACATCCCAAAACTCGCATCTCCTCATCGGTGCATCAGCTGATCTCCTTTGCAAATGGCCAGACTACTTTAAGCGATTTTCTCGCATCCTATCCTCGATCGGAGCTACACCAACTTTCCTTATGATTGCACCATTCCGAATCCGATCTTTATGTGTGTCCACACATCTACCTTAGCATTTTCATTTCTACTATTGTCATTCTTTGCACATGTCTATGGTTCACATGCCACCATTTAGATTCGTAGAGCATAGCAGGTCTCATGGCTACTTTTTCAAAGGAATATTCTTATCACATAGAACAATAGATGTTCCTCTCCACTTTAGTCAATCTGCATTTATTCTATTAGTAACATCTCCATCAATTTCCACATCATATTGCAAAATAGATCCCAAGTATCCAAAAGATTCTCTCTTTTGAATGTTATCGTCACCAGTCTTCACCTCGATTCCTTCAACATTACTTCCATCAAAAGTACACTCCATATATTCAGTCTTAGCCCTACTTATACGAAATCCTTTAGTCCCCAATGCATGTCGCCAGACCTCAAGCTTCTCATTTACTCCATCTAGTCTCATCAATCATCATAATATCATCAACGAATAACATACACCAAGGTATCTCATCCTGAATGTGACTTGTCAACTCGTCCATAATCAAAGTAAAAAGGAATGGACTCAAAGTTGAACCTTGATGCAGACCTATGTTGATGTCAAAATAGTCAGTCTTCCCAGACTGCATCCTTACACAAGATGAAGACCTATCATGCATATCTTTTATGAGGTTAATGTATAGGATATATACTTGTCTCTTCTCCAAAACTCTCCACAATATCTCCCGTGGGACATAATCATAAGCCTTCTCCAAATTAATAAAAAATATATGGAGGTTCTTCCTTTTAACTCTATAAATCTCCATTGTTCTCCTTAGGAAGTGGGTGGCTTCAATAGTTGAGCGACCTGGTATGAATCCGAATTGATTTTCTTTTACTTTAGAAACTTGCCTCAACCTTCTTTCGATCACGCAATCCCAACTTTTCATAGTGTAACTCATCAACAATGGCTAATAATGATTAATAATTCGTAACTTTGGAATGCAGTCAACCATTGCGGGCGGAAAAAGAGCCGAGGTGGGACAAAGCTTCTACTACAGAAGCTGTTCATTCCATGGCATCAGAGCCTAGTAGACAGTTGCAACCACAACTCAGTGACTTGCTTACGCTACGATCCAACCAACTACATGGAAACAAACATGTCTCAACAAAGGTGGATTTCACAGCTCTCACTACAGCCTCACTCTACTAAGCTAGGTACTGCTAGGACTATGCTTCTTCCATTACTGACAAAATCAAGAGATTATGCTTTTTTCTTTACATGCTGATCAACTAAGTTTCTTCAACCCTCATTCCCGCTCCCTAGCTCAAAGCCACCCTTTATATATGAAGTTCCCCTCTACAACATTCGACGACCCCTTCCTCACTACGCTTCGACCCTGGCAGAACTAATAGTAATTAGGAGTCCATGCCTATTATCTAGTTTGGAAGAAGCTGGCTCTTGCTTTGAGAGATATATAGCATGCTACGTTGTGAGACATGGACAAATGAAGTAGGGTTTATATATATGTAAATCACATTATTACCAAGGAATGAGCCCCTGATATATAATCCATCGAAGCAGGCTTTAGCCAAAGCCGAGGCTTCCCTTTCCCAAAACGTAGACCAAGCATATCCAATGCTTTCTGACTACCCTTCATCTGCCTGTTTAGAATCAAGATACCTCATGCCTGTTAAATTTTCTCTTCTTCTAGCTAGCCTAATAGCTCTCCTCCTTGTCCCTAGTCCACCCCCTCCTTTTCTAGCCAGAGGTAAAGAGGGTGAGACATCAGGTCAGAGCTGAGAAGCCCTTGTATATATACGTTAGGAGTCCTAGATATACAGAATGTGGGATACAATTTTTCTTAGTTTTATATTGTTTTCAAACGAGTTAGAAAGAAAAGAATACCGAAAGACCCCAAGCCATTCCACCATGACTAGATCCAGATCGAAAAATCAAGACACAAATGCATCCCCAAACGAAGACATCATCCCGCTTTACCATGCCACTATCCAGAAGGAAGGTCCACTTATTGACCGAAAAAAGGAGTGAGGAAGCATCGAGACCTGAGAGAAGTACCAACAATGGTGATGGCTGGCCCGACGGGTACCCGTCCCATTTGACTATGACCCTCCCGGACCTGTTGTTTTTTGGGTCATGGGTCGCCTCGCCTCGTTCCAACGGGTACATGATTGTAACGGGTATCTGGTTAATAAAAATGGGTGATGGGTACTCGTGGGTACCCGTGGCCGTGGGAGTACCACCTATATTAAAATGAAGTTGCTTATTTATTAGATGAATGTCAACAAATGGACAAAATCGACAATTATAATTTTTCATAAACTATATTTATCAACTTTGAAATTCACGATATATTTTTATTGTCACTCCTTCATGGATCCATTTTCTTCAACATTATATTGCTTAATTGTTACAAAATTTTGTTACTTAATATTCCAATGAAATATTGTTTGCATATTCTACTGTAAAAATATTTATATTCATGGACATGTGGAGTCGAGTAAATATTGCTGAGGTGCGGTATGTTTATATGAATAAAGAGAGATACGACATGTATAAGGAATGCAAATGATGTGTGTGTATCTATTTCTTTATCACATTCATACTGATAATATTGTATGGACACGATAATCTAAAGGGTAAAAATGCAATCAAATAGGGATATATAAACATGGATAAATAAGAAATGGGATTTTTACCCGGCAGACCCTATAATCTTTGCCAATTACCTCTACGACCTTTGAAACAACGTAATTCCTCCCTGGACCCTGTAAACTTGCTAACTCTTACCCTATAAACCATATGGTTAACCCCCATCCATTTACCCATTAAAACTAACCAGATTCCGTTACATTCTTTTATATTATACCTATTTTATTTATCGAATGTACATCAATTGCCACTCCCTTTCAACCTCTCCCTTTTCCCCACCACCCACCACTCCACCGTCCTCGCCCTCCTCCTCCTTGACTTCCGCCCTCCACCTCCTCGTTCCCAACCTCCGGCCTCGCACTTCACCTCTAGGTCCTCCGTCACGATCTCCACCTCGGCAGCGCAACACCCAGTCGGCGGCGCGCTCGGAGCCCCCAACCACTACTACTCCATCCAAATTGCGTCTCCAGGCAGCGCTTGGAGCTCCCAGCCACTGCTGCTCCCTCCAATCTGCGTCTCCAGGCGGCGCGCTCGGAGCCCCCTCACCCGGTTGAACACCCCCTCCCCGCCCCCCACAAGAGCCCCTGCCCGCCGCCCCCGCAAGAGCGCCACCCACCGCCTCGGCCCGGGCACTCGAAGACCCCCCCCCCCGCCGCTCTGCTGAAGGCCCCTGCTCGAAGACCGCCCCGCTGAAGGCCCCTAGTTTCTCGCTGCCCCCGTAAGAGCCCCCTCCCCCCAGTCCTCGCAAGAACCCCCCCCCCCCCACCCGCCGCCGCCCCGATCGAAGCCCTTCCAGCCCAACTCGAGAACTTCTCCCCGCCACACACTTCCTCCAGCCCAGGTTTCCCATCCAGCCCAGGCCGCCTCTCTCAACCCTACCACCAATATCTTCCTTTGCTGCACGCCTGGCGCGCCTACAGTTCCGTTGCTTCTTGTGAGCCCCTCCCCTCCCTCGTGGCTTCGATTCCTCCGCCTCCTGTTAAAGTCCCGTCGACGTCGCTGTATTGTAAGGTTCTGTCGTCAGTGGATTGGAGAAGGGAAGGGAATATGAAGAAGAGGATAGAAGAAGGAACCATAAGAGAGGAAGAACTCCAACTGTTAGATTTTATATGGTTTGATTAACTCGGTTTTAACCCACCCAAGTAAGCTCAAGATGTGTTAATTTAACGGCAGGGTTCGTGGGGTAAGAAGGAGCAAGTTTACGGGGTCCAGGGAGGAATTACGTTGTTTCAAAGGTCGTAGAGGTTATTGGCACAGATTATAGGGTCTGCCGGGTAAAAATCCCATAAAAAATTGATAAGGTACATGAAATTATGCTGATAATGTAAACCATACAAATATATGAAATTGATATGAGTGCAATCGTATATGTAACAATACCAATAATGCCATGTCCTGGTAGATTCACTCTTATAATGAATCAAATACGAATAAACGAGATGCAAATGTATAACCACATGACACCATGAGAAACAATGTGTGTGCGTATTTGTGTCTGTATATGATTGCATTAATTATCACCCCATTTGGTTGTTGGGATGTGGAAAGCTATCTGATTAGGTTTGATTCCCTTATCACTAGTCTCAACCCGTCCTGTGTCGACTAATAGCACACCCTCTAGTATCAGACTCTTTTTTTCAACGATATGGAAAATCCTGAAAAACCTCATCTGGTGTCCTTTCTTGGCGTCCCTGCTGGTCTGGTTTTTTCTTCATCATCCCAGCTTCTTCTTGCTTGGCATCCCTGGTCTGGTTCTTCCTTCCTCATTCATCCTTCTATATACTCTTTCCGACCTCGCTTGAATACAACCACAAAGAAAGAAACTTCCTGGGTTCTATACCCTTCTACCGGGTTCAAGAAGTATACGCGACAGGAATAACATACATACGTTATATCTGTATGATACAATTTGTATTCGATAGCAATTATTATTATCATGGATGCCAGGATGGATATATAATGATTTGGACCTTATCCAATTCATTATCATATCCGAAATTTGACATCCATATGTATGCCCATTTCAAAATGGATACATATATCCATTTCAAATGGATATATATATGGATACAAATATCATCGTGTGTGAGCCATCGAATACATGGAAGTTTAATCTAATTTATACAATATTGATTTCCATTATTTTTTGTATCTGATCTATCTCAATTTCATATCTGCCGTTTTTAGTGATTTGGTAATACTTTTTTCGTATTCACCACTACATGTATCCGCATCTATGTTTATAATTTAAAATAGAGAAGAATAATGTAATATTTATGTCGGTATTTGTATCTAAACATTTGCATCTTTTTTGATCAATTGGGTAGTAGAAGCTTCCAACCGGGTACGCAGCAGATATCCATTAATCCAACTGGGTTTTTCGGATGGGCACATGTCATCATATAGCGTGTACCCGACCCATCATTTTCAAACAGGTACTTGTGAGTTTAGGGTCAAAATGAATGGGTCAAGCTAGATACCCGCGGACCAGGATATTGAACACCCCTAATGCAAAGACAACACCGCCAAGTGAGTAGCTTAAAGACATCTATACTTGTTTTTTTTCTGCTGAAGCACAAGAAATTCAGAGTATTATACAACAAATGCTAGAAGAATATGTACCTGATCTTGTTGTTTCTGCAATGATCTTAGCTCCACATCTGCGGGAAGCAACAACAACCCAGATAAGTAGGCTGCATTCAGAATACTCTTTTTGTTGCCAAAACAGAAGAAAAATTACAGGAATTTCAGAAGCATCCTTGAATCTCAGCAAGTCATATGTTGATGATTAAAGATTGATTAGGAGGAAACGAGGAACAAATCAACGAGGAACAAATCAACGGAAATGGTAGTAAAAAGATGAAGGTTCAGAACTTGTTAAATAATATATAACTTGTTTATTCAGGTTTTTCTGGAAAATAAGCACCACTTGAGGAAAGATTACAGAGCCTTTGAAACTTCATGACAAAAACATGTCGTGACAATCTAAAGTTGAAAAAGATATTCGCAATTTTGTTTTGAAAAGAAAAAGGGTGGTCACCTGCACCGCATTTTATAAAGAAACAGCCAAAAAAGTTATAATCACAAATACGTGAACACCCCGAATTACCGGCAAGTCAGATTGCTCATAGGAACTCAACGGATCTCACCCTCTCCACTCTGAACCAGTAAGTTACCTCCCCAAAGTCCAGGCTCGAGACATTCACCCAAGGAGCTTCCGCATTGTTCTAGATGTCCTTCAGCTCATCTCACCCGAAAAAGAGATGCGAGATGCTTTCTAGATGCCCTTCCGCCCATCTCGCTCGAACAAGAGATGTGAGATGCTTTCTTCCTCATATCCGAGGATGGGATGAAACACACTTGGGGTCTGTTTGGTTGGAGGGTTGGACAGGGTTGGGTTGGACAGGGGTACCCCTGTGAATAGTAAACTGTGAGGAGGAGAACCCTGTTTGGTTGCAGGGCCAACCCGGGTTGGGCCAAGCCAACCCTGCCCAACCCTGCAACCAAACGAGCCCGAATAGCCAAACCCAGCCCTTAAGTATTCTCTTACCTTATAGTTAACTTCATAATGTAGTGTCATTTTTATATGTAGCCCATTTTTCCCATGGTATCTTTTTGCCTTGAGTTTATCCATGTCTTTTAATGCTTAAGGTCATTCCACTTGCAAATACATTTTGAGAGCTTTTCCTAAAGGTGGTTGAAATAGCAAAATTGGTCATCATTTTGAAATGTTAAAATCCTACACGATGCACTCCAATTTGATCTTATGCATGTTAGGTTGGATCCAATAAATGCGAGAGTGGATGGATCAGATTGGATTAGCAATTTCCAGATTCTCTATTGTGGGTAAATTATCGATCAAGAAAACACAATAAACTGTAATAATTTATGTGGAAAACTCTTCTCAATTGAAGGAAACAATTGTGGGAGGGGGCGACCTAGTGCACACAAGCAACTAGGTTCTCCTTTTGTTCCCATTAATCAACAGAGGGTTAGTATATATACGGTGGGAGGTTAAATGGATCCGAAGACAAGACCTTTTTACCCAACAATTCTTAACCCTCCCCTTTAAGTTAAGCATGGACGTCAATTAGGGATGAAAACGGTCGGATACGGATACGAATATAGGTAGAATCATATCCTTATCCATTTTAAAATACAAATACGAATGTGGATATGAATATCGACGGATGTGAAAAATGTGTTACAATATCCTTAAAACGAATACGAATGTAAAATGAAGACGAATCAAATACGAATAATAACAGAAATATTTAATAGATTAACTAAAATATACATGTTTAGGATAGTTTACACATAAAATAGATATAGCATATATAGCAATTTCATAACAATTATATCAACAATAGTCAATGCAATCATAAAATGTTGTTACCCATAATTATAAATAAATTTATCACTATACTTATGTATAAAAACGAATATACGAATACGAATGCGAATATTAGCGAATTTCAAAGTGATATCCATATCCGCATCCATTTTAAAACGAATACGAATACGAATGTCAAAATATGTATAAAACGAATACGATAGCGAATCGGATACAAATATATTCACATTCGTTTTCATCCCTAACGTCAATCATATGCGCAACTTGCCTACATTTCATGTTGTGAATGAGGGACACCATTGGTGAAAATATCAGCCAACAAGATTTCCTGACTTCGAGGAAAGGCATACATAATTGACCATCTTCAACTTTTTCCCTTATTGTTGATAATCTACTTCAACATGCTTAGCATGATCATGTTAGACAGTGTAATTAGTAAAGTTGATCATAGGTTTATTTTCAAAGTAGAGTTTCATTGGGAGATTGGTCTGGATGGCTATAGCATTAAGCATAATAAGAACCATAATATTTACGTAAATCTAAGTGCCATTTTATTATTGTTAGAGCATAAGTTGTATGCGCCCATTGTGTTGTAACAGGGTAAATGGATCCTGGAGGAGATCCATTTACCCCATCCAGTGTTTAGTCCCACATCGTCCAGTGGTGGGACTCGGAGGCTCTAGAGAGGCTATATAAAGAGCCCCAGACCTCCTGTACTCATTGAGAAAGTCAATAGACATACACGCCCAGTTAAGAGGCTTCTCCCGTGGTTTCATCCCGCTCCTCACGGAGTAGGGTTCCACGTAAAATCCCGTTCTTATTTTCTTCTTGTTATTTATTTTATTCCATGTTATGCTTCCGCTTCCGATTTTCTAACATGGTATCAGAGCGGGTTTGATTCTCGGAAATTTGTTCTTGAGTTGTTTTATGTATTTTTTTCGAGAGTCAGATTGTGACTATCATTGTGATGAAGATTTATGCGCGAGAGTCAGATTTTTTTCGAGATTCTGTCTGTTTATGCGCGAGATCATTCAGCATCATGCTATCATTCAGCATCATGCTATCATTGTGATCAGCCTAGATAAAACCCGCGCCGACAGCTTCTCGAAGGACCCCCCCCTCCCTTCCATCTCCAGGCGATATCCATGCGGTGCCCTTCGTGCTCCCCAACCTCCAGCGGCGAGGGCGGCGAGCCCTTCTCGCCACACACCTGCATCCATCCAGGCGGCAATCCAGTCCTAGCGGCGCTCCTTCAAGCCGCGCACCAGGCCGCAAGCAGCTCCAGTTGCAGGGCCCCATCGGGCGGCGCCTCTCCACGAAGTGTTCCAGCGGCGCCTCTCCCACGAAGGGTTCCACGCGTGGAACCCTAAATAGAAGTATGGGCCCTGTGGTCCGATTAACAAAAAAAAATGAGAGGTGAATTAAAAAAAAATGAGAGAAAAGGGCAGAGGGTGTGTACGTTAAAAAAAAAACATTTTTTTTGAGTGAGGCATATGAAAGGGCAGCCGAGTGGGCTGCTACTTTTTGTGAGGAGGGGCTGCAGTTAAAAAAAAAAAGAAAGAAAAAAAAGAAAGAAAAAAAGAAGGGAGAGATTAAAAAGAGAGAGAGAGAGAGAGAAAGCAGATGTTTTGTTCAAAAAAAAAACGAAAAAAAGGGCGTGTACATTTGAAAAAGCCGTACACGAAATATCAAAAAAAAAAGAAAAAGAAATGAAAAGCCGGAAAAAAAATGAAACGGCTTAAAAAAAATGTTTCAAAAAAAAAAATGACGGCTTATTTAAAAAAAAATGACAAAGCCGCAAGTTTCATGTTCTTGGTGTTTACCCCCTATTTATCTTGTCTTCTCCCAACTTTGTCGATGTTGAGTTTCCGACAAGTATGGGAGAAAGGGGGAGTATATATGTAGAGTCACAGGTCTTGTATTCCAGATCCAGAGTCAGATACCAGTCTCCAGACCAGCCAGTTGATCAGACTCTACAGTTCGGTTTCAGACTCGACGATCCGTGTTTCCGAGTCTCCAGTTTCAGACACGCACGAGTGTGCGGTCATTGTTAGATGAGCATATGTTGCCATCATTTGTCAGTGGTCCCCATCATTCTTCTAGCTGTCAGGCCAGAGTTTTCATGTGAGCCATAGGGACTCCAGAGTAGAGAACCATTTCCTTGAGGGCAAGGATTTTCATGTGGCATCATAGGTACACCAGAGCAGTGCACCATTCTCTGAGCCAGATGGGAGAGACCCAGTTCTCCGACGAGGAGACTTCAGGCGCAAGTTCAGATTCGATGGTCAGGTTACGAGTCTTCAGTTGACTCACACTCCAGCCCGTTCGTCCTCCTCACCTGCACGGCATGAGAAGCAACGTCCTCGACTGCAGCAATGTGCGCGTTGGGTTGATATTGTCCGTAGTGTCTTGTAGCATTGAGTTGAGATTCTGTCTGTTTGTCCAAGCTGAGCATTGCATGCTCCAGCTTGAGGGGGAGTGTTAGAGCATAAGTTGTATGCGCCCATTGTGTTGTAACAGGGTAAATGGATCCTGGAGGAGATCCATTTACCCCATCCAGTGTTTAGTCCCACATCGTCCAGTGGTGGGACTCGGAGGCTCTAGAGAGGCTATATAAAGAGCCCCAGACCTCCTGTACTCATTGAGAAAGTCAATAGACATACACGCCCAGTTAAGGGGCTTCTCCCGTGGTTTCATCCCGCTCCTCACGGAGTAGGGTTCCACGTAAAATCCCGTTCTTATTTTCTTCTTGTTATTTATTTTATTCCATGTTATGCTTCCGCTTCCGATTTTCTAACAATTATAATATGAAAAGCCCTTCGAGTATTTTTCGCAATTCCCACCTCTATCACGACATCCCATAAGTTTAACAGAGATGATATGTATACTCATGTGGTCGGGTAGCTTCGTGGAGATGAAATTTGTCTTACCTCAATTTTTGTTGTCTGCCATCACAATAATGCTTCAGATAATCGACTGCTAAGGAGGGCGATTGATCATAAAGTAGCCAAGAATGAGATTAATTGATCAACTTTCGAAGAATGATCAATCGACCGAGGGAATAGTAAACAATATCAAAGTTGATCAATCAAAAGTTTATGGAAGAGGACATGAGCAAGGTAATTGTTAGAAAATCGGAAGCGGAAGCGTAACATGGAAAAAGATAAATAATAACGAAAGAACAGCGGGATTTTACGTGGAACCTTACTCCGTGAGGAGCGGGATGAAACCACGGGAGAAGCCCTCAAAGGGGCGGATACTTTATTCCTTTCTCTCAATGAGTACAGGAGGTCCGGGGCTCCTTATATAGCCTCTCCAGAGCCTCCAAGTCCCACCGTTGGACGATGTGGGACTAAACCACTGGATGGGGTAAATGGATCTCCTCCAGGATCCATTTACCCTGCTACAACACAATGGGCGCACTACCTAATACTCCAACACTCCCCCTCAAGCTGGAGCATGTAATGCTCAGCTTGGACAAACATAAAGAGACTCAACTCAACGCTACAAGACACTACGAACAATATCAACCCAACGCGCACATTGCTGCAGTCGAGGACGTTGCTTCTCATGTCGTGCAGGTGAGGAGGACGAACGGGCTGGAGTGTGAGTCAACTGAAGACTCGGAATCTGACCATCGAGTCTGAACTTGCGCCTGAAGTCTCCTCGTCGGAGAACTGGGTCTCGCCCATCTGGCTCAGAGAATGGTGCACTGCTCTGGTGTACCTATGATACCACATGAAAACCCTTGCCCTCAAGGGAATGGTCCTCTACTCTAGAGTCCCTATGGCTCACATGAAAACTCTGGCCGAACAACAACAAGAATGATGGGGACCTCGAACTGATGATGGCAACTTATGCTCATCTGAAAATGACCGCACACTCGTGCGTGTCTGAAACTGGAGTCTCTCTCTGGAGATCTCGAAACTGGGCCTCTCATCTTGGAGTGCCTCGAACTTGGACTCTGACCAATCTGTTGAGTCTGAACATCTGCGCATCACACCTGTGGACTCGGAATCTGAACTTCGAGTCTGAATCTTGCGCATGAAGAATCTTCATCTGAAAAATTGTAGAGTTCGGATATCTGTCTGGTCTGATGAATCTGACATCTCTGAAATCTGGAGAATACCTGTGACTCTACATAATACTCCCCCTTTCTCCCATACTTGTCGGAAAATATGGACGTCGACCAAGTTGGGAGAAGACAAGAGAAATAGGGGGTACATAAAACATTCTCAAAAAATTCTTCACTTTTTTTTCCGGCTATTTTCCTCTCTTTTTTTTTGAATAACCGTTGCACAATTTTTTTTCTCTTTTTTTAAAGCCGTATCATTTTTTTATTGGCTTTGCAATTTTCGGCTATTTCATGATATATATATATATATATTTCCATAGCCGTCTTTTTTTTCTTTCAAAGCAGCAACTTATCTCCCCCTTTTTTTTCTTCCCGCAGCCTGTTTTTCTTTTAACATAAAATGGCCCAACGGGCCTAACATTAAGGCGCAAGGAGTCCTTTTAGGGTTCCAATCAACCCCTATTCAATGAAACCCTACCGCCCCACATGATAGGGGCAAATCTGGAGATGCGCAGGACCTGAGATGCGTCGAAGAGGTGCGCCTTTTGGGGTTGCGCATGAAGAGCTTCTTCGTGCAAGGAGGATCAGAATCGCGTGGGGTCACCCCATGGGGCTCGCCGCTGCCACCTGCGCTCGCCTTCGCTGGAGGACGCCTGGAGCTTCGAGGGTGCGCCTGGGCGAGTCTTGAAGCCCAGAGTTGGGGCGCCGCACGGAGATCGAAGTTGCGCGGGATAAAGGAGGCGCCATGGTGGCGTCGCCTGGGCTGCGTGATGGACTGGTGGAGGGCGCCAGCCGCTAACTGTGTGCACGAGCGTGTGATGCAGAAAGGAAGAAGACCGCCTAGAGGAGGGCGGAGGTGCCTGTGCGACACGACTGAAGGGTCGCCGCAAGGAGCAAGGGCCGCCTGGTGGATCTGGGAGCAGCAAGGCTCCTGCGATCAGGAGCCCGGGAAGGAACGCCGCGCGCGATTTGCCGCCATACGCGGCTGCTTCGCACCGTCGTGGAGATGCTTGCGGCTGAAGGAGATCGATGATGATTGTGAAACCGCCAGGGAGTTGCTCGAGGAAGGATTAGGGCTCGTGTTCCAGAAATTAGGGTTTTGAAACCCAACAAAAACTGCCGAACTGAATCTAATATTTTTTTTTCAACTAAATCTTCCAATATATAGAACTATTACAATCGAATCTCCAAAAAAAAATCAAGAATAAATCCGTGAGAATCGAACCCGCTCTGATACCATGTTAGAAAATCGGAAGCGGAAGCGTAACATGAAAAAAGATAAATAATAACGAAAGAACAACGGGATTTTACGTGGAACCCTACTCCGTGAGGAGCGGGATGAAACCACGGGAGAAGCCCTCAAAGGGGCGGATACTTTATTCCTTTTTCTCAATGAGTACAGGAGGTCTGGGGCTCCTTATATAGCCTCTCTAGAGCCTCCAAGTCCCACCGTTGGACGATGTGGGACTAAACCACTGGATGGGGTAAATGGATCTCCTCCAGGATCCATTTACCCTGCTACAACACAATGGGCGCACTACCTAATACTCCAACAGTAATCAATCCACTTGAAGGCATGATCGATCACAAAAGATTCTTGGAAAACAACCCGAAACAGAAGCTAATTGCTCACTTTTAAGGTAGTGATCGATCATAGTGTCGAACCACTGAATCAACAAAGGCATACCAACATGAAGCAAGAATGATAGATAGAAGGAGGTGACCAGAAAGATTGAGGATCCTTTGGGATTATCCTTTCGAAGAATGATCAATCGACCGAGGGAATAGTAAACAATATCAAAGTTGATCAATCAACTCTGAGGAGGTGATTGATTACCCAAAAGTTTATGGAAGAGGACATGAGCAAGGTAATCAATCCACTTGAAGGCATGATCGATCACAAAAGATTCCTGGAAAACAACCCGAAACAGAAGCTAATTGCTCACTTTTAAGGTAGTGATCGATCATAGTGTCGAACCACTGAATCAACAAAGACATACCAACATGAAACAAGAATGATCGATAAAAGGAGGTGATCTGAAAGATTGAGGATCCTTTGGGATTATCCTTAACAATCTGATTTCCATTTTAATGTTTCCTTGGAAAAGAAAGGTCGTTCTTGTGTGGGACTCGTGACACCCAAGATTGTGAATTACTAACAACCCTAAGAACTATGTGTTGAGATACATTGAGTCCTAGCCGTCCTATTCAACCCCGTATATTGCAGATTCCGTTTTGCGACCTCCCCCTGTATGGTTGGCTGAGGGATTGGTGGATTTGCTTGTTTAGGGAGGTCCATATGTATGGGGGTACTATATAAACCTCTTTCGGGCATGGAAGGCCATATCGCGATATATCGGTATCGACAGGTGACCGATATATCACCGACATGGTCGATATTTAGCCTTGGTAGGCCATTTTCTTCATGAAATCGATTTGATATCGGTGATATGGCATCGACATATCGTCGATATATCGACGACATATCGTAGCGACACAGTACGATATCGATACCGATATCGATATGGTCTTCCATGCTTTAGGGTTAGGTTTAATAGACATTGTATAGATATTTCTATATTCTCTGTGTACTTTTTCTTTATTTTATTTCTTTGTGCCCACCTTATGTAATTTACCCATAGGTCTCTCCTCTATATAAGAAGCCTAGGGTTATCAGGAATAAACATCTTTTCTATTTCTCCCAACATGGTATAAGAGCCATGGTCCTAAACCAGAGCTCCGTACCCAAACCCTAAACCTAATCCCCCAGTCGTCGTCCCTGTCTCCAAGGCCGCCGCTACCACCACCGTTTGGCGCCGCCGTCGCCCATCCACCAAGACTGTCGCCAGGTCGGTCTTCCACTAGCCGCCGCCGCCGCCGAGCAGTGGCACCCACCGTCGTCGACCCCTGCTGCCGCCGCCGCAGATCAGCGGTCCCCGCTTACCGCCGCTGCCCCTCCTTGGCCGCCGGCTTCCGTAGCCCTCGGCTGCTCCTCTTCTGCTCCGTCATCGGCCTTCGGTTGGGTTAATGGATTTGAGTGCATAAGTCTACATATGCATTCAAATTCATGTATGCCTGTGTAGACATTGATTCGTTGGTCTACATAACCCTAGTAATCCTCATCTGGCAATATGTCAGAAAACAAAGTCGACGTACCCACCACAGACATTTCTGGCGCATATTGTCAAGATGGACGGGACAAACTATGAGCTCTGTACTATGCAGTTCATGAGCCTTATGGAGTCTAATGGTAAGAAACATATTCTTACCGAGGAGCCGATGGAGAAAACTGGGTAAACGCCTCTGGGAGGCGGATGATGCATACACCAAAGTTTGGCTTTCCGGTACAATGACGATAGAGATCGCCAATGATGTGCTACATCAGCCCACTACTAAGGCGATGTGGGACATCCTCGCAGCAACCTATTCTCAGGCGAGGAACGAGACCAAGATCCTCCAACTCCAGTATGATATCTTTACTATCAAGCAAAACGGACGACCTTCTTCATTCGTTGTATACATCCTTATGTGGGATGTTTGAGAAGCTCCACAACTTCATGCTTCTTACGTCTACCCCAGAGCAGCAGAAGACATATACGAATGCTGCCATGGTTGGTGTATTCCTAGCAGCCCTTGATCCTAAATATGATGCTGCTCGCTCTCAGATTCTAGCGGATGCTACTATTCCTCCCATGGAGGAAGCTTTTCGTAGGATTAACATGATTACTGTTTCGTCAACTGCCGCTAGCCAAACTTCTTCGGCAATGGCAGCTTCTCGAGGTAGAAGAAGCTCATTTTCTTTTAGTGGATGTGGACCTCGTGGTAGAGATCGCATTCGTCAGCCCTTCATGTACCGTCATCGTCCAGGTCATTCAAAGGATACATGCTACTCCAAGCATGATTTTCCAGCATCAGCCCGCGTAGTAGAATAGGTCGAGCCTTCAGCTGCTCCTACTTCAGATCAGAGGTTTGATGACCTCATGACCAGACTGTGAGATATCATGCCCCTTGCTTCTTCACCATATCCAGGAGGCCATTCGAATGTAGCGGCCTCCGTCCCTGCCAATACTTCTGCTATGGCTAGTACCTCAGGTAGTACTTATGCTTTTACATCCTGTCATGGATCTGAGAATTCTGAGTGGATTATGGACTCTGGGGCGACACATCATCTATGCGAGACAGAGATCAGCTTACATCATATAGACAGGTTCCACCAGGGAGAACTGTGGTGATAGCCGATGGGACTTGTTCCTCGATCACCGGACAAGGGGAGATTAGTTTGACGCCTTCGATGCATCTTCAGAATGTGTTACATGCTCCCGATTTCTCTATGAATTTATTATCTATTAGTCAGATTACAAAGGATTTGCATTGTCAGGCTATATTCGACCCATCGTCTCTTATTTTTCAGGACATTCTTACGGGCAGAGTGATTGGTTGTGGCCGTGAGCAGGATGGTCTTTATTGCATGGTCCAAACTTCCTATGCAGGTGTATCCCTCCCATTCAACAGGACTAGTCTCTCCCTTTACTTGGCACCTACGTTTTGGTCACCTCCTTCTCCAGAAGATGTGTCATACCTTGCCGCAGATTTCACCAGGGTCTTCCTTCCAGTACGAGGAGTGTCAGTTGGGGAAGCATCACCGGTCTGCTTTTCCCAATAGTCAGAATCGAAGCAGTAGCTCCCTTTTTCAGTTATTTCATGTTTACATTTGGGGTCGGGGTCGTGTTACTGATCATCAAGGACACAAGTTTTATCTTGTTATTGATGATTTTTCTCGTTTGTCACGGGTCTTTTATTGAAAAATAAATCTGAAGTAGAGGATGTGATCAAAACCTTTATCAATAAAGTGCATAATGTTTTCAATGCTGTGAAATTTGTGAGAACTGATAATGCTTTGGAATTATGTATTCGTGCTCTATAACATTTCTTTTCATCTCATGGTATTATTTATCAAACAACCTATGCTTACACTTCTCAGCAAAATGGTGCTGCAGAGAGAAAGCATCATCATTTACTTGATGTTACTCGAACGCTTCTTATTCAAAGTCGTACCCCACATTCGTTTCGGGGTGATGTTGTTCTTATGGCATGTTATCTGGTGAATCGCATACCCTCGTCTGTTTTGGGTGAGAAAATCCCTTTCTCCGTAGCTTTTCTTGAGAAGGATGTGTTCTTACTTATTCCTCATGTCTTTGCTCTGTTGCATTCGTCCACCAGTGGGCTCAAGGTCTTGACAAGCTCTCTCCTAGGGATGTTAGATGTGCGTTTGTTGGGTACTCCAGGACCCAGAAGGGATACCAATGTTATGATCCATTCGTAGGAAATATTATATCAGTGCAGATGTCATATTTTTTGAGTATGTGATGTATTTCTCCCCTACAGGTGACAGGTTGGCTTCATCATACTCTGATGATGAGGTTTACATGCCACCTCCTCCTACGAGTCCGTCATCTCTTCCACTTGTTCATGTTGTTCCACCACTGCCACCACCACCTTCTCCTCCTACCCAGTCACATGTGCCCACTATTCCACCATTACCAAAATTCTATACATGTCGACTGGCCTCTGCTCATGGTCATTGCCCTTCATCCAACATGCCCCAGGTTTGTTCTGATACCATAATTTCTAACGATGGGTCTGGAGTTATATCTGTGCATGGATCATTGCAGGAGACTAGCACGCGGATGGAGGAGGTTCCCAATGATATGGATATACCCATAGCAATTCAGAAGCAAAAGCGTACTTGTGCTTCATATCCCCTTACGTCCCAGGTCTCTTTTCATCGTCTGCTAGGGGAATTTCAGAAATTTGCAGTTGCTCTATCTGTCGTGGACATTCCACGGAATTATCAGGAGGCCTTGAAGGATAGTCGCTGACGTTTAGCTATGGAGGAAGAGATGGCTGCTTTGCAATCACGTGGTACCTGGAGTTTGGTGTCTGCTCCTCATGGGGCCTCTGTTGTCAGTTGCAAATGGGTGTTTACTGTTAAACATCATGCAGATGAGAGCCTTGATCATTACAAGGTAAGATTGGTGGCACAAGAATTTACTCAGACCTACGACGTGGATTATATGGACACGTTCTCTCCAGTTGCTCGTCACTCAACTCTACGTGTCCTTTCAGTTGCAGTGGTACATGATTGGCCTTTGTTTCAGCTAGATGTTAAAAATGCATTGTTGTATGGAGATCTACAAGAGGAAGTGTACATGCAGCATTCTCCGGAGTTTGCTGCTGAGAGGGAGTGTCAGCAGGTTTGTAGACTCCATAAGGAGATATATGGCCTTAAGCAAAGTTCAAAGGCATGGTTTCAGAAGCTCTCAGATTTGATTGAAAGGCAGGAGTTCAAGAGGTCAAATGCAGACCATTCACTGTTTGTGTAGAGGACATCTAGAGGTATTGTTGTTATCATGGTTTATGTTGATGATATACTGGTTACAGGAGATGATGTGCAGGGGATATAGATGGCAAAAGAATTTCTGGGTCGTCAGTTTGTTACTAAGGATCTGGGCAACCTAAGGTATTTTTTAGGGTTGGAATTTGCAATCACGTGGTACCTGGAGTTTGGTGTCTACTCCTCATGGGGCCTCTGTTGTCAGTTGCAAATGGGTGTTTACTGTTAAACATCATGCAGATGAGAGCCTTGATCATTACAAGGTAAGATTGGTGGCACAAGAATTTACTCAGACCTACGACGTGGATTATATGGACACGTTCTCTCCAGTTGCTCGTCACTCAACTCTACGTGTCCTTTCAGTTGCAGTGGTACATGATTGGCCTTTGTTTCAGCTAGATGTTAAAAATGCATTGTTGTATGGAGATCTACAAGAGGAAGTGTACATGCAGCATTCTCCGGAGTTTGCTGCTGAGAGGGAGTGTCAGCAGGTTTGTAGACTCCATAAGGAGATATATGGCCTTAAGCAAAGTTCAAAGGCATGGTTTCAGAAGCTCTCAGATTTGATTGAAAGGCAGGAGTTCAAGAGGTCAAATGCAGACCATTCACTGTTTGTGTAGAGGACATCTAGAGGTATTGTTGTTATCATGGTTTATGTTGATGATATACTGGTTACAGGAGATGATGTGCAGGGGATATAGATGGCAAAAGAATTTCTGGGTCGTCAGTTTGTTACTAAGGATCTGGGCAACCTAAGGTATTTTTTAGGGTTGGAATTTGCTAGGAATGCGCAGGGTCTTGTGATGACCCAAAGGAAGTATGTTACAGATATGCTTGTTGAGACGGGCATGATTGGATGTCGACCCTTTACTACTCCTATGGATCCTAGCATGAAGATATAAGATGATGATACATGTTGAGATATTTATATCTCTTTATTGTTATCTTGTAATTTTCTATTTCTTTTATCTATCTATGTAATTTTCCCTTAGAGCTTTTCTCCTATATAAGAAAGCTCTAAGGCTACGGTGAATTGATCTCTTTCGTTTCAATCTTTTCCACATGGTATCAGAGATACGGTCCTAGACCGGAGCCTGTGCCCTAGATACCAAACCCCACTAAAACCCTAGAGGCACCCGCCCGAAGGCAGCAATCCACCATCGCCGCCCACTACCGTTGCCCGCAGGCTGCCACCGCCGCCGCCCCTGCAGTTCGTCGCCGCCCCTGCAGTCCGTCGTCGCCCCTCGTGAGCAGGGGGCACCGTCGTGGTTCCCCTGAGGGCTCGAGTCTGGAAGGGTTGCTCTATTTTGGTCCTTGTGGGCTCGAATAGGTCTGATTTGGTTTCTAGGGCGTGGTTTTTAATCATCTATAACCATCCTAGGTACCTAAAGAGACTTCTTGTTGATGGAAGAGGTTGTGGTATGAGTCTACACCCACAACCATCTTCCTATATGTATGTATGTATACATAGTTATTCTAGTTTGCAACCTCAGTCTTGAAGATCATTGTCATCATGTCAGACAACAAAGCAGATGTTCCATCCTTGGGTGCCTTCAAAGGTCCAGCACCCATCGTGAAGATGGATGGAACAAACTATGAACTGTGGGCTATGCAGTTCATGAGTCTAATGCAATGTAATGACAAGAAGCACATTCTCACACAAGAGGAGCATGTGGACAAGACTGGGGTTAATGCCTCGTAGGAGGCAGATGACGCTTATGCACGTGTGTGGCTTTCTGGGACGGTGTCCATGGAGATATCCAATGATATATTGAGTCATCCTATGACCAAGGCTATGTGGGACATTCTCGCTGCTACATACTCTCCAGCAAAGAACGAGTCGAAGATTCTGCAACTTCAGCATGACAGCTTCACGTCTAAAAGCAGAGTGGTCGACCTCTCCATACCCTTTACATTTCTTTAAGGGGTATGTTTGAGAAGTTACATGTTTACATTCCCTTGACTGCCACACCAGTGCAACTCAAGGCATATAGGGATTCGGTGATGACTGGAGTTTTCTAGCGGCACTTGACTCTGAGTATGATGCTGACAAAGCACAGATCCTTACTGATGCCACTATACCTCCAATGGAGGAGGCATATCGTAGACTGAGCAGGTTCTCCATATCTTCTGGTGGTACTCAGTTGTCTCAGACTTCTTCAACCATGGCAGCATCTCGTGGTAGGGGAGCCCCCTACACAGTTTCATGGCCGAGGTGGCTATGGAAGAGGGAGGGGGCAGTCGATCTCCTCGTCAGCCTTGCATTTACTGCCACAGGCCAGGTCATTCTGAGGAAATATGCTATTCTAAGCATGGGTTTCCTGCTTTAGTACGTGTAGTAGAATAGATCCAGCAGGGTAGCAGTTTTTTAGTTGCATATGATTAGAGGTTTGATGAGTTAGTAACACGGCTCAGGGAGATTATTCCTTCTCCTGGGTTAACTAGCTCTCCGTTAGGATCATCAAAGATAGCAATCTCAGCCTCTGTATCTACATCAGGTATAGCATATGCTTTTACTAGCTGTTACAGGGCAGACTTGTCGGGGTGGATTATGGATTCAGGAGCTTCTCATCATCTCTGTGGTGACAGATGGAAGTTTAGTACCTATAGCCCAACTCAGTCAGGCATATCAGTTGTGATAGCAGATGGGACACACTCTCCCATTACTGGTCAGGGGGAGGTGCAGTTAACCCCTGCAATGCGGCTTCAGAATGTTCTTTACGCTCTTGAATTCTCTATGAACTTACTATCTATTAGTCAAATCACCAAGGATTTACATTGTCGTGTCATATTTGACCCTTCTGCTCTTGTGTTTCAGGATATTCTAACGGGCAGGGTGATTGGTTCTGGAAGTAAGCAAGGAGGCCTCTACAGACTGGTGCAATCTCCTTATGCTGGTGCCTCCTCTCTTCGCACTGGATATGTTTCTCCCTATATGTGGCATCTTCATTTTGGCCATCTTCATCTGCAAAAGCCGAGCCATGTTCTTCCTCGGATCTCTCCTCACTCTACTTTTCAGTGCAAGGCCTGCCAGCTTGGGAAGCACCATAGGTCCACATTCCAGAGTCGTCAGGGTCAAAGTAGTCATAGTCTTTTGAGTTGATTCATTTTGATATTTGTGGTCCCAATCGTGTCCCAAATCTTTAGGGGCATAGGTTTTATTTTGCTGCTATTGATGAGTACTCTAGATTGTCATGTGTTTTTCTTAAGAACAAGTCTGATGATGGTCCTGTTATTCAGTCCTTTATTAATGAAATAAAGAATGTGTTTTCTGCAAATGTCAAGTATATACGTTCCGATAATGCACTTGAATTCTGCAGTATACAACTTTCTCAGTTTCTTAGATCCTATGGTATTGTGCATCAGACATCTTGTGTGTATACTTCTCAACATAAATGGAGTGGCTGAGAGGAAACATCGCCATCTTTTGGATGTCACCAGGATTCTTCTGATTCAGAGCCGTGCTCCCCATTCTTACCGAGGGGACGCGGTTCTCACTGCGTGTTATTTGGTGAATCGTATGCCTTCATCGGTTCTAGGGGAGAAGATCCCGTTCTCGATTACGTTTCCCGAGACGGATCTTTTGTCTCTCACACCTCGTGTTTTTGGATCCGTTGCTTTTGTTCATCAGATTTCTCCAGGTCTTGACAAGCTCTCTCCTAGAGCGGTCAAGTGTGTATTTGTTGGGTATTTCAAGACCCAAAGGGGTATCGTTGCTTTGACCCTGCTCGACGAAGGTACTATGTTAGTGCAGATGTCGCCTTCTTTGAATCCATTGTGTATTTCTCTCCTACAGGTGACAAGCTCATTCCATCAGAAAGTGGAGAAGAGGTTTGCATGCCTCTACCTCCGGTCTCACCTACTCCATGTGACACACGACACCACCACCACCGTCTCCTCCACCGCCACCTCCAACACCTCCACCACCTCCTGCCACACCTACTTTCTTTCCGCAGGTTTACCAGCGTCGACCTCGTACTCATGTACCTCCTCCATCATCCAGCACGTCCAAGGTATGTTCTGAGCATTTGAGTTCCACTAATAGCACTGGTGATTTGAGTGTGCAGGATGACATAGGTGATACTCCTTCTGAGAATATTGTGGACTTGGACGTGCATATTGCTCTACGAAGGAAGAGGTGTGCATGTACTATGCATCCTCTTTCTTCTCGTGTTTCCCTGACATGGCTCTCTGAAGAGTTTCAGAGGTTTGTTGTTGCCTTATCAG
The DNA here is from genome assembly GCA_037367405.1 of Ottelia alismoides. Classification (NCBI taxonomy): domain Eukaryota; kingdom Viridiplantae; phylum Streptophyta; class Magnoliopsida; order Alismatales; family Hydrocharitaceae; genus Ottelia; species Ottelia alismoides. The sequence continues at coordinate 714,894 of JAZKJV010011618.1, forward strand.
TTGTGCAGATACCGCGATCCTATCAGGAGACTTTGCAAAGTGGTCTGTGGCATCTGGTTATGGAAGAAGAGATGATTGCTTTACAGTCTTGTGGTACATGGAGTGCTGTCTCCACTCCCCCAGGTGCTTCTATTGTTGGCAGTAAATGGGTGTGTACAATTAAACACTGTGTAGATGGTTCCGTGGATAGATACAAGGTCAGGTCGATTGCTCGTGGATTCACCCTAACCTATAGGGTAGATTATCTGGACACCTTTTCCCCTGTTGCGCGTCACTCTACACTGTACATTCTTATTGTCGTTGCTATGGTAAAGGACTGGCCACTTTTCCAATTATATGCCAAAAATGCTTTCTTGTATGGTGACTTGCGTGAAGAACTGTATATGCAGCAACCACCAAGGTTTGTTGCTAAGGGAGAGTCCAGTATGGTGTGTAAAGTCCACAAGGCCATATATGGCCTTAAGCAGAGCACGAGGTCTTGATTCCAGAATCTCTCGGAGTTGATTGGACGACAGAGTTTTGTCAGATCTACTGCAGATCATTCTCTTTTTGATAAGAGAATCCAGAGAGGTGTTGTTGCTATTTTGGTCTATGTAGTAGATGATATTGTTGTTACAAAGAGTGATAACCAGGGTATTTAGGCAGCTAAGGATTTCCTTGGACAACAGTTTGTGACCAAGAATCTTGGTAAGCTGCGGTATTTTCTTGGACTAGAATTTGCAAGAAATCAACAGGGAATATACGTCATTGATCTTCTATCTGAGACGAGTATGATAGGAAGTAGACCAGCTACTACTCCAATGGATCCCAATATGGAGCAGCCTAGGCAGGCTCACACGGATGCAGTCAACATGATCTTGAGGTATCTCTAGTCTTCTCCAGGTGCAGGGCTTCTATTCAGGAGAGACACGACCCTTGCATTTTCAGGATGTGTGGATGCAGACTATGTTGGGTGTCCCAAGGACAAGAAGTCTACTTCAGGCTTCACCGTGTTTGTGGGCAGCTCATTGGTTTCATGGAAGAGCAAGAAACATACGGTTGTGGCCAGATCCAGCGATGAATCAAAGTGTAGGGCCATGGCCCAAGGCAAGGAAGCACAGAAATAATGTGGGTCAAGTCCGTTCTGACTGACCTAACTATTGAGGTGCCTCTTCCTATGCATCTTAAATGCGATAATCAAGTCGCGCTATTCATAGCTAATAATCCAGCTTTCCACGATTGAGGTGCCTCTTCCTATGCATCTCTTTATTGTTATCTTGTAATTTTCTATTTCTTTTGTCTATCTATGTATTTTTCCCTTAGAGCTTTTCTCTTATATAAGAGAGCTCTAGGGCTACGGTGAATGCATCTCTTTCATTTCAATAATTTCCACAATACATGAGGTTGACAGGAGGAGATATAAAGAGATGGTGGGGAAGATCCTATAAGTTACTATTACTAGACCTGATATCTCTTTAGCAGTCAGTCGGGTGAGCCAGTTCATGGAGCAGCTCCGACAAGTACATATGGATGCTATATACATGATATTGAGATATCTAAAATCTTCTTCAAGTGCAGGATTACTATTCATGAAAGGAGCAACTCTTTTTGTTTCTGCATGTGCTGATGCAGGCTATGCAAGGTGTCCTAAGGATAGGAAGTCTACTTGGGGCTTTGCAGTATCTGTTGATAGTTCTCTTGTATCTTGGAAAAGCAAGAAACAAACGGTTGTGTCTAGATCAAGTATCGAATACGAGTATAGGGCTATGGCACAAGCTAGTACGGAAATGATGTGGGTTCGAGCATTGCTAGTAGATTTGCATATAAATGTACATCTACCCATGCAGTTACAATGTGACAATCATGTTGCCTTTTTCATTGCAAACAACCTTGCATTCCATGAAAGAACGAAGCATATTGAAGTAGACTACCATTATACTAGAGATATGATTCAGAAGGGCTTGATTTCTACCTCCCATGTTAGTTCAGGAGAGCAAACAACAGATATCTTTACCAAGGCATTACTTAGAGGATCATTTCAGAAATGTTCGTCCAAGCTGAGCATGATCGACATTTATGCTCCATCTTGAGGGGGAGTGTAGAGATATTTCTATATTCTCAGTGTACTTTTTCTTTATTTTATTTCTTTGGTATATGGTTAGCATCCACAAAAAGACCAAACCCTTGATTGGATTGGCTCGGACACCATGTGGAGAAACTAATGATCAAACAAATACACATATAACACGAGGATTTGCTTGGAAGTCCCTTCTTAACATAAAGGAAAAACAGCAGGAGGGTATGATCTAGTGTAATAAATGGCTGGGTTTTCTTTCTACTACACTTAGTCATCACAGGAGTGGTATACACAATATTTTTATGGTGGAGGGCCAATGTATCCATCATACCCAAGATCTACTTTACCCAAGTACCATCTACAATGTAATCGGATATTGGTTTATTCATTAATCACGTTTAACTTTTCAAAAAAGTCATGTTTAAGCCACTGTAGTGCTCATCCTTCTATACAAAAAATGATCACAACACTAACCGATAGAAAGACTAAGACTTTTGTTTATGCTATCTGCAACATCTTTATAGTGCGTATATTACAAAAAGGATCGTGAAAGTCGAGGATTCAATTGGTGAAAAATCAACCAATGCTTCGGCAATCACATCCGACACAAACTACAGAGGGTCTCTTTCAGATACAAAAACCATCGGTAAGAAAGATACTCCATTAGTACCAATGGAGATATGTTGTTTATGCATAATGGTAAATAGCAAGTCAACATCATCAAATTTGAATCTGAGAAGCTAAGAAAAGAAAGAACCTGCGGATTTCCCCAAGGCTTGGAATCGTATGTGCCCTGGCCTAACAACTACAGGGACAATTTCATCTACACTAGAGGCGTTTTTCTGTACCATTTGACATGCAGGTGCATCTTCATGATCCTGATTACCCAGTGAGCAAGGCTGCCAGCAAAAATAAATGACAACTTTTGTAACTAATGTAAAATCGGCGTAAAATGTTCTATATACAGTTTCTATGTTTCAGAAGTAGGAAGGAAGCCTTCGCAAAGAGCTAGCAAGAGTATAACTTACCTTGTATGTACGCACGCATGCGTGCATGGATGTAAATGTATGTATGTACATATCTCCATATGCATGTAAGACGTGCTGACAACTTTTTATGGCACATCGTGCATGTTCAAGCCATTTTATCCTATTTCTTCTATCTATCCACTCCTAATGGGGATGTGTTTGCACTTTACATGGTGATTAACAAACTTTTAAGTGGTGGATCCCAGAGTGTAGAGTGTCAGGATTGGGTGACAGAGGAAGAGTGTTTGTTTGGTGTGCGCACGCACATGTGCATGCACGTGTGCTAGATATCCATCAATATTACGGGATTGAATGTTGATACACAACCATGGCTATGACCACATTTATAAGCAAAGAAGAACAAGCTAAGATGGAAGCATTAGGAGTTCAACATGTTCGATCCGTTGTTTCCACAAATTTTCTGCACCAAATCAAAATATCAGCCCTTACAAAGCTTTGACGGAATCAAACAAGGTACCAGAGCACAAAGGAAAAAGATGAAGTTTTTTGTCTACCCCCATCATATGTTCTCCCAACTTGGTCAAGTACCCCTCCAAATTCCGACAAGTATGGGAGAAAGGGGGAGTGAGAGAGTACAAACGACACTTATGTTTTCCGAGATCCTGCTCAAAGACCAACTCAATGCAGGCAAAGCAGACAAAAATGACCATGAAGGCATGAACTCCATTACGAGATCCTTTCAAGATTCTCAAGAGAGAGAACTCACTTCAAGGTCCCAAGAGAGCGACCCACATTCAGAGATCTACATATGAATATTCCCACGACATGAAGAAACATGCATTCGACAACAACCCCCCCATAGGCTACAATGCTTACCCCTTGGGTTTCGAAAACAAAGAGACTCATTACAGAGGTCAGACCTCAAGTTCATTCTTACCAACATGGCATGCGAAGCACTGTCCTTAGCAACAACTGATGGGGTATGCATTGAGTCATTATGATCTGCATGTCATGTATTCATCGAATAAGTTCGTGTCTTCTTACAATGTCCAAGTTGAGCATTGCATGCTCCAGCTTGAGGGGTAATTTTCGATAATGACCAAGGTGGATCATTGGATCTTTCCAGGATCCATCTACCACACCATGAGATATAGTCTCACATCATCAAACAATAGAACTCTGGAGAGTTAGTGAAACTATATTAAGAGCCCCACACCCTTGTACATACTGAGAGAATGAAATAGAAGAATCCGTCCTTTGAGGCATTCTCCCGTGGTTTCATCCTACTCCTCATGGAGTAAAGTTCCACGTAAAATCTTCCATGTTCTTCATATTTATATTGCTTATTCTAATTATCGCTTTCGCATCATGTTTTCCACATCAGAGCAAGTCGATTTCGAGAGACTCGATTATATTTTGATTATATTTTTTTTCATCCGTACCCACTCCAATGTTCTGGTGGTAGTGCAGTATGTCTACCACCCAAAAGACCAGGGTTCAAATCCCCCTTGTGGGAGTTGCGTTAGGTAGTCGACAACCAATGAAAAAAGTAGTCGAATCTTTCAACATGGATTTGAGCAAGAATCTATGTAGCCGACCCTACTTAAAGTGAGAGAAGGCTTTGCCATTTTTACTTTTTTTCATCCATGATATTGAGATATGTTATGTGATTTTGTTCTTAAAGCGTGTGCATTGAAGATTGTGCTTCTTTTTCCTAAGATTGTGCAATATCATAGAGAATTTGATTCTCTAGGGTTCCACAAGCCCTAATTATGGATGACAGCTCGATTTTGCACAAGTGAGGGCTAGGGTTCCCAAATTGGAACCTTAATTCCACAACAATGGTGCCACCTTCATCCTCGACGTCAGCACACATGTAGGACTGCGCCACCTCCAAGACACATTCATACAAATGTTCCTACATAAAGGCAACAACAACCTTCACGTGGCCCTTTTCTCTGATCATTCGGGCCTGAGGTGACGCGCTTCAAGTGGCATCCACAGGCGTAGATGGTGCACAGACCCCTGAGGTGGAGGGGAGGTATGCTTTTGTTCGATCAGAAGATGCCCTACGCCTAATCTAGGTTGCTCACACCACCATGCAGTAACAATGGCTAAAACCCATGCCCTCTCTATGCTCAAAGAAGCCATGCCCGCCAACTCCAAGTGTCCACATCCCCATACATGACTCAGGAGGTGGCTTTGCCCCTATAGGTAGCGACGCTACTCTCCACTCAACTTAACATCAGCATCATCCACTCACACCAAGCCCCTCCCTCCCCTCTAGGAGTCGCACCTCCTCGCGATGCTTTAGCAAGAGCAGGATGACTCCTAGGTGATCGACCAGAGTTAGTGTAGAGATAGTTATTATTATTATGCTATGTACCTGTTTGTTATTTCTTTGTTTTCTCTGGAGTACTTTGTACTTTACCCTTAAGGTCTCTCCCTATATAAGAGAGCCTAGGGTTTCTCTGAATAATCAATCTCGATTTTTCTCCCAACATGGTATCAGAGCCCAAGCCTTAGGGCTCTCTCCCTCTCCCTACCCGCCGCCCTCTCTCCTCTCTCCTCTCTCAACCCGCCGCCGCCGCCGGCTCGGTTCCCAGCCCCGCCCGGTGGTTGCCAGCCCCCCCGGTGGCTCCTCAGCGCCGCCAACCCCCCTAGTGGTTGCCAGCCCGCCGCCAATCCCCCCCGGCGGCCCCCTAGTCCCGCCTCCAGCCCCCCGACGACCCCCTAGTCCCGTCGCCACCCCCCCGGCGGCCTCCTAGTCCCGCCGCCAACCCCCCGGGCGGCCCTCTAGTCCCGCCACCATCACCCCCCGGCGGCCCTAGCCGATCTTCCGGCGTGCCCTAGCCGATCCTCGGCGATCCCCCGCGTGCCCGTACTCGTCTCTTCCTCCGGATAGATGGATTTGAATGCGTAACGTCTACATACGCACTCGAATCCTATGCAGTTTGTGTAGACATCTATCACTTTGTCTACAAACCCTAGTTCTTCTCCAGCGGCAATATGTCAGAATCGAAGGTTGATATGCCCTCCATAGGCGCATTCAAAGGTCCTGCCAATAGTCAAGATGGACGGGTCGAATTATGAACTCTGGGCGATGCAGTTCATGAGCCTCATGAAGTCGAATGGTAAGAAGCACATTCTTACGCACATTCTTACCGAGAATGAGCCCGCAGAGAAGACAGGGATATATGCCTCGTGGGAGGCTGATGACTCCTATGCAAAGGTCTGGTTGTCAGGTACATTGACGATGGAGATTGCCAATGATGTCCTCCATCAGCCCACTGCCAAGGCGATGTGGGATATCCTATCTGCTACATATTCACAGGTGCGAAATGAGACCAAGAAGTTACAGCTTCAGCATGACATATTCACAATGAAGCAGAGTGGCAGACCTCTTCACTCCTTATACACATCCCTGAGGGGGATGTTTGAGAAGTTATACAGTACTATCCCACTCACAGCGACTCCTGAACAGCAGAAGACATTTCGGAATGCCACCATGGTGGGTGTCCTACTTGCAGTCCTTGATCCTGAATATGACGCCGCCCGTTCTCAGATCTTAGCCGATGCAGTTATTCCTCCAGTGGAGGATGTTTACAGGAGACTCAGTCGCATTACAGTTTCTTCCAGTTCTTCTACTCCACCCCCATCGGCGATGGCAGTTTCGCGTGGGAGAGGTGGCCCGTCTTCTGGTCGTGGACGTGGACGTGGACCCCAGGGAAGGGGTGGTCGATTTAGTCAGCCATGTTCCTATTGTCACCGCACAGGAAACTCGGAGGAGACATGCTATTCTAAGCATGGGTTCCCAACGTCGGCACGTGTTGCAGAGCACTCTCAGTCCCAGTTGGCATCTACTGCAGACAACCATTTTGAGGAACTTGTGGCATATCTTCGCGATATGCCACAATCATCTGGTGATTCTTCTGGTGGACCTTCAGATGTTACTGCTACAGCCTCCGCCAGTTCATCTGCTGCTGCTAGTACCTCAGGTAGATCTACTACATTCACACCATTTCATGATATCTCTGATTGGATTATAGATTCGGGTGCCACACATCATCTCTAATGAGATCGAGATAGACTTGAGTCCTACAGGGACATTCCTCACGGTCGCTCAGTGCAGATCGCAGATGGTACTCGTTCCCCTCTTGTTGGATAGGTGGAGGTCTTCTTATCCTCTACTATGCATCTACAGAATGTCCTACATGCTCCTGAGTTCTCGATGAATCTGTTATCTATTAGTCAGATTACGAAGGATTTGCATTGTCGTGCTATATTTGACCCGTCTTCTCTTATTTTTCAGGACATACTAACGGGCAGGGTGATTGGTTGTAGCTCTGAGCAGAATGGTCTATATCGGCTGGATCGGAATTCTTATGCTGGCGTCTCCTCTCATTCGGCCGGACCAGTTTCTCCGTACATCTGGTATCTACGTTTTGGTCACCTCCCGCTCCAGAAAATGCGCCATCTTCTACCTCAGATCTCTCCCAGTTCGTCCTTTCGCTGTGAAGCATGTCAGTTGGGAAAGCATCATCGGTCGAGCTTTCCTAGTCGTCAGAGTCGGAGCAGTAGCTCCCCGTTCGAGTTGTTTCATATAGATATATAGGGTCCAAGTCGTATACCCGATCATCAGGGGCACATATTTTATCTAGTGGTAGTGGATGATTTCTCTCGTGTATCTTGAGTATTTCTTTTAAAGAATAAATCTGAAGCAGGAGATGTGATCAAGAATTAGATTAATGAAGTGCAAAATGTGTTCTCTTCTACTGTCAAATATGTTCGTACAGATAATGCCCTAGAATTTTGCACACGGTCCCTTTCTCAATTCCTTTCATCAAAGGGCATTATTCAATAAACCACTTGTGCGCACACATCTCAGCAGAATGGTGTGGCGGAAAGAAAGCATCGTCATCTCCTTGACATTTCTCGAACCCTACTGATTCAGAGTTGTGCTCCTATTTCTTTCTGGGGGATGCTGTTCTTACCGTGTGCTATCTGGTCAATCGTATGCCATCCTCTGTTCTTAGTGAGAAAATACCTCTCTCTATCATTTTTCCTGACAAGGAATTATTCTCACTTACTCCGCGTGTCTTTGGTACTGTGGCATTTGTTCATCTTCTGTCTCCTGGACTTGACAAACTCTCTCCTAGAGCTGTCAAGTTTGTCTTTGTTGGTTATTCTCGGACTCAGAAGGGCTATCGGTGTTATGATCCCATAAACAAGAAGTACTTCGTTAGTGCTGATGTCACATTCTTTGAGTCTGTTATGTATTTTTCTCCTGCAGTGACAGACTGGTACCATCCACTACCAATGATGATGTCTATGTCCCTCCACCTCCTACTTGGAGTTCACCTGAGTCTCCTCCTATTCCTGCCCCTACATTAACTTCACCACCACCACCTCCACCTCCACCTCTTCCACGACCTCCCATTCCACCTCTACCAAAATTCTATACACGTCGGTCAGGTCCTGCTCAGGCTACACGTCAGCCACCCATCACGCCTCAGGTATGTTCAGATGGCATTAAAACTGACGGGTCAGATATGGTACATGTGCAGGATTCTTCATTGCAGGAGGAAACTACACCATCCAGTACAGCAGAAGATGATCTTGATATTCCTATTGTTATCCGGAAGCAGAAGCAGATGTGTGCCTCTTATCCCTTTGCTTCACAGGTGTCGCTTCACCATCTCATTGGAGACTTTCAGAGATTTGTTGCAGCGCTGTCTTCCGTGGATATACCACGGACTTACCAGGAAGCTATGAAGATTGATTGCTAGAGATTGGTTATGGAAGATGAGATGCGTGCATTGCAGTCTCGTGGCACATGGTCTTTGGTTATTGCTCCTCCCGATGCAGCTATTGTGAGCTGTAAGTGGGTCTTTACAGTTAAATATCATACAGATGGCGGTCTAGATCGCTACAAAACACGGTTGGTCGCGCGTGGTTTTACACAAACCTATGGAGTGGACTATATGGACACTTTCTCTCCAGTGGCTCGACATTCTACCCTTCGCATTCTCTTATCCGTGGCCGTGGTCCGTGACTGGAGTATATCTCAACTGGATGTCAAGAATGCCTTCTTGTATGGAGATCTGCAGGAGGAAGTCTACATGCAGCAGCCACCAGGGTTTACTGCTGAGGGGGAGAAGCATATGGTGCGTAGACTTCATAAGGTAATTTATGGCCTCAAACAGAGTCCAAGAGCGTGGTTCCAGAAGCTTTCCAATCTTATTGAACAACAGGGATTCAAGAGGTCAAATGCAGACCACTCATTGTTTGTTCAGAAGTCATCGGCAGGTACGGTTGTTATCATGGTCTATGTTGATGATATTCTGGTTACAGGAGATGATATTCAGGGCATAGAAAGGGTGAAGGCGTTCCTAGGTCGTCAGTTCGTTACGAAGGATCTTGGAACCCTAAGATATTTTCTGGGGTTGGAATTTGCCAGGATTGCACAGGGTTTGGTGATGACCCAACGGAAGTACATTACAGACTTCTTGATTGAAACAGGCATGGATAGATGCAAACCATCAAGTATTCCCATGGATCCAAGCAAAAAGTTGTATGATGGTGATACTGCTGAAGTGGATAAAAGGAGATATAGAGAATGATGGGTAAGCTCCTTTATATTACCATAACTCGACCTGATATTGCCTTTGCAGTAAGCAGGGTGAGTCAATTTATGGAGCAGCCAAGACAAGTTCATATGGATGTTATACACATGATACTGAGGTATCTGAAGTCTTCTCCAGGTTCAGGTATGCTGTTTCGGAAGGGCACAGATTTGTCTATCTCAGCATGTGCAGATGCCGATTATGCAGGATGCCCTAAGGATCGAAAATCAACCTCAGGATTCACAGTTTTTGTTGGAAGCTCTCTGGTTTCTTGGAAAAGCAAGAAACAAATGGTTGTGACAAGGTCCAGTGTTGAATCTGAATATAGGGCCATGGCGCAAGCCAGCACGGAGATGATGTGGATTCGATCTGTACTAGAAGATCTCCATATAGCCGTACCTCTCTACCCATGCAGCTTCAGTGTGACAATCAGGCAGCCTTGTTCATTGCCAACAATCCAGCTTTTCATGAAAGAACCAAACATATCAAAGTTGACTGCCATTACACTAGAGACTTGATCCAGAGAGGATTGATATCTACAACTCACGTGAGCTCAGGTGATCAGACTGCGGATGTATTCACCAAGCCGTTGCTCAGAGGACCTTTTCAGAGATGTTCATCCAAGCTGAGCATGATAGACATCTATGCTCCACCTTGAGGGGGAGTGTAGATATAGTTATTATTATTATGCTATGTACATGTTTGTTATTTCTTTGTTTTCTCTCGACTACTTTGTACTTTACCCTTAAGGTCTCTCCCTATATAAGAGAGCCTAGGGTTTCTCTGAATAATCAATCGCGGCTTTTCTCCCAACAGTTAGCCCATGTGATTAACCCCTTCGTCTGTATATTTAAGTCCAAGCGATCAACACAAAGCTCAACGATGGTGCAACGACTCCCTAAGCGATGCCTCCTCTACGAATGCACATCATCCCTGCATACATGGCAGCACCAGACCCCAGCGCACTCATGCTTCGGCCACTCCTCCCTTAAATCACGATGGAGGGCCTTGTCCTCCCTGGAATGACGACGACTGTAGCAATGGGTCCCTTCAAGAAACCCTACGCATGTATGGAGAATACAGGGGGAGGCGCTCATAAAAAATACCAACAACTGCAGTTGAAAAAAAGAAGGAAAGTGGAGAGTTGGAGAAAAAAAAAACGAATTTTTCAATCTCAAGTGGGTCATAACTATAAAAAAAGGAAAGAGAGGATTTGGATCCCAATATGGGTAGTGCGCTGCTTTTGAATTCAAAAAAATGCCAAAGAAAAAGAGGTTGGTTGAGAAAAAAAAGTAAAACCGAGAAAACAAGTATGGCTCATGACAAAACAAGTTATAAAAAAAGAAAAGCATAAAAAAAAGAAAAGCATAAAAAGATGGGGAAAAATAAAAAAATGTACATTTTCTGGGTTTCTCCCAACTTGGTCCTCCAAGTTCTTATTCTGACAAGCATGCGAGAACGATGGAGTGAGAGCATAGCATATTCTTCTAGTTGAGACAATCTACAAGATTTCTATCGCATCCATCATCTTCTACTCGTGACGCCTCAAAAAGATATCTCTTCTCCAAGGTCCTTATATAATCGAACCGACTCCAAGTGTAACATCTGGATCCAATTAAACTTGAACCCAACCCGGTCAGGGTTTGACCTAAATCGATCAATTGATCGTAAATCAAAAGTCGTTCGGGTGAAATCGACCAAAAGTTGATTGCATCGTAATGTGTGCCTCGGAAAAGCCGCAACACGAAATTGGAAACCGCAGAACAAATCGAGACTACCATTAATCCGATTCTACGATAAAGACCAACGGAATCGACCGTTTGTCAATCGGAGATCGTTTGGTATTTTAATTTCACAAAATTTAATCAAAAATCAAAATCGTATCTCAAGAATTTCGAGGATTCAAACAAGATTTAAAGTATGTCAATTACTCATTTTGATCGTCGTTTAGAGACGATCAAAACGAGATATTGCACGTCAAAATCCGAGGCCCGAGGCGCAAATACGGTCAACTTTAAGTATGTTCAATAAATAGAGTTTTTGGTTTAAATAATAATAATAAATTTTTGTTACACACTAGCAGACTGCTACTGTTCACTCCATATATAAAAAAGAAGAATCCACCAATAAAAAAATAAAATAATATAATATATAATATATAATTTTTTAATGACATCCCCAAACAGCTGTGACATCAGCATACTGATGTCATATATGAATTATCTAAAAAAAGTGTGATGAGGAAGGTTCCAGGAACCTTCCCATTCCTATTTTCTCTTCCTTTCTCTGTAATTCCAACGAGACTTCCCATTTCAGCCGTAAGGGTCCCCTTTTTTTCCCATTTCATCCCTTCTAAATCCCACCAAAGAGGCCATTGTTGCTACTGCTTCAGAGCAGCAGTTTCATGCAATTTATCAGAAGCTACTTAGATAGCTTCCCTTGCAGCTGCTGCTAGAAGTTTGTCCCCAGCAAACTGCGCTCTTGAAGCACCTCAAGCTGCTGCCAGTAGCAACAGTTATTGCTGCTCCAAAGCAGTTGGTGGACTCCTAGAGCAGTCCAACAACCTGAGGATCTTGCATGCAAGCATCCTCTCCAAGGTTTGGAGGAATAGGTACAATCCTATTTCCTTACCTTTGCTGCCAAGCATGTAAAAAAAACTAAACTTCTCTATTGTGCCATTCATATGAAAATTTGGTATGTGTTTTGAACACTGTTTATACATATGGTTAACTGTATGGTTGAGTGTTATTAACGGTAGCAACTTTGAATTAAAAACCTTAATTATAAAGATAAATATGAATTGAGTCTTGAGTTCTTATTTTGGTTTTACCAATACCAGTATGTTATAAATATTATAACAGGCTATATATGATAGTCAAGTTAGATTCTGTGGATATCATTTAAATTCAATAACAACTCCAGTTATGATGTTTGAAACTAAATTGATAGTAGCAGAATCCTGGATTGATTTCTTTAGTCATATTTAAATAGTCAGGGAAATTCATTTCTGGGAATTTGTTGTGGGTCGGTAGCGAAAAGACAATTCCAGTTGATTCCAGCACACTGAATCAATTGACATTCAGTATTAGTTCTAACATCCTTCAAGATGATAACCAGTTTTGGTCATAAATTTCCTTAAATATCGCAAGATCAAATAACATACCTGGAAAAGTTTCAGCATGCCATTAGAGTTATCATCTTAGTCAGTTTTTTTAATAAAAAAATGAGTATTGTGAACCAGTCAACAGTTGTTAAATTGCCATACAAAATTTCGATGAGATTTATTTAAAAAACAACTTTGTGTTTGTGTTATTAATCAGACGGTATGGGTGCCATGAAATTCATTATATCAGTGTCTGTGGTAAGTTTTGAAATTGTCAAAATATACTGGTAGAACTATATTAGTAATTAGGACTTTAATTGAAGAAACATATAAGATGACAGAAGTTAAGATCACATGATTTTATTCAGCTGGGTAGAACTAATTATAGAAATAGGATATTCTAAAGTTAAACCTATTAAATTAATCTAGATTAATGTTTTTAAAGTAAGGAATTAAAGATTTTGCAAGAAATTATAAGCAAATCTTAAACTTAAGAATATGTTCATGTATTAGTACGGATATCTTTTCTTAGAAGCCTACAAGTAATGAATATATATATATATGAATAATGCACCAATCATTCTTGATAGGTTGATAGCTGCACTTTTGTAAGCATCACCACACCTACATCAATACTTCTACTAAAAATCCTAGTGATCAATCATTTAGATAGGAATCATAAATGTTTGGATCACTATTAAATAAGACTGTCAAATAAAAGGCCTAAATTCTGTAAGATTAGCCACACCAAAGAATGAGAGAAGTTGATAAATAAAGAAAGTGATAGTTAACAATTATGATATTTGATCATGCTGGTCATGGTGACTTTTAAGTCTGACTGTGCCAGAGCGCGGTGACTCTCAACTAGGCGGGAGATAGGAAGCCCAGTTAAGGTAGCGGCTGTCAAGTGCGCGGGTCTATGATCCCAGTACTTTTCACGATTTTACGCGAGCTCGCAGTGTTTTTACGCCTCGTTGGGATCCCGACTTTTGACTAGCTTCGTTGACCCTCTGTTTTAGGATACCCATGCGGGGGGATCCTCGGCTTTAGTTTTTCGTATGAGCTCGTTAGCTCGTACTAGTCGGGCCGATTTCTAGAGTGACTTTTCCGGAGAGTCTCTCTCACCTGTCTTAGTGGCGTAGTTTTGGAGTAGACTTATCCCTCTATTGGACTGCACTTCCAATAAGAGGGCGAGACGGAAGAATCTCTTTAGGAGGCTACTTCACCGTTTGAGTTTTGATTACTTTCCTGCCAATAGGCTTGGCGATGCTACATCTGAATCCTCTATGGCGATCTAGTGTTACATCTGAATCAGTTACAGTTGAATTTAGAGGAGTTACAATTGAACTTGTAATGAAGCATAATGAATCTTGGCTAAGAGATGAAATCAATTATAAGTTGTGTTGGCTAGAGTAAATTATAATTAAGTTAATGGACGTGTTGGGAACTTAGTTAAGATGCATTACACAACACCACATGCCTACGGAGGCATCCCAACCCTAAGGCACTCTTCACGCTTTACAGTCATAGTGTGAGGTCACAGACAGACCAAGACCACAGACTATCCACTAAACTCGAAAAGTTAGATAAAATTGAGAATCAGATCAGAATCTCATCTTTTCCATCATCAAGAACTCAAGAATCAAATCAAGCATCACCTTATCAGCTCCTTATCAAGATCCATAACATGATCTCATTGACAGGAAAATAACATCTACATATGGGCCATCAACTAATATGTATATATAAGGCTATGGGGCAATGGAGAAATCATACATATGAGCCATTAACTACTATATAAGAATATGACATATGAAAGGTGATGGGTAAAACTTGAGGCATTACTTCAGAGTAGTTTGAAACGTTTTTCATAGTAATTAGTTATAAATTTTTAGTTGTTTATGCCTTACTACTTGTTTCTTTTGTAATCACCTTAAAATGCCTGCTTGTTTTAATAAGTTTCAGGATATACCAGCGTCCACTGACGTCTCTTTTTCCTTTCATGTGTGGCAGGCAAGCAACATGCAACTCAATAGCTGGTTGATGATTCCAGACATCCGTTGCTATTCCAGATGGTACAGTTACTTTATCACAATTTTTGTTCAGTTATGATGTAAAATGCTTTCTTTCTCTTCAGTCACAATTTTTGGGAATACACGTATACATTTTAAGCCTCTTGTACATGTTGTATATTTATATGGAAATTAATGAAATGTAAATTTTGGTGGCACTTCTTCCCGTCTCTGTGGTTGTTACATTGAATGTGAATGTCATGGCAAAAACGCAAAAATTTTTCCCTCAATTTTGTTGTTTAATGTGATTTTTAACGAATGTAATGGCGCGAATGCAGCGTAAACGAGTGTCCGGATCCGAGGGGGTTCACACCAAGTCCCCATAAGATATGGGAGAGGCCATTCTCAGGGTTCATGTATAAGAAATGCCCAATTTTCAAGATCTGTGTATGAGCATGGTATGAAAAATCTAGCCTCGAGGTGGTCCTTTTTAGCCTCGAGGTGTATGCCTCGGTCCAGTCCAGTGAGACATGCGCCTCCGAGGCTGAGGCGGTCGAGATGTTTTGCAAGAAATTTTTGCTTTTTGAGGCTTTTTTTAATGATTTTAGTGATTTTATTTGGTAGTTTGAGAAGCTTATAAATATCGGCTTCTTTAATACAACGATTATACGACATAAATATCTAAATCCGATGTTTCTTTCATGCCCATAACTTCATATTTAGTGTTAATTATGTCCAACTATTTTGCAAGCTCTTACTATTTCTCTTTTAATGAATGAATTCATAAATATCAAGTCCAGTAATACTCGTAAACTTAATGAACTTTGCAATATATCAAGCAAAACGACATAGATAGAGTTCACGATTTATCATGCTGCCATATATTATATGTTTGACATATAACATAAATTTCTTCGACGTATATTTAATCATACTTTTAATTACAACAATATTTCAAAGGTTTGCTCAAAATGGATAGGATTCACGGTTTCTTGTGCTGCCATATTTTATATGTTAGACACATAACATAAAGTTTTTCGATGTATATTTAATCGTACTTTTAATTACAACAAAATCTAAAAGCTAGATATGTATTGTTTAATTCTTTCATAACATTTATAGACAATGAATTCCTCTTTAATTGGATGAAAATGTGTAGAAAGGGATATGATGTTGTTCTATCTTCTATTTCCGTGTGCATATCCCTATTATTCATCATATTTTATAGCGTTAAGTATTATATATTATGCAAAGAACATATGATTACATTGTCATTTATATTTATATTTATATTTATATTTATATTTATAGTTTTCTGCATATTTAATCTATAAACGGAGGCTTACGCCTCGACCGCTTAGTGGCTACGCCTCGCCACGATTCCGAGGAAAATGTCCCGTTCTGCCTTTCGTTCTTTCAAACCTTGTGTATGAGAGACGCAATCTACTACTGGTATTCGACATCAACATCAACTCCTCCAGATGGAACTCTACTACTTGGGATCATCTCCGACTTAGATGGGTCCATCCACAACATGAAGACCGACACTACACAGGGAAGGTCGTATCGATGATATATCGCCGATATATCGGTATCGAGAGGTTGGGGGTATCGAAATCGGAGTGTATATCTTTTTACAGGGATATCGACGATACGTCGCTGATATATCGGCGATATATCGCCATATCGCCCATATCGGTCAAAAATGAATGGATTCAGTACAAAACATACATGATATCGACCGATATCGCTGATATTTCATCGATATCCCTATATATCAATGTTATTATTCATGTGATTCCACTACCTATCTAGCTACACCTAGTATTAAAATAATCTATGATTTATATACTTTGTTCCGGGTCGGGGGTGTTGCCCCGCACCCCCGCAAGGAGGAGCCAACCTGGGCCCCCCTAGCCCTCCAGGCTCGCTGACCGGGCAACGAGACCCCCGTACTGGTAGGGTATGGTGCGACAGGAGGGTGCATACAATGGTTCTTCAACTTGGTGTATATTTACAAGTTATTTCATGTTGTAAAGCTTGAATGAAATCCATTTCCAATATCTATAAGTCAATTCTTCAAAAAAATCTATAAGTCAAGAATCAACATTAATATCAATATGTTTGAAATGATCGATATATGCAATATAAGCTTAATAGATGATCGATACGTATGATCTAAGAGTATGTTTGTACGTTATTTAGTGATCTAAGAACTTGGATAAACTCCATTTTTAATATATATATATATATATATATAGGTCAACAACTAACAGTACCGACGTATCGATATATGCGATATAAGGTTCATAAATGATCGATATGTGTTATCTAAGAGAGTAAGAGTACATTTGTAAATTATTTAGTGATCAAAGTACTTAGATGAACTCCATTTTAAATATATAGTATGTCAACAACTAACAATATCAACGATATATTCGATATGACCGATATGTGCACTATAAGGATCATGGTCCTCATAAATGATCTAGGTGTATATTTGTAGTATTTCATGTTATAAGAACTTGAATGAAATTCATTTCCAATATTTATAAGTCAAGAATCAATATTAATATCGATATGTTCGATATGACCGATATGTGTGATACCGATATGTGCAATATATGGTCTATAAATGACCGATATGTGTGATATAAGTGTTTATTTGTAGGTTATTTGTTGGTTTGATATCTTGGATGACGTTAATTTCTGAAAAATAGCAAAAAATTAGCTTTTTTGAACCATTTTCGACATTTCCACTGATATCGTCGATATATCCCGATATATTTTTTTTCAGGCGGACCGAAACGATATCGATATCGATACGGCCTTCCTTGACACTACATACTACTACTGCATACCAACTATCTTCACTGAGCATTGACTACTTTCGCAAAGAACTCCTCCTAGTACGACTTCTCGCCACACTGGTCTTCTTCTAAAGCGTCTATTCTAGGCACATCCAAATCATTGCAAACCCGTCCTCGTATTGGTGTTCTCCCTGCAACAACTACTCTGAGCGGGTCTCCAACCTTCTTTATCAGATGTATCGAGTGAAGATGTGTGACGTAGATTCTCTTTTATCGCAAGATGCATCTTTCTCAGCTTCATCTTGAAGGGGAGTGTTAGAATATATAATAGATGGCTAATCGAATCTTTCCAAAATCCAATAACCATTCTCTCGTGTTAGCATGGAAGGAAATTTCACGATATATCGACGACATATCGTCGATATATCGATATCGAGATGCGACCGATATGGGTACCGATATAGCGATATATCCTAGTTTTCAGGCATTTCCTTCACAAAAGATCGTCGACATGGGCAATATTTCGGCGATATATCGTCGAAATATTGTATCGATACAATATCGAAACGATATCAACATCGATACGGCCTTCCCTATGTGTTAGTCCCACAACATCTATAAGTGGGATTTCGGTCTGATTGTGGGGCTAATATAAGACCCCATACCCCTTATATTGAGAGATTCATAATGAAGCATCCAGCCTTCTGAGGTCCTCTCCCGTGCTTTCTTCCCGCTCCTTATGGAACACGGTTCCACTTAAATCCGGGCGTTCTACTTCACATTGTTTATGTTCTTGTTCCATTACGCTCCCACATTATTTATTTCAATTGTTAGAAAAGATGTTTGTTATTTATTTATTTATGCTCTTGTTCTTTTGTTGTGTAGTTTTTTCGAAAAGATATTCTGTCATTTAGGGTGAAAAGGGTACCCATCGAAAAGATGGGCAACCATGCTTTTTAATTTTTTAGAATATTTTTTTGCAACAAGTAAAGTGTATTGTTCTTTAGTATATAACATGGGCTAATTTTATTTATAAATTTGTTGATTTAGGGCTAGTTCAGTCTATTCGGTTGTTTAAATTAATATACTAGTAACTAAATCGACAATCAACAACAACAACAATAAAGCCTTTTCCCACAATTAAGTAGGGTCGGCTACATGGATTCTTCGCCTCCATTCAGATCTATCTTGGGTCAATCTCGGGCTTATATCCAAAAAACTAAGATCCCTTCGTATAGTCTCTTTCCAACACTTCTTGGGCCGTCCTCGCCCTCTCTTAACCGGCTCAACATCCCAACACTCACATCTCCTAACTGGTGCATCAGTTGACCTTCTTTGCAAATGACCAAACCATCGTAAGCGGTCTTCTCACATCTTATCCTTGATCGGAGCTACACCAACTTTCTTTCTGATTACATCATTCCGAATCCGATCTTTACGTGTATGTCCACACATCCATCTTAGCATTTTCATTTCTGCTACAGCCATTCTCTGCACATGTCTATGGTTCACAGGCCAACATTCAGATCCATAAAGCATAGCAGGTCTCGCGGCTGCTTTGTAAAACTTTCCTTTAATTTGTAAAGGAATTTTCTTATCACATAGAACAGTGGAGGCTCCTCTCCACTTCAGTCAGCCTGCATTTATTCTATTAGTAACATCTCTATCAATTTTTCCATCATGTTGCAAAATAGATCCCAGATATCTAAAAGAATCTCTCTTCTGAATGTTATCGTTACCAATCTTCACCTCGATTCCTTCACCATTGCTTCCATCAAAAGTGCATTCCATATATTCCGTCTTAGCCCTACTTATACGAAAACCTTTAGTCTCCAATGCATGTCTCCAAATCTCAAGCTTCTCATTTACTCCATCTCTAGTCTCATCAATCAACACAATATCATCAGCAAATAACATACACCAAGGTAACTCATCCTGAATGTGACTTGTCAACTCGTCCATAATCAAAGTAAAAAGAAATGGACTCAAAGATGAACCTTGATGTAAACCAATGTTGATATCAAAATAGTCAGTCTTCCCCGTTGGGGTCCTTACACAAGATAAAGCCCTATCATACATATCCTTTATGAGATTAATGTATAGCCCTATCATACATATCCTTTTAACTAAATCGACAATGATCTTTAAAATATCACGGGCCAAGAAATTGAAATTTTGTTGGAAGAACTGATTTTTCGGTTTATTTTTTGTTCTATTTTAGGTTAAAATTGCATAACACAAATTGGATCCAAGCTCTCTCAAAGAAAATTAAAAGTGGCGTCAAGAGAAGATAGAATAACGGAAGCACGTTTACAAAGTTCTGGGTATTATAGAGAAGACCAATCAGTAGGCATCACATGTGAGAAGTTGGATGCCGAACCTTATATGATGCAACGAGGGAATTTGTGAAATTAGGAACCACCTCTGCTATTAAGTATAGAGGAAAGGATTACCCAGGATTATAAAATTTAAAAATTAACCAATCGAAATAAGCTTATGCCCGAGAAACTATTAACTACTCTCTCCCACAGTAACCACCATGGAGCATTTACAAGATCTTATGGATCTTAAGAATGACTTGTAAAATAGAATATGAAAAATACTTTGCAGTAAAAAAAGGATTTTTCCAGTATAATTTCTACATTACTTGATATTAGTACTGTTAAAATATAAACACGGAAGCAAAATCGATAAACAAGAACACAAACATACAACAACAAAGCTTTTTCCCATATTAACTAGGGTCAGCTACATAGATTCTTTGCCTCCATTCAGATCTATCTTGGGTCATTCTCAAGCTTAGATCAAAAAACTAAGATCCCTTCATATAGTCTCATTCCAACACTTCTTGAGCCTTCCTCGCCCTCTCTTGGCCGGTGTATCAGCTGACCTCCTTTGCAAATGGCCAAACCACCTTAAGTGATTTTCTCGCATCTTATCCTCGATCGGAGCCACACCAAATTTCCTTCTGATTGCATTATTCTAAATCTGATCTTAACGTGTGTCCACGCATCACACTTAGTATTTTCATTTCTACTAGTCATTCTAGGTACATGTCTATGGTTCACAAGCCAACATTTAGATCCATAAAGCATAGCAGGTCTCACGACTGTTTTGTAAATCTTTTCTTTGATTTTCAAAGGGATTTTTGGAGAATGTAATAGGTGGATAATTGGATCTCACCAAGATCCAATTACCCCACTCATGTTTAGTTCCACATGGATGAACGGTGGGACTCCGGTCTGTATGAGGGGCTATATAAAGAGCCTCTCACCCCCTATACTCACGGAGAATTCTAATAGAATATCTGCCCCTTTGAGGGCTTCTCCCGTGGTTTCATCCCGCTCCTTAGGGAGTAGGGTTCCAATATATCATCATGTTCTTGATGTTTATTATTTTGTTTATCGATTCCGCTTCCGCTTCTCATCAACATGGTATCAGACCGGGTTCGTTTATTATTTTATTCAAGATTCGATTTTTTATGTTATGAAGATTATTATTATTTTTCGTACAAGATTCTAGGGTTTCTATTGAAACCCTAATTTATGTCCAGCAAATCATCATCAGATCGTGTCGGAGTTACAGCAATAGAATTCTTTTTCTGTTGATCACGAGCCCTAAGACCCTTGGTGACATCACCTCTAGCCACATCGATCCAGGCGATGGCGACACTCGATTCTCCATCTCTGATGGTATCTACATGTTGCAGTCTCCCCTCCATACTACAACACCTCATCCTCGTGCGATGCTACATTACATCGCCTCTCCTTTAGGTGGTGCATCCGATCAAGGCGCTGCCAGTCTGCATCCTTCTCGGATCAGGGCCTCTGGCCCCATCACACAACCCAACAGGACTCAAACAGGCGTCGGGCGGCATCCTATATCCTCTAAGGCTCCGCCTCGAGCTTCTCCTTACGCCTCTCAGAAGACTCGACCATCCCAGGCAGCGCAACACCTCGAACTTGCTCCAAGCTTCGCAACCCCCCCAGTAGATCGAGCCCCACCGCCTCCGCGACTGTCCCTCGCACGTTGCAGCCTCCAGTCTCGTCAGGCTGGTCGGCCTCCTTCTCATTGCGCGTTGTAGCTCTCTCCCTGGACATCGCGCAGGCGCAGGCATACGGGAACTCTCTCCTGTCGAGCCGCTCCCGCATCTACCCTGGCAGCTGCTCCCGGCAGAGAGAATCTCCAGGCGGCGACGGAGCATTGAACCCCATCGGGGGAAAGGGGGTTGCGATTCGAAGCCCTGAATAGGGTTGGGTTGCGTTATTAAAAAAAGAAAGAAAAAAAGAGCCCAAGTGAGATGTTGGGCCTGCCGGCCTGATTTAATAAGAAAGAGAAAGCCATATATAAAAAAAGAAAAAAAAACAAGAAAGAAAAGAGGATCCATGATTTTGGGCCCAATTGGGCTCAAGCTTTTTTTCTAGTTGCTTTTTTTAAAAAAAGATGGTCGTACAAAAAATTTGTACGAAGAAAAAAAAGATGAAAGCCAAAAAAATAAATAGATTAAAAAAAGGGGGCTACGTACAAAAAAACAGTACGTTAAAAAAAGATGGATTTATGCAAAAAAATGATGAAGCGCAAAAAAAAGGAAATGAATGATTAAAAAAAGTTGTATGTTATTCATTTGTTTCTCCTAACTTGATGTTATATGCTCTTTATTCTATCAAGTATGAGAGAAATGGGGGTCATAGGTGTATTCTTCACAACTTCTACTACCTGACCACGACTGACAGACCGACACTCCAGATTTTATTGATCAACCGTCTTCACCGAGCATCCAATTCTTCATCAGGGTGTATACTTCTTTTACGACCCGATCAGTTCCCCGCACTATACTTCTTCTGCAGCGATTCTTCTTCAGGCATGACAAAGATACATTCCAATGACATGATATCGCAGCGGTTCTACAGGCATGATGACAGAGATACGTCCAATGTCCTGAAAGCCGCAGACCCGTCCTTGTACGAGGTCTTCTACTAGCAACGGATATGTGTTCTTCTTGTGATGTATCGTGTAAAGATGTGTTGTACACTTTCTTTTTATTGCAAGCTGCAGCTTTCTCAGCTCCAACTTGAGAGGGAGTGTTGGAGAATATAATAGGTGGGTAATTGGATCTCACCAAGATCCGATTACCCCACTCATGTTTAGTCCCACATAGATGAACGGTGGGACTCCGTCTGTATGAGGGGCTATATAAAAAGCCCCTCACCCCCTGTACTTATGGAGAATTCTAATAGGATATCTATCCCTTTGAGGGCTTCTCTCGTGGTTTCATCCCGCTCCCTAGAGAGTAGGGTTCCACGTAAATCGTCGTGTTCTTGATGTTTATTATTTTATTTATCGATTCCGCTTTCACTTCTCAAATTTCAACACTTATCACAGAGAAATGTAGAGGCTCCTCGCCACTTTAGCCAACCTACATTTATTCTATTATGTTGGTGGAAAGAATGAATTGAATTAAGGAGAGACCCTAGGGTTCTCTTATATAGGAGAGGAACCTATTGGGCAAATTACAAGAAGAAGACAAAAGAAATAAAAAATAAGAATTACAATAAGAGAGATAACTAATATCTCAACACTCACCCTCAAGCTGGAGCGTAGATATCGATCAGGCTAAGCTAGGAGCAACATCTCCGATAAGTCCCTCTGGTTAGTGCCTTAGTAAGAAAATCTGTTGTCTGGTCTCCAGAGCTGACATGCGTAATGGCGATAAGACCCTTTTGTATCATGTCATGAGTGTAGTGACAATCCACCTCTATGTGGTTCGTCCTCTCATGAAAAGTCGGGTTGTTAGCAATGAAAAGAGCAGCCTGATTGTCACATTGGAGGTGCATGGGAAGAGACACCTCTGTAGTCAGGTCAATAAGAACAGATCTGACCCACATCATCTTTGTGCTAGCCTGCACCATGGGCCATGGCCCCGTATTCTGACTAAGCACTCCATCTGGCAACCACAATATGCTTCTTACTCTTCCACGAAACCATGTAATCCCCTATGAACACAGCGAAGCCTGAAGTAGACTTCCTATATCCTTTGGACACCCAACACAATCTGCATCTGCACACATTGTAACTGAAAGAGATGTGCCTTTGCTGAAAAGAAGTCACGTACCTGGTGGTGTCTTCCGATACCTCGGAATCATATGGACTGCATCCATATGTGCATGTATGGGTTGCTCCATAAATTGACTCACTTTTCTCACGACAAAGGATATGTCGGGCCTGGTAAAAATCACATATAGTAGCTAGCCAACAAGCTCCATGTACCTCCCCTTGTCAACCTCCCCAGTGTCATCATCATAGAGCTTCATGCTCTGGTCAATAGGAGTAGTGGCAGGTCTGCAATCATCCATACATATCTCTGAAAGAAGATCTATAACGTACTTCCTCTGGGTTATCAAAAGACCTCGTTGGTTCCTGGCAAACTCTAGCCCAAAGGAAGTAACGTAAATTTCCAAGGTCCTTCGTCACAAACTGATGACCTAGAAAGTCCTTGGCACCCTGAATGCCCTGCTCGTCATCCCCTATAACAATAATGTCATCAACGTAAATGAGAATGATAATAACATCTCTCTGGGTCATGTGCACAAGCAAGGAGTGATCGGCAGCCGATCGCACAAAATCCTGCTGCTCTATCAATTTCGAGAGCTTCTGGAACCATGCTATTGGACTCTGCTTAAGACCATAGATAGCCTTGTGTAGCCTGTAAACCTTCTAACACTCCCCCTCAGCAGCAAACCTAGGTGACTGCTGCATGTAGACCTCCTCTTGTAGATCACCATAAAGGAAGGCATCTTCATATCAAGCTGGTAAAGGGGCCAATCTTGTGTCACAGCAACAGAAAGCAGAATACGCAGAGTAGAATGTCTGGCAACTGGAGAGAAAGTGTCTTGATAGTCCATCCTATATGTCCGGGTGAACCTACATGCTACAAGTCTCGCCTTATAGCGGTCCACACTGCCATTTGCATGGTGTTTCACAGTGAACACGCATTTGCATCCCACGACGGATGCACCAGTTGGAGCAGAAACAAGACTCCACGTACCATGTGACTACAACTTAGCCATCTCCTCCTCCATGGCTAACCTCCACTGACTATCCTGAAGAACCTCATGATATGTTCATTGTATCTCCATGGTTGATAGTGCCAAGGTAAACCTCATGAAATCCTCTGATAGCATGCTCAAGGAAACCTAGGCTACAAGAGGATAAGTAGCGTACGTACGTTTCTACTTATGTAGAGCAATCGACACATCAAGATCATTTGCCAAGTCATGTGCCTGTAAGTTCCCCTCTTGAGAGGGTACCTACTCATCCTGTTTGGAATCTTGCTGCACATACAACTCAGCATTGCCATTAATAGAAACTGTAGAGATATATTTTATGTTTATATATCTTTTTATCTATTTTTCTTTTTCTCTATCTACTTTATGTAATTTACCCATAGGTCTCTCCCTATATAAGAGAGCCTAGAGCTCAAGGAATAAACAACTTATTCTATTTTCCCAACATGGTATTAGAGCGGCGATCCTGGAACAGAGCTCTCGTACTGAAACCCTAACCCTATCCCCACAACCAGCCTCCCGTGCGCCCGCCGCCTAGGGCACTTGTAGCACGGGCTCCCGCCGCCCAGGCCATGTTCCTAGCCCGTCACCGCAGCCCAGGGGCTCTCGCCACCCCTCGCGGTCTCGGAGCCTGCAGCCAAGCAACACAGCTTCGGTCGCCGCCCCACGGGTCCTACGGCCTTGCTGCTCCGTGACCCCTATAGCCTCCCTACCAGGCGACCCCTGCAGCCATGCGGCTCCTGCAGCCATGTTGTTCCTGCGGCCTTGACATCCCTGTCGCCCTTCCTCAAAGGGGCCTTTCACGGATAGGTCATCCTTCAGCTACCACTACCAACACATCTCAGTGTTGATGAGTTTAGTTGCTTGAGATTACACATGCAACCAAACCCCTTTATATCAGTGTAGACAAAAGTTTATCCAGTCTAACGCCCTAGTCTTCTCTAGTCATCATGTCAGAGAGCAAGATTGATATTCCCACCACAGGCGCCTTCAGAGGTCCTCGCCTATTGTGAAGATTAATGGATCAAATTATAAATTATGGACCATGCAATTCATAAGTCTAACGAAGTCGATGGGTAAGAAACACATTCTTACGAAGGAAGAGTCGATGGAGAAAACATGGTTGTATGCCTCATGGGAGGTTGGTGTCGTATATGCTCAGGCTTGGTTGTCCGGTACCTCATGTAGGAGTATTTGGTTGTGCGTCATATGAGTTGTAGGAGGGTAAATAGATCTCTCCAGGATCCATTTACCCCTTCCCAGTGTTTAGTCCCACATCTACCAGTGATAGGACTTGGAGGCTCTGTAGAGGCTATATAAGGAGCCCTAAACCTCCTGTATTCATTGAGAAAGTGCAATGCATAAACATAGCCCTTTGAGGCATTCTCCTGTGGTTTCATCCCGCTCCTTAGGGAGTATGGTTCAACGTAAATCTCGATGTTCTTATTATTCTTTATCTTTTTCCATGTTTCGCTTCCGCATTCTCTATTTTCTAACATGGTATCAGAGCGGGTTCGATTCTTGGGGAGTTGTATTTTGAAGATTTAGTTTATTCGAGATTCGACTATTGTTCATGCTTGAAGATCGATTTTATGGATATCAATATTTTGCACTGTTCAAGTTCATGATTTGGGTTCAGTTCTACGGTTTTTTTTCAAAACCCTAGATTATCCAGGAACACCTTTCTCCCTCAGGCAGTTCTCAGATCTCCTCGCAGCAGCGCACGGTGCAACGTCCAGGCAAGGTTCTCACAGGCGATGGGGGATCTCCCCATATGCGGCCCTAGCCGCATTTCTGGTGACGTTTTCGATAGGAGAAGTCTATCTTCCTCGCACCCTGGCGGCGCACAGGGAGCCCATACTCCCAGGCGGTTCTGAGCCTTGGGTTTCCCGCAAGGGTTGCTGCCCTCCTAGGAGATGCTCCAGGCGCACCCCCTGTACGTTCAACGATTCCAGGCGCGACCCATCACGACTTCAGCGATCTCCCAACATCTCGTACACCCGCTCCTCACGTGCAGGCGGCTTCCAGGCGCACAAGCTCCTCTCCAGGTGCTGCAGCCGCGCGGCGCCACGACTCCTACCTCTTCTCCATCGGCAGCATCATAAACATCAGCGGGTGATGGGTTCTCTCCAGGCGCGAGGCGACGCAATGCCTCTCTTTCCCTCCAGCTCTTCGGCAGCGCGCATGAGAAGAATCCCAACAGGGGGCGGCGGGTCCACAAGGGAACCCTAAACAGTAGATGGGTACAGGGGGGCCAAAGCGTTATATTTTTAAAAAAAAAGTACTGCTGGATATTCCCGGGAGGAAGGTTGTCATGCTTTGGGCCCTTTCGGCCCATTCAAAAAAAAATGTTTGAGAGCGTTGCTTTTGTGAGGGCCCAAAAAGGGGTCGTAAGCATTAAAAAAATGGGTCGAGTGATAAAAAAAAGGAGAGAAGAAGAAAAAAAAGGGTAAAGAAGCTATGCTTTGTAAGCTCAAATTGGGCTGAGGTATGATTGGGTCCAATTGGACCACATTTTATTTGTTTAAAAAAAGAGAGGATATAAAAAAAGGCGCGTACATACAAAATCCGTACGCAAAGTTAAAAAAATGTTGATTAAAAAAAGGGAGGGAAAGCTGTAAAAATATTGAAACAGCTTAAAAATGTGTGTTTAAAAAAAATGTGTCAGCTTATAAAAAAATGAAGGAAAAGCCGCATGAAATTTTTGTGAATGTTCATGTTTTCCCCAATTTCTTTGTCTTCTCCCAACTTGGTCGACGATTGTCATTTCAACAAGTATGAGAGAAAGGAGGAGTATTATGTAGAGTCATAGGTCTTCTCCAGATTTCATATTCTAGATTCAAATATCAGATCCAAACCGATCAGTTTTTCAAATTCTACAGTTCAGATATTCGGACTCGACGTCAGATTGTGTCCGAGTCTTCAGCTTCAGACACACACATGTATGCGGTCTTTTCAGATGTGCAGATGTTGCCATCTTTTGTAGTGGTCCCCATCATTTTTCTTGTGTTGTCAGGCCAGAGTTTTCATGTGAGCCATAGGGACTACAGAGCAAAGGACCATTCCTTATGCCATGTGGGTAAGGGTTTTCATGTGGTATCATAGGTACTCCATAGTAGTGTACCATTCTCTGTGCCAGATGGGAGAGACCCAGTTCTCCAACGAGGAGGCTTCTTTCAGACTCCATTCTCCAGCGATCGTGGACTCCGACGAGGATTGCACTTCCACAACCTTTCCAGTTCAGCCCTTTTCATAGATGGAGCAGTTGTCCACATTATTGTGGCGAGCCAGAGTACTCCGACGAGGAGACTCATTTTCAGTTGTAGTGACTCGGACAGACGCAATTCAGAGTACATGCTCTCCGACGAGGAGATTCAGTAGACTCACACTCTAGCCCGCTCGTCCTCCTCACCTGCACGGCATGAGAAGCAACGTCCTCGACAGCAACAGTTGTGCGCGTTGGGATGATATTGTCCGTAGTGTCCTGTAAGCGTGAGTTGAGTTTCTTTCTGTTTGTTTGTCCAAGCTGAGCATTGCATGCTCCAGCATGAGGGGGAGTGTTGGAGTATTTGGTTGTATGCCATATGAGTTGTAGGAGGGTAAATGGATCTCTCCAGGATCCATTTACCCCTTCCCAGTGTTTAGTCCCACATCTACCAGTGGTGGGACTTGGAGGCTCAGTGGAGGCTATATAAGGAGCCCCAGACCTCCTGTATCCATTGAGAAAGTGCAATGCATAAACATGGCCCTTTGAGGCCTTCTCCCGTGGTTTCATCCCGCTCCTTAGGGAGTAGGGTTCCACGTAAATCCCGATATTCTTATTGTTCTTTATCTTTTTCCATGTTTCGCTTCCGCATTCTCTATTTTCTAACATCTTGATTCCAGACATTGCAAACGATGTCTTGCATCAGCCCACTGCCAAAGCCATGTGGAACATTCTTGTTGTCATGTATTCACAGGCCAAGAATGAGACAAAGATTCTACAGCTTCAGCATGACATCTTTACTATAAAGCAGAATGGTCGACCCCTGCATGCTCATTACACTGCATTGCGGGGAATGTTTGAGAAGCTTCATAGCTTCATGCCACTCACAGCTACTCCAGAGCAGTTGAAGACCTACCGGAATGCCACAATGGTGGGAGTCTTTCTAGCCTCTCTAGATTCACAATATGAGGTTGCTTCTTCTCAGATCCAGGCAGATGCTACCATTCCCCCCATGAAGGAGGCCTTTCGAAGATTGAGCCGGATCAATATCTCCAGTCCTGCCCTAGCGCCAAATTCTTTTGTTATGGCGGCCTCTCGTGGAAGAGGTGGCCCAACTCGAACGCGAACCACGTGGTAGAGGTGGTCGTGATCGTGGACCACCTTGTATCTACTGTCATCGGACGGGTCATACCGAAGATACATGCTACTCTAAGCATGGTTTCCCAGCATCTACTCGTCTAACAGAACAAGCTCAGCACCATGGCACTCCACCCGTATCAGATCAGTGGTATAATGAACTTGTGTCTCGACTGCGAGATATTATGCCCTCAGCCAATACCCCTTCACCGGTTTAAGAGAGCAGCTCTGATATTGTTGCTACTGCAGGAGCTAGTACCTCAGGTAGTGCTCATAGCTCTACTTCTCATCATTATTCGAGTATCTCAGAATGGATTATAGATTCAGGTGCAACACATCATTTCCGTGGAGACAAAAATCAGCTCATATCCTACAAGCAGATTTCTTCAGGAAAGACAGTGGTCATAGCAGATGGGACTCATTCTCCCATCACTGGAAAGGGGGAGATTACCTTGGCGCCATCCATGAAGTTGCAGAATGTCTTGCATGCCCCTAATTTCTCAATGAATTTACTTTCGATTAGTCAGATTATTAAGGATTTACATTGTCGAGCAATATTTGACCCACCATCTCTTGTGTTTCAGAACATTCTTACGGGCAGAGTGATTGGATGTGACCGTGAGCAAGGCGGGTTGTATCGACTGGTCCAAATACCATATATTGGAGCATCCTCTCATTCTACTGGGCATGTCTCTCCTTATATATGGCATATGCGCTTTGGTCATCTTCCACTTTAGAAAATGTGTCAAGTCCTTCCCCAAATCTCACCCCGCTCGTCGTTCAATTGTGAAGCATGTCAGTTAGGGAAGCATCATCAGTCTGTCTTCCCTAGTCCTTAGAGTCAGAGCGGTAGCTCCCCTTTTAAGTTTTTCCATTTAAACATTTGGGGTCCAAGTCGTGTTCCCAATCAGCAAGACACAGGTCTATTTAGTTGTTGTGGATGATTTCAGTCGTCTGTCTCGAGTTTTCTTGTTGAAGAATAAATCAAAAGCAGGCAGTACTATTATGAATTTTATTAAAGAAGTGCGGAATGTTCTTTCCACCTCTGTCAAACTTGTGCGAACAGATAGTGCTCTTGAATTCTTTACCAATATACTATCTCAATTGTTTTCATCACACGGCATCCTTTATCAAACATCTTGTGCTTACACATCTCAACAGAACGGTTTCGCAAAAAGAAAGCACTGTCACCTTCTTGATATCACTCGTACTCTCCTAGTCCAAAGTGGTGCATCGCATTCATTCTGGGGTGATGCGGTTCTCACAGCATGCTATCTCATTAACCGTATGCCTTCATCGGTTCTGGGGGAGAAAATACCTTTCTCCCTTGGTTTCCCTGACAAAGAGTTGTTCTCTCTTACCCCTTGTGTTTTTGGGTCAGTTGCATTCGTCCTTCAGTTATCTCCAGGGATTGACAAGCTCTCTCCTAGGACTGTCAAATGTATTTTTGTCGGGTATTCCACGACTCAAAAGGGGTATCGTTGCTATGATCCGTTACGCAGGAGGTATTATGTTAGTGCAGATGTCACATTTCTTGAGTTTGTCATGTTCTTTTCTCCTATAAGCGACAGGTTGGCACTATCGAATTCGGATGATGAAATCTATATTCCTCCTCCACCCGTATCAACACCACCACCACCTCCATCTCCATCTTCACCACCATCACCTCCACCAGCATTACCTCATCCCATTGTTTCGGTTCCTCCTTTACCCCATCACTACAGTCGACGGCCATCCCCTGCTCATGATCAATCATCCAGCATGCCCCAGGTTTGTTCAGTCAACATTAATCTTAATAATGGGATTAATGATGTTTCTCGGCAGGGGCTCTTTCAGGAATCGGATGACCAGGCAAGTAGTACAGATGATGCAGAACTTGATTTGCCTATAGCTTTGAGGAAGCAGAAGCATTCATGTTCTTCATATCCGATTGCTTCTCATGTCACCTTTGAGCAGTTGACAGGAGACTTCAGGAGGTTTGCAGTAGCTTTGTCCGCTGTGGATATACCACAGACATACCAGGAGGCATTGAATGATAGTAGATGACTTCTGGCTATGGAGGAAGAGATGGCGGCTCTTCAGTCGAGACGTACTCAGAGCCTTGTTCCAGCTCCTACTAGGGCATCTATAGTAAGTTGCAAATGGGGAATTACAGTGAAGCAAAATGCAGATGGTAGCATTGACATGTACAAGGCCCGACTAGTTGCCCGTAGGTTTACTCAGACGTACAGGGTAGATTATCTTGACACATTTTCTCCAGTTGCTCGTCATTCTACCTTACGGATTCTTTTATCTGTTGCCGTGGTTCGAGATTGGCTCATGTTTCAGTTGGATGTCAAAAATACCTTTTTGTATGGTGATCTTCAGGAGGAAGTCTACATGCAGCAACCACCAGGGTTTGCTGCTGAGGGGGAGTGTTCATAGGTATGCATACTTCATAAGGTAATCTATGGCCTTAAGCAAAGCCCGAGAGCTTGGCTCCAGAAGCTCTCAGATTTGTTTGAAAGGCAAGGGTTCAAACAGTCGAATGCATATCATTCTCTTCTCGTGCAGAGGACCTCCAGAGGTATGATCGCTATTATGGTGTATGTTGATGATATACTTATTACAGGAGATGATATGCAGGGAACAAAAAGAGCAAAAAAATTATGGGCCGTGAAATTGTTACCAAGGATCTGAGAGCTCTTAGATACTTTCTGGGATTGGAGTTTGCTAGAAATCAATAAGAGATTGTGATGACTCAAAGAAAATATGTCACGGACCTACAAAGTGATACGGATATGCTTAGATGTCGACCATCTACTACACCCATGGATCCAAGCATGAAGTTGTACGATGATGATACTGATGAGGTTGCCAGAAGGAGATATCGGGAACTGTTGGGAAAGCTTCTTTATGTTACCATTACCAGACCTGATATTTCATTTGCAGTAAGTCGAATGAGCCAGTTCATGGAACAACCTCGTCAGGTACATATGGATGCTATACAAATGATACTAAGGTATCTTAAATCATCTCCAGGTGCAGGGTTATTGTTTAAGAAGGGTGGCTCTATCACTATCTCAGCATGTGCAGAGATGCAGACTACACAGGGTGCCCCAAGGACAGAAAGTCTACAACAAGATTTGTTATATTTGTTGGAGATTCCCTTGTCTCATGGAAAAGCAAGAAGCAGACTGTTGTTACTAGATCTAGTGTTGAATCTGAGTATAGAGCCATGGCACAAGCATGTCCAGTAGTAATGTGGGTTCGAGCAATGTTGACAGATCTACATATAGATGTCCATCTTCTTATATCGCTGAAATGCGATAATCAGGTTGTCGTATTCATTGCTAATAATCCTACATTCCACGAGAGGACAAAGCACATTGAGGTTGATTGCCATTACATACGCGACATGATCCAGAAGGGCTTCATTTCTACATCTCATGTCAGCTCAGGAGATCAGACAACAGACATTTTCACCAAAGCCCTACTTAGAGGACCTTTCCAGAAGTGTTCATCCAAGCTGAGCATGATAGATATCTATGCTCCATCTTGAGGGGGTGTAGAGATATATTTTATGTTTACGTATCTTTTATCTATTTTTCTTTTTCTCTGTCTACTTTATGTAATTTACACATAGGTCTCTCCTTATATAAAAGAGCCTAGCGCTCAAGGAGTAAACAACTCATTCTATTTTCCCAACAGAAATAATGTGCTCATTACATACTTGAGGCGTGTTGGATGATGGGCAAACCCTGCGAGCAGGGGAAACCGAGCGAGACCTGCGAGTAAAAACACGCGGCAAAAACTGAGTCACAGTATGAGGTAGAGCCACAGGAGCAGGTGTGTAGGCAAGAGTAGGTGTAGGTGATGGTGGTGGTGGTAGCTGAGGAGGTGGTGGTAGAACATGAGTAGAAGGAGGTGGTGGTATGATAGTAGGAGGTGGAGGCATGTAGATCTCAGCATCATAGTCTAATGGGGCTAGTCTGTCACCATTAGGAGAAAAATACACGACAGACTCAAAGAAAGTAACGTCAGTACTGACAAAGTGCTTCCGCCTGAGCGGATCAAAGTAACAGTACCCCTTCTGGGTACGAGAGTAGCTGACAAAAACGCACTTGACAACTGTGGGAGAGAGATTGTCATAACCTGGAGAGACATCATGAACAAATACAACAGAACCGAACACACGAGGTGTAAGGAAAAAAAAGATTCTTCTCGGAAAACACAATCAAGAAAGGAATCTTCTCTCCCAACACAGACGAGGGCATGTGGTTCACCAGATAGCATGCAGTGAGGATAACATTACCCTAGTAAGCATGAGGAGCATGATTCTGTATCAACAAGGTTCTGATCACATCAAGTAAGTGACGATGTTTGCGCTCGGCAACACCATTCTATTAGGAAGTATAAGCACATGAGGTCTGGTGAACAATGCCAAGAGATCTAAGAAGTTCAGAAATCTGTAAAGTGCATAATCAGAACGAAGATATTTGACATTTGCAGAGAAAATATTCCTTATCTCAGTAATAAAATATTTGATCAAAGATCCAGTCTCAAGCTTATTCTTCAATAAAATATCCAGGAAAAATCTATAAAAATCACCGATAACAACTAGATAAAAACAGTGTCCCTAGCCATCAGGAACACGACTCGGACACCAAATGTCTAAATGTAGGAGCTCAAATAACTGAGAACTGCTCCGACTCTGACGAGATGGAAAGGAGGAACGATGATGCTTCCCAAGATGGCATGCCTCACACAGGAAGGAGGGTCTCGTAGAGATATGAGGGAGAACATGACACAGCTTCTGTAGAGAAAGGTGGCCAAAATAAAGGTGCCACAGATATGGTGAGACAGGTCCAACAGGTATAGTAGAAACACTAGTATGAGAAGGACATCTATATGCTTGAATGTGCACATTAGACATACCATTAGGTTGAAGATCTAACTAAGGTTCATATACTGACGAGTTGTGTGCATGTGATGACATATAATAAGTATGATCTCTCAAAGGAATCATACATGTTGATACTTGATGAACCGGGAGATAGAGCTCACTCATGAGATATTTTGGGTCATAAAGAACTCCATACATGGTCGTCTTGTTTATGAAATGAGACAGGAAATCGAGATATTAACATATGCTTTTGGAAAGTATATGATTAATATTGTCGTCCAATTATTAAATGAGAAATCTATCGATATGTCCCAAAGAAGACAATTTTCCAGTATGAAGGATAAATAGGTATTGAGAATACTCTGGGTTAAATCTATCTTAATAGATTATCTACCATGACACTTCCATTCCGAGGGAATGAAGAAATCAAATGGATTTTAGTGACTCTGCTTCTTATCTTAGTGATATAAGAATTAATTGGATTAAAGTCTCATTTCATTTGATTCCAATTTTTAATTCCAGTTCCAATTTCAATGACCAAATGTTAGAAGAGAAATGGTAATGGAAATGGAGATAAACTCACTTCTTGAGCTCATTTCTAAGCTCTAAATGACTTGAAATATGATTAGAAATGAAGTTAGAAGCTGATTCATCAATACGCTCATTTATTGAGCTCGTGGAGAGTGTCATGTGTTCCATACAACTTATATAGAGTGTGAATCATTTCAGCTCAAGCTCAAAGATAGAGTGTATTACATTTTGTCAAAAGTGGTATAAGTCCCAAAATTGGATGGTTATCCAAGTTTCAAGTCACTATACATGGATAGTATGATCTCCCCGACATTATCTCCAAATATCCGAGATTTCTGCTCACAAGTCCTAATTGGATTAGGATTCGTACTTAATGATATTAATAATATGATAATAATTGTTATTATCATGGATATGTGTATTTCCATGTTTTTGTGCATATGATCCACATTATATATACTAAATTAACATGGATATTGATTCATAATATATATATATATATGATTCATATATATTATTTCAAGGCACGCATGTGAATGTGATACACACTAAAAATTAAATGTAAATTAGATTTACATTTTACTTTGGGTTTAAGAATAATGATTTATAAATGGGATTTTTACACCCATAACTCTGAATAATTTCGCAATAACATTCATAATCCCCTGAAATCACGAATTACACCTAGAACACCGAAAATTGCTTAACTCTTACATGGCATAAGCCCGTGTTAGTTGGCATCTATTTTATCCGTTAACTCTCACGGAAAAAGTTATATATTGTCAATTTTACCCCTAAAACCATATCATATTTATAAAGTATGCCATTAGTTCCACCACCATCCCCCAAGCCGCGCCCCGACCTCTCCAAACCCCGTCGAGAGCTCCCCCCAGCCCACCTCCTGCAGCCCAGGTCGACACCGACCACAGCTTGCGCCGCTCACCTTCCAGCCTGTTGCGCCGCCCACCTCCGACCCCTGCATCCGAGCCCGACCCCTGCAGCCCCCCCTCAGAACCCAACACCCAAGCCCAGACCCTTGTAGCCGAGCCCGACCCCTACGCCGCCCACCCGACCCCTGCAGCCTGTCCCATGCGTCGCCCACCCCCGACCCCTATAGTAGAGCCCGACCCATGCGCCGCCCACCCCCAACCCTTGCAGCCCCCCTCTCCCCCCCCAGACCCCAGAACCCAATACCCAAGCCTGACCCCTGCAGCCCCCCCCCCCCCCCGAACCCAACACCCAAGCCCGACCCTTGCGCCACCCACCCCCGACCCCTGCACCGCCAACCCCCAACCCATGCACCCCCGACCCCTGCAGCCGAGGGTGGAGAGCCACCCCTGTGTCGCCCACCCTCCACCTGATGGCAGAGAGACCCCCCCCCCTGCGTCCGACCTCGGCCCCGCGCCGCCCACCACCCCCCTCTCCCCCGCCCCACCTAGACCGACCCCTCCAGCCCAGGCAGAGAACCAACCCCTCCCTGAACAACCCGACCCGCCTCCTGCCCAGACCGGCATCGACGTCCCCCGCCGACCCCGACGCGCTCAGACCGGGATGCCAAGCCCAAACAGCCCACCACTCACCCCCAGCCCGTGGATGATGATCCCTTGCGCCCACCTCCTTCAGCCTAGGGAAGAGGTGTTGTCGTTGGAGGGAAAGCTGCTAAAGGAGAAGGGATCTGAGGCGTCCACGACCTCTACCTAACGACCCACATGAAACATGGAGAGAGGGGTGGGTTTGGAGGGTTTTTATTTTTTTGGCAATTTTTTAATAGCTCTTGGATAGACCCTGGGTTAGATTAACCCACGATATGGTTGAGTTAATTGTCCCTTTAACGGAGGGTTATATCCTATAGGTGTGAGACAGAGGGACTATCCAGGGTTCCTCGTGTAATTCACGATTATGCGGGCTTATGAATGTAATTGCAAAATTACCCAGGGTTATGGGTGTAAAAATCCCTTCATAAATTATGAGATGACTCTCGTAATTTTCTCAATTATTATAATTGAATTATCATATGGATAATACAACAACCAACATCAATTAGGACAAGGTGGATGTCCAAGCTTGAGAAGCTTGGTCATCCACCATGAGTCATGGTTTCATCAATTGTTGTTTATTCTTGATGATAATTGGAAGGCAACTTGCCTCTCAATCCTAATAGGCCTTGGATATGAGCATATCCCTTGATTAATTATCTAAGGGCTCTCAAGGCGGACGACCACACAAGGATTAGGACTCCTTGGCCGCCCACCCTTGTGTAAAAAAGAGAGAGCACGCCTCTCTCTTCTGCCACATGAATTGCATTTGCCTTTGGAGAGCTTAAGTTGCCTTGATCGTTGAGAGAGAATTATCGAGACTTGAAGACTCTCAAATACACGTACACCCCTCTCTCTCTCTACATCCATACACGTCCACCTCAAGCCTCCATCTTCTCATCATAGGCGTGCCCTTTGAGAGTGAAGATCGTCTTCTTCATTGTGCTTCGCATACATGCAAGGGGACTCGATTTCATGAGACGAAATCAGGAGCTTGAAATCTTGATCTCATCCTTACGTGTACAACTTCAAGAAGAAGTAGATATCAAAGTTCGTGAGAAGTTACATGACTCATCATCATGTCTGCGAGAGGAGAGTCCTCATATCGGACTTTATTTCAGAGGTCTCTTCTTTTAGAGACTCATACTTAAAGAGGTAACCATGATCTCTTCTTAATATTCATGAGAATATAAGAAACCATGTTTGGAAATTATTTCCTTGAATTTACGATTTCGCTTCGCATAACTTTTTATTATGCTAAACAGGGTTCACGAAATCGGTCTGTGCGGCCGCATATGCAGCCGCATATGCGTGTGCGGGCCTTAAGGCGCACCGCATTCCCTGAAGCCCCATGTTATGCGGGTCTGGCGCATATGCGGCCCGCACATGCGGGATGTGCGGCCGCATATGCGGACCAAGCGCCGCATCGTGTCCCATTTGCTCCAACCCGATTACCCGATACCCCCATTTGCCCTAACCCTTCTACCCCGATACCCCGATACCGCGATACCCATTTGCCCTAAGCTCCTAACCCACCATCGCCTCCTCCGATACTCCCTACGGGTGCCTCCATCGCCTCCTCCTCCAAGCGCCTCCGCCTCCTCCTCCAAGCTCCTCTGCCGCCTCATCCAAGCTCCTCCGCCTACTCCGCTTCCTCCTCCCAGTCCCAGTTTGTGTGCCTCCTCCGCCTCCTCCTCAAAGCTCCTCCGCCTCCTCCGTGGCCTCTGAACTCCGCCACCTCCGCCTCCTTGTAGCTGTTGACTCCATCGCCTCCTCCGTGGCCTAGTCGTGGGAAGGTATCCACTTTCACTAAAAAAACCCGTCTCCTGTGTTTGAATATTTTGGATTCTTATGTTTTCAGTTGCTACAACTAAACTTGTTTTCAGTTTTTGCAAAGTCTGATTCATGTTGTGCAAATCAATTTTTTTCAACGAGCAGTGATGTAGTTGTTGTTGGTGATAAAAAGTAAAGTTATGGCAAAATGAGCCATGAAATACCAAATCAATTTTTTTTAACGAGCAGTGATGTAGTTGTTGTCGGTGATAATAAGCGATTAGTGAAGTCTCTAAAAATTGGGTTGATTAACAAAATGGACTTGTTGGTCTATTTTGCCTTAATTAAGTTATCTAAGTGCAATGTTGAGTATCTAAATGCAATGTTGAGATATCCTCATTAAAAGACTGATGCATTGAGTTGCACAAGGAATTCAATACAAGTGCTTCATTTTCTGCTTGAACATCTCCAAGCATTGATAGATTTCATTAACCATGTCTTTTTAGGGTTATTTATCAAAAACTTCTTATGACATCTAATACATCTTTTTTTAGTGCTCTGCATCTGCAGTAATTAAGGGAGCTCCATCAGACATATGTTGTGTTTATGTTATAATTCTATAACTGGTAGTTATTGATTATCATCATGTATAAATTTATAATTGATTATAATCATGTATAAATTTACACTTTAGTTATTTTGAAATGGGTAACTTGAAACTCTTTATATGATCAAACTCTTTTTATGTTGTAATTCATGTAAGATTGTTTATTAAATATTGATTGCTCAAGTCCTTAAAATTTCAGAGCTGCAACATTATCATGTGTTTACTGTAGTGGATGTTAAGGTGTACTTAAATTAAGTTAATCTAGTCCATGCCATATTAAATCTTTTATGTTGATGTTTTGTGATTATGATTGAATGTTAGGAAACTATGGCCTCCAGACTACCATCTGACAGCGCTTCTTCTCCTACACCTGGAGCTGGAAGCGGAAGTGAGGCTCCTATTCAGAGGAGTGATACATCGGATTTTTTTGTTCCTCCTGGATCCAATGATCCGGGATGGAAGTATGCTTTTCTGGCGAATCCAAGTACTCCTAGCCATGGTCACTTGCCGATTATGTCGGAAGGTTGTGACTGGAGGAATCAATCGCATGAAGCAACATTTGGCTCATATTAAAGGTAATACGGCATTTTATCCCAAAGTGACTCCTGAGGTGAAGAAAGAAATCATGGACAACATGGAGGAAATTAAAGTGAAAAGGAATGAGAAGGCCATGAGGATGAAAGACATTCAAGGAAAGTCTCCATCAAGATGAATCAGCCCTTGCTTGATGAAGAGAGGGATGGGAAAATGCCCCGAACTTTAGCAGAAGATGAGCATGTAGAGAATCTCCGCCAATCCACAATCAAAGATACATTTGCCAAGGAGGAACGTGCACGTGTAAATTCATTCGTGGCAAAGTATTTCTATGACAATGACATTGCTTTCAATGTTGTCAAAAGTGACTCCTTTCTCCGAATGTGTGAAGCAATTGGGCAGTATGGAAGGTCATACAAGCCTCCAACGTACTATGAGCTCACAGAAACACTTTTGAAGGAACAGGTTAAGGAAACACACGAATTCTTGCAAGGGCATCGTAATTCATGGAAGAGTTCTGGATGCTCCATTATGACAGATGCTTGGACTGATAGGAGGGGAAGGAGCATCATGAACATCTGCGTCAACTGTGAGCTTGGGACCAGTTTTCTGAAGTCAATTGACTCGTCTGCAGATTCTCATACTGCCGACTACATTGCTTCCTTAGTGGATAAGTCCATTGAGGAAGTTGGGCCCGACAATGTAGTCCAAGTTGTGACAGACAATGCATCTGCAAATATGGTTGCTGGCAGAATTTTGAGAATCAAGTACCCACAGATCTTCTGGAGTTCATGTGCGACACATTGCATCGATCTTATGCTTGAGGAGATCGGTAAAGAGTCCAAGGTGAAAGCTGCCATTACAAAGGCAAGGACATTAACTGTCTTCATATACAGTCATGCAAAAACATTGAGTTTGATGAGACAGTTTACGCAAAAGGGGGAGATAGTGAGGCCAGGTACAACAAGATTTGCTACCACATATCTCACTTTGCAATCAGTGATGGACAAGAAGGACAAGTTGAGGCTTATGTTTTCTTCTGATGAATGGAGAGCGTGTAAATGGTACAAGACGAAGAAGGGGGAAATGGCTTCGGCCATAGTTCTGAGTCCTTCATTTTGGACTCAAGTCTCTTTGACCTTGAAGATCTTTTCTCCATTGGTACATGTTTTGCGAATTGTTGATGGAGATAAGAGACCAGCTATGGGGTTTGTATACGGTGAATTGCAAGATGCAAGAAAGGAGATCATGAGCATTTTCAAAGATGTGGAAGCATCTTACAAATATTTTGTTGATGCTGTTGATTCAAAGTCAAAAGGGAGGTTGGATAGCCCCCTTCACCTTGCTGCATATTTTTTGAATCCCTATTTCTTTTATAGGGACAATGATCAAATCCAGAGGGAAGGTCTTGCTCTGAAGGGATTCTTGGATTGCATGGATATTTTCTATCCTGATTTAGATATCCAAGATATCATCACTAGGAAGGAATTGCCATTATATGAAAGGGCAGAAGGATCATTTGGCAAACCTTTGGCTGTCAAACAGAGGTCCATCATTGATGACGATTTCAATCCAAGTATAAATTCTCATTAGATTTCATACACTTATATATTTAAGTATTACTATTTATCTCATTACATTTCATAGACTTATATATTTAACTATTATTACTTATTTGTTTTTATAAATAGCCCGTTGGTGGGGATTGCATGGCATGGAAACGCCACATTTGAAAGAAATGGCAATGAAAGTTCTAAAGTTGACAGCCTCTTCCTCGGGTTGTGAAAGGAATTGGAGCACTTTTGAGGCGGTAAGACTGTAAATTGGTGCCACACATGTCAAATATTATGCATCATTAATGAGGTGGTAAATGATATGTTTTTCTTTATTTTGTAGATTCACACGAAGAAAAGGAACAAGCTTGAATTCAAGCGGTTAAACGACTTGGTGTATGTCAGATTCAACGCCAAGTTGAGAGATCGCCATCTTAAAAAACGTAGTGATCCATTTGCCACAAATGATAGAACCCACGTGAGAGATTGGATTGGTGGGGGAGATGAAGAAGATGAGGTATTCCAAGGATCGGGGTTGACGTGGAACCTAGTGGCTGATGCAACTGGTGCAGAAGATTTGATACAACATAGAAGAAGCCAAAGGCATGCTACTGGTTCAACCTCGTCGCCGGGCTTAAATGAGGAAGAGTTCCCATTTGAGGAAGAAAGTGAAGATGATGAAGACAATACCGAAGTGGAATTTGATGATGATATGGATTAGGATTTCTTTGTAATATGTAGAATATTATCGCCTGAACATTTCTGTTTTCTTATGCTATTTTAATTAGTACTCTACTAATGCTATTTGTGTTTCAGTTTTCTTTTGGAAACTTAAATATTTTGGTGATTGTTGTCAATTATTATGTCTGCTAACTTTTCTATTGAAGTATTAATATTTGTTGATAGAGACTGTTTTGAGCTATATATGAAAGTCATTTTCTTAGAACTTCTGTTGGACCACAATTATACATAATTTTTGTTCAGTTGTAGTCACTTTTGCATATATTTATTTATTTTTAAATAAAAAATTAGAAAATCGCGTAGAACCGCATATACCCCGCATATGCCCCCGCATACCGCTTAATCGCTATTCAGTGACCTGACCGAACGCATACGCATACCGCTTTCATGAACCTTGATGCTAAAACTTGCGTTCATGTGGTGAACACATTGAAATTGCAAACTGTTTGTGATTGTTTTCTGTGTTTTCGTGATGTGCAGTATTAAATTTCCTTCATCTCGTACCTCAACCTCCCACCAATCTACCAATGAGGATAACGAGCTTATTGCAGAAAAGGACTGGCGGTCACTTTGGGCATCAAGGAGGAGATTGTCATTAATATAGACAGAGAAGGAGTTATGCCCGTACAATTCGTTGTCAAGGAAGGAGATCATGAGAAGTCACCAGTAAGCAACATAGGAGGGACTTCCGAAGATCGGGTAAGAAGGATGATGTAGGATCTGGAGATGAGGTATATAGTGGGAAGGGTAGTGTGGGGTTCTCATGAAGCATAATGCGAAGGGAGGTGATAAGGGGAGAGGAGGAATATGAACATGAGTGGAACCAGTATATGCAATGGGAGGCATGGCCCCACCTTGAAGTCTAAGAACTATAGCAATTTACATCAAGAGAACCATTTGGCCCCTCCTTTGGATGCCTTCTTCAAGTATATAAAAGTAACAAATCCTACTTTTGTTCTTTCCAAGGTAGATGTCATCACATCCTAGCACATCACATAGTAATAAAATGCTATGGGTAAAGGGGGGGACTTGGACCACATATCCTTGTACTTTGTTCCTCTACTTTCATTTCATGTGCACTTCTATTATCGTGATCCTCCATTGTGATATCTTGTCATGCTCCATTCCTTTTTTTTATTTAACATACGCCGTTGCCCATTGGAGATAAGCCATTATTTTGTTATGTAGATGAACATCACATGGAATGCATACACACAAGTCCACGATATGATATTAATTAACAA
This sequence comes from Ottelia alismoides, assembly GCA_037367405.1. Lineage (NCBI taxonomy): Eukaryota > Viridiplantae > Streptophyta > Magnoliopsida > Alismatales > Hydrocharitaceae > Ottelia > Ottelia alismoides. Next base: position 757,299 of record JAZKJV010011618.1, read on the forward strand.
GAGAATTAAATCGAGTAAATACTCTGCAATCTCATTTAGTGTAAACTTTTGTTAATACAACATTTAATACTCCTATCTACAATTCCATTTGTTTACTTTTTCTCCATCTCGTATAATCTACCATTTCTTTTCCATGTATAAATATATGAATCACTTTCAGCTAATTTTACAATGGCTCCTCAATTAATTTTCTGGTTTCGGCCCTGAAGATGAAGGTGAGAAATGAAATGGAAGAAAAAAATTGAAGGATGTGTGTCCTAAATATCCAAATGTTATTAAAATTCATTATAATTAGCATCATTAGTAACAACACATTTTTGTTAAAGGGCAAACTATACTTAGAGTATTTTTGCTCAGACGATTTTACAAGGGTATTTTGTATATTCAAAAGTTTCCAAGTATTTTTATGTAAACAACTCTATTATAAACCAAAATATGATGGTAATAATGATAAGAACCTTTTTCATTGCATTAGTCGGAGGAAGCTCACCCGTGCCTCCTTGGGAAGTTTTTTGTCGAGTATTCCTACAAGATGAGAAGATTTAGTGGTGTCTCAGTACTGCCAAGTTGCATGCCATATCTATATTCACATAAAAGGGCACACCATGCATTTTGAGAAGAAAATGGGCATAAGCTTCATATAAGGCAGCTTTCTGTTTGATAGATGGAATTTTCAACAAAAAAACTGGACAACCCTAGTAAAAAACTAAGTTATGTTAATAAGCAAATTATTTGCAAAACTAGAAATCAAGACATTCTTCCAGAAATGGACAAAAATAATACAACAGCATGATTGACAGCTCATGATTCTAGCACATTACAATGTTTCTTTAAAAAGACAAACTTCCTTTCACCAGGTATCATTGCAAAATTTGCACTAGATTTGTTTTCGGTGGCAATTCATATAGCACAGTACCACAGTTCCTCCTTGCATGGTTTTCCATGTCAAATAACGTAAAAGAGATGCAGGTCCAGAGCCAGTTCTAAGAATCATTAACAAGGAAGGCCCATTTGTAAAGAATCCATCTGTCGCAATACGGTTATGGACATGACCAAGATGTAATGCATGAACAAATCATTGACAAAAACGATGGAAAAAGTCAGCATCTACCAAAATTCAATGAGCAGATGCATCATTCATCAACTAAGTTGCAATCGATGCGCTAGCAGTGAGTACGACACAGGTAGTTCAAGGTGGTTGCTTCAGCAGGTACACATAACATGGTATGTCCATCTCGGATCTATATTATGCAGACGACACTCTTCTTAGAGCAGGATTGTCTTTTAGAGGATAAGCGCATTCCAAATGTAGTAAAGATCCGTACAGGCATCTTTCATTCGCTGATTAACCGAGAAAATCTGTGCTTGTGTCTTTTTGCCTTGATAAGGAGGTTGCTTGTGAGTGTGGCCTTACATTGAATACTCCAAGTTGGGTTCCCGCGAGCCTCGCCGTGCTTCTTTACTCTCTCCATACCCTCCGAATTTCTGATTGCATCATCATTCATCTCATTGTTCTTTCCACATGGTATCAGAGTGATGGGTCTTAGACCAGAGTTATGTGTCTCTATATGTTTGAGAAGTTACACGGTTACATTCCATTGACTGCCACATCAGAGCAGCTTAAGGCATATGGGGATTCAGTGATGACAGGCGTTTTTCTAGCGGCTCTAGACCCTGAGTATGATGCAGCCAGAGCACAGATTCTTACTGATGACACAATACCCCCTATGGAGGAGGCAAATCGCAGGTTGAGTAGGCTCTCCCATATCTCCTGGTGGTACTCGGTTGTCATAGACATCCCCGGCCATGGCAGCATCTCGTGGTAGAGGAGGCCCTTCACAATTTCGTGGTCGAGGTGGTCGTGGCAAGGGAGGGGGTAGTCGGCCCCCTCGTCAGCCGTGTACTTATTGTCACAGACCAAGCCACTCTGAGGAAACATGTTGTTCTAAGCATGGGTTCTTAGATTCAACACGTGTCGCGGAATAGACTCAGCAGGCTAGCAGTTCCTCACCTGCGTCTGATCAGAGATTTGACGAACTTGTGGCAAGACTCAAGGAGATTATGCCTACCCCTGGGTTAACTAGCTCTCCTTCAGGATCCTCGGAGGTAGCTGCCTCTGCATCAACATCTACATCAGGTACAACACATGCCTTTACCAGTTGTTACAGAGCAGACTTGTCAGAATGAATCATGGATTGTGGCGCATCCCATCATCTCTGTGGCGATAGAGGCAAGTTTAGTGTTTTCAGTCTAACCCAGCCCAGACAATCTGTTGTAATAGCTGATGGGACACACTCTCCCATCACTGGTCAGGGGGAGGTGCAGTTAACTCCTGCAATGAGGCTTCAAAATGTTCTTTATGCTCCTGAGTTTTCCATGAATTTACTATCTATTAGTCAAATCACTAAGAATTTACACTGTCGTACCATTTTTGACCTATCTGCTCTTGTGTTTCATGATATTCTAACGGGCAAGGTGATTGGTTCTGGCCGTGAGTACGGCGGTCTCTACAAATTGGTGCAGTCTCCTTATGTTGTTGCCTCTTCTCTTTGCATCGGATCTGTGTCTCCCTATATGTGGCATCTTCATTTTGGTCATCTTCCTCTCCAAAAGTTGTGTCACGTTCTTCTACAGATTTCTTCTCGCTCTACTTTTCAGTGCGAAGCCTGCCAGCTTGGAAGCATCATCGGTCCATCTTCCAGAGTCGCCAGGGTCGGAGTGGTCATAGTCTGTTTGAGTTTATTCATTTTGATAATTGGGGTCCCAGTCGTGTTCTCGATCATCAGGGGCATAGATTTTATCTTGTCGTTGTTGATAAGTTTTCAAGGTTGTTGTGGGTCTTTCTTCTTAAAAATAAATATGATGTTGGTCCTATCATTCGGTCCTTTATTAATGAAGTAAAGAACATTTTTTCAGCTAAAATCAAGTTTATACGATCTGACAATGCTTTGGAATTTTGTAGTACTCAACTTGCCCAATTTCTTGCCTCATGGTATGGTACATCAAACTTGCTGTGCGTATATTTCTCAACAGAATGGCATGGCTGAGCGAAAACACCGCCATTTTCTGGATGTTACCAGGATCCTTTTGATTCAAAGTCGTGCTCCTCATTCGTATTGGGGGGGATGTGGTTCTAACTGCTTGTTACCTGGTAAATCGTATGCCCTCTTCGGTTCTAGTGGAGAAGATCATGTTCTTGATTGCGTTTCTCAAGAAGGATCTTTTCTCACTCACGCCTCGTATCTTTGGCTCAGTGGCTTTTGTTCATCAGTTGTCTCCCGGTCTTGACAAGCCCTCTCGTAGAGCTGTCAAATGTGTGTTTGTTGGGTACTCCAAGACCCAAAAGGGATAACGTTATTTTGACCATGTTTGACGAAGGTACTATGTTTGTGCAGATGTCACCTTTTTTGAGTCTATTATGTACTTCTCTCCTGCATGTGACAAGTTCATTTCTTCAGAGGATGGGGAAGAGGTCTATATGCCTCTACTACCGGTCTCCAATTTACCTTCACCATCAACACCACCACCTCCTCCACCACGACCACCTCCGCCACCACCCTCCACACCTACTTTCTTTCTCCAAGTCTACCAATGCCGACCTCGTGCTCATGTGACTCCTCCATCATCCAGCACAACCAAGGTATGTTCTAAGCATTTGAGTTCGACTAGTGGCAGTGGTGATTTGCATGTACAGCTTGAAGTGCAGGATGTCCAGGAAGTTATATCTTCTGCGGATACTGAAGACCTGGACGTTCCTATAGCTCTACGGAAGCAGAAGCGCTATGCATCCCCTTGCTTCCCATGTTTCATTGGACCGGATTTCTGATGATTTTAAGCGGTTTGTTGTGGGACTATTAGGTGTGGAAATACCACGTTCCTAACAACATACAATGAAGATTAGTCAGTGGCGTCTGGCGATGGAGGAGGAAATGGTAGCTTTACAGTCTCGAGGTACGTGGAGCGTTGTGCAGGCCCCTCCAGGTGCGTCTATTGTAGACAGCAAGTGGGTGTTTATTGTGAAACACTGGGATGATGATACTGTCGAGAGATATAAGGCTAGATTGGTTGCTCGTGAGTTCACGCAAACTTATGGGGTGGACTATCAGGATACTTTTTCTCCAGTTGTGCGTCACTCCATGTTGCGGATTCTTATTGCAGTTGTTGTAGTATGTGACTGGCCGCTTTTCCAGTTGGATGTCAAGAATGCATTCTTGTAAGGAGATATGCAGGAGAAAGTTTACATGCAGCAGCCACCAGGGTTTGCTGCTGAAGGAGAGTCCAGTATGGTTTGTCGTCTTCACAAGGCCATATATGGCCTCAAACAGAGTCTGAGGGCTTGGTTTCAGAAGCTCTCGGAGTTGATTGAACAGAATGGCTTTGTCAGATCTACTGCGGATCATTCTCTTTTCGTTAAGAGAACTCGGATGGGTATTGTTGTTGTTCTGGTTTATGTTGATGATATTGTTGTTACTGGCAGTGATGAACAAGGTATTCATGCATCTAAGGATTTCCTTGGACGACAGTTCGTGACCAAGGGCCTTGGCATGCTAGGGTACTTCCTTGGCTTGGTGTTTGCATGCAATCAGCATGGTATGGTTATGACGCAAAGGAAGTATGTTACTGATCTTCTGACTTAGACGGGCATGACAGGATGAAGGCCCGCCACTACACCAATGGATCCCAATGCTAGACTCTATGATGATGAATCTGAGGAGGTGGATAAGAGACGGTACAGAGAGCTTATAGGGAAGTTGTTATATGTTACTATTACCAGGCATGACATTTCGTTTGTTGTAAGCAGAGTCAGCCAGTTCATGGAGAAACATAGACAGGTTCATATGGATGCAGTTTGCATGATTTTGAGATATCTGAAATCCTCTCCAGGTGCCGGTCTTCTTTTCAGAAGAGATACGTCTCTCTTAGGTACTGGGTGTGCAGATGCAGATTATGTTGGGTGTCCCAAGGACAGAAAGTCTATTTCATGCTTCACTGTGTTCGTCGGTAGCTTTCTGGTTTCATGGAAGAGTAAGAAACAGACAGTTGTTGCTCGATCCAACACTGAATCAGAATATAGGGCTATGGCCCCAGGGAGCACAGAAATGGTGTGGGTCAAGTTCGTCCTAACTGACCTAGCAATTGAGGTGTCTCTCCAATGCACCTCAAATGTGATAATCAAGCAGCTCTGTTCACAACCAATAATCCAGTCTTCCATGAGAGAATGAAGCACATCATTAGACTGTCCATTATACCCGTGATTTGATTCAAAAGGGCCTTATTTTCCACCTCTCATGTTGCTTCAGGCGATCCGATTAAAGACATGTTTACCAAAGCTCTTGCGAGGTTTCCTTTTTACCGTTGTTGTTCCAAGCTAAGCATGATAGATATATATGCTCCAGCTTAAGGGAGAATGTTGAGATAATTACATATTTCTATCCTTATTTATATTTTCTATTTCGTCGGTCTTCCTTATGTAATTTCTCCCTAGAGCTTTTCTCCTATATAAGAGAGCTCTAGGGCTACGAGGAATATAACTTTTCACTTCACTTTTCCACAACGACCGTTGATGGTGGCCGTGACATGACCTGAAGGCCATGGGTCATCTCCGGGGGTTGCAGCCATCGTCAAGTCTCAATTGTGCCTCCTCTTGTCACGGAGGGGAAGTGACCTAGGCCCAGTGTTCATGAAATCGACCGCACGGTCGCATATGCGTCCGCATATGCCCGTGCGACATGTAGATCACACCGATTTCATGAATCAATGCATTATGCGCCCTCCCCGCATATACGGTTCGCATATGCCCCGCATATCCCGCATATGCCCCGCATACTGCTCCAACAGCTCCAACTTTTCAATCTTCTCATTAAAGTCCTTAATTCCATAGCTCTGCCTCTTCATTCATTCAATTGTAAGAATATGGCATGCATTTGCATACAATGACAATGCATTATACCGTTATGTATATGCAATGTTTTATGTTTTTTCTCATGCATTGTTTTCACGAGCATATGCAATGTATCGTCGAATATTTTTATATATGCCGATTGAGATTTTGCCCAGGTAGTGCATGTATGTGTATTGAATTTTTGTTATTACGAATTATTTAATATGTGAAGTTTTTATGGTAAATAGCTTGGCAGTGGTTGTATTATTTGGCGGGCTTGTATGTGTAGTAGGAGTGCCGGCAGCTAGAGTATTATCTCCCTCAGACAGGTTACAATATCATCAAACCTTTGATCTGTATAAGAAGTTGAACTGGAAGTGGGCTCATCATGCTCGACCACACGAGCAGATGTCAGATATCCATGCTTCTGATAGCATGTCTCCTCCGAATGACCAGGACGATGGCAATAAGTGCATGGACCACGCTGACGCTCGCTTCCTCCACCATGGGCACGACACCCTCTGAACTGAGAAGTACCTCCCATACCGCGAGATGCAGCCATCGCTAAGGTGGTATGTATGGTGGCAACATATGGGATAATGATCCTAGTGAGACGACTGTAAGCCTCCTCCATAGGAGGGATAGTCGTACGGTTGAGGAGCTGGGTGTGTGTTGCCTCGTACTCAGGATATAGGGCAGCCAGAAAAACTCCAACCATCGTGGCATTCATGTCCGTCATCTGTTGCTCAGTAGATGTAGTCACTAGCATGAAGCTATGAAGCTTCTCTAATATGCCACGAAGCAAAGAGTAAAAGACAAGGTTGCAAAAATCGGTAGTCGGTACTCGGTCGGTTGGGTCACTGACTAAGGATTAATCGGCAGTCGGACGACTAATCGGATTTAGTCGGACTTTAATCGGCTTTGAATTTTATGATATTTTAAATATATAACTCATTTTATACTTTTATTTACATAGATTTTATACATTTTTATACTATCATAATAAAATAAAAAAAGTAATTGAATTTAAATAAAACACTTAGCATATTATAATAAGTTTGCTTATAAAAAAACAAAACATATAAGAATATGATATCTCCAAGTAAAAAATTAGTTGACTAGTGTACCTAGTCGGAATTAGTCGGTACCCGGTCGGCCACCCCACTGACTAGACTAGTCGGACCTACTAGTCGGGCCAGTCGGGCGACTTTTACAACCTTGGTAAAAGATGTGACATTTTGTTTGACCGTGAAGATATCAATCTGCAACTGAATAATCTTGACCTCATTCCATGTTCGTCATCTGTTGCTCAGTAGACCGCCTAACCATAAGCGGTTGCCAGGATATCCCATGTTGCCTCGGTAATGGGTTAATTCACAATAACATTGGCTATCACCGTGATGAGAGTCCCGGAGAGCCAAATATGCGCTTACGTGTCATCATGCTTACATTGGCTCCAGCTTTATCATAATGTGCTCCTTGTTATTGCACCGCATCAGGGTCATAAACTGCATGGACCATAACTCATAGTTGGTCTCATCCACCTTCACAATGGGTGTCGGGCCCTTGAAAGCACCTGACGAGGAGAAGACGTCACCCTTGATTTCTGACATGTTCAAAAAAGATCGAAAACAAATGCGACTGGGGTTGTAGATGGATCTGAGGGTGTCTACACAATCATTTGAGGCTTGGTTTGGGTGCAGACTTATACCACAACTTCTTCCATTAACTTTGGCAATGCTCGAGTGCAAACAACAACGATTTAGGGTCAGAATTCACAGTCGTGACCCAAAAATCAGATCTTCAACACTGCTAGAACGAGCGAGAGCGATCAACGATGCCTAAATTCCATGTTAGGGCACCACAAAGGATGAGGACAGATCGCCAAAGGCTGCACAACGTAGCAAGAGGGTAGTTGTTCACCGTTGGGATGCCCTCAAGAGGCAACTGAAGGACACAGGTCACCGTTGCATAGCCCAAGGTACCACTAACGACTATTGGGTGGTGCCCTAGGCACCGCTGCAACGTTGGAGTTCCGAGGGACAGCTTGGCGGTAGTGTCGGGCTGCTAGTGACAACGTTGAAGGAGCCATATGAGGCAATGTGGACCCGGTCGGCCCTTCTGATTGCGATGAAGATTCGAGAAAGGAGAAAGGGCAGGCGTCGGGTAGGGTTAAGGAATGGGGTACAAGAACACAAGTCTAGGATCGTCGCTCTGATACTATGTGGAAGAAGATAATGACTTCCATTACAAGGAAGCCCTAAAGTTCTCTTATATATAGAGAGAGAGGTGAACTCAAGTTGGGCAAATTACATAATAGATACGAAATGAAAAGAAATACATGAAATAGTGAAAAGATAAATAATCTCTCAACATGATACAACTATGACAGAGGTGTTCTTAGCTCATGAGTCTATTGAAAAGATGATCCATTCTCTGTTGCAAACTACTCTAGACTCATACAACTATTACATAACTCTCCCATCTGTGAGAATCATCCTCGTGTGAATCTTGCTACAATCATACACGGTGTAGCCAACTCTGTTTTTACCTCAACGCTAGCTTGGATTATTGACTCTAGTGCATCTACTCGCTTCACACAAGAAGGTAGTTTGCTGACCTTTTCAGAACCTTCTTCGACTGTAAAGTCTGTTCGTTTAGCCAACAATGTCTATTCAGCCATTACTCTGGTTAGTACTATGGAGTTTTGCTCCAACCTCATACTTTCCAAAGTTCTATGTACCAGTGACTTTCCATTGAGCTTACTTTTTGTTCATAGATCATGTATTGAACTGAACTGCAGGGAATTTTGACGAGCGTTATTAATATTTTCAGGATATCCACACGATGCAGATCTTTGGTTGGGGGGCATGAGAACAATGGCATGTACTATCTTGATATCCCTGCTGACTTTGTTTTTGCTGGTGTTGTCTCGATTTCTACTGACATGTTCTTTTGGCATTTGTCGCCAGAGCCCTCTCTCAGATGTTTCCTGAATTGTCCTCGCCGAAGACATTTAAGTGTGAAGCCTGCCAGTTTGGTAAATACCATTTGGGCGTCTTTTCCTTGGAGGACTAAACCCTGTAGTTCCTAGACTTTCTCTTTAGTCCATTGTGACATTTTGGGACCATGTACAATCCATACTATGAGAGGTCATAAGTATTTTGTTGTTTTTACAGCAGAGCATATCCTCTTCAGTGTATTTGATAAAGGAACGATCATAAATAAATAAAACTTTCAAGTATTTCTTTCATTTCACAAAAACTTTTTCTCTGTGTGTATTAAGATTTTCAGGATTGACAATTCTCTTGAGTTTGTTCAACAAGACTTGATTACTTTCTTTACTACTCAGGGTACACTCTGCCAGAGCTCTTGCGCGTACACCTCGTAGAGGAAGATAAGCCATGACTGACCTAGTCTCGAGAGTATGTGTCCTATGTGTGATGAAAGAAAAGGGCAGTCTTATTGCGGCCCTATAGATAAAATAATTAGACGTTTAAATACGCATGTAAGCATAGATAAGCTAGTGTGTTCGCCTTTGTATTGACTCCCGAGCTTCAGACCTCGATTGTTATCCACTCCTTTCTACAACTTCACTTGCACCCTTTGGTAAACAAGGCTAATAAGTCATGTAGTAGTGTGGTTGCCTTGTTTTGAATTTAGCTAGGAGGACAAAAAATCCTATCAAATAAGAGGAGACGTATGGGGAAAAAAGTATGCTTTTTGGCCTATAATCTTATAGTCCTCTAAAATAAATATTTTGAGAAATTCTATATTAAAAAGCATCTCAAAATTCAATTTTGATACAAGCACTGACAAAGCCAACTTAGCGTACCGAGATCGACTGGCGGGGAATTGAGGTAGGAAAGAGGCGGGAACAGAGGTCATGTTAGGTGCATGAGAGAGTCATTCATGTGGTAAGGATGGGTCTATCCACAAACTTTTATTTGTTGCTACCATATGACGCAACCATCTGGTTACTTCGTTGAGGCGAGTATATATGTCGACTTCGTAGGGCCATCTACGCCTAAAGTAAAGTCCACGAGCATGGTTCAACAGTCTTCTGAGATCAGCTCTCTTGGTTTTCACAAAACAACATCTGACTACTCTATGTTCATTAGACGAAGACCATCAAATACTGCGATTCGTGTATGTTAATAACATGGTTATCACTGGTGATGACATCGTCGGCATTCTTGAGACAAAGGCCTTCCTCCAGAAGGTATTTGTTGCCAAATATCTTGGTCAACTCAGATACTTCCCATGAATGGAGGCGATATGCACAGCAAAGGGACCACAATTGTCACAGAGGAAGTATTGCCTATATGTCTTAAAGAAGCTGGCTTACTTGGATGCAAGCCATCAGTTGTCCAAGCTGAACAGTAGAGACATGCCACCACGATCCTACATTTGAAGATACCATGCAATATAGAAGCCTAGTGGGAAATTGCTATATCTCACTGACATTAAGCCTGATATATCATAGGTTGTGAGCAGAGACGGTCATTACATGAAGAAACCTCACTACAACCATTGGCAGGATGTACTTCTAATCCTTCGAAACATGAAGGGCTATCCAAGAAAAGGATTATTGTTGGGAAAAAATGAACAAGTTGATTATTCCATAAGCCCTAGGCTCTCTTACATAGGAGAGTAGCCTATGGGTAAATTACATAAAGCATACAACTGAAAATAAAAATAACAGAGAGACACAAAGACCACTAATATATATGTTAACACTCCCCCTCAAGATGGAGCATAGATATCAATCATGCTCAGCTTGGACGCATACTTCTGGAATGGGCCTCGTAGTAGTGCCTTGGTGAATATATCAGCAGTTTAATTTTCTGAGGTAACATGAGATGTAGCAATGAACCCCTTCTGAATCATGTCATGTATGAAGTGACAGTCTACCTCAATATGCTTGGTCCGCTCATGGAATGCTGGATTGTTTGCAATGAACAAGGCTGCCTGATTGTCACATTCTAAGTTCATAGGAAGTGGTACATCCATACATAGATCTGTAAGCACAGCCTTTACCCACATCATCTCTGTGCTAGCCTAGGCCATAGCCCTATATTCAGATTCAGCACTAGATCTGGCTACCACCGTCTGTTTCTTGCTCCTCCATGAGATTAGAGAATCTCCAACGTAGACTGCAAATCCTGAGGTGGACTTCAAGTCCTTGGGACAACCTGCATAGTTTGCATCCGCACATGCTGAGATAGAAATCCCCTTGCCCTTCTTGAATAGCAAACCTGCACCTGGAGATGATTTGAGGTATCTAAGTATCATATGTATGGCATCCATATAAACCTGACGTGGTTGCTCCATGAACTGGCTCACACGACTCACTGCAAAGGATATATCGGACCTAGTGATCGTGACATACAACAGTTTACCTACCAGTTCTCTGTATCGTCTCCTATCCACCTCCTCTGTGTCATCATCATATAGCTTCATGCTGGGGTCCATTGGTGTCGTAGCAGGCCGACACCCAAGCATACCTGTTTCACTCAACAGGTCTGTAACATATTTCCTCTGCGACATTACTAACCCATACGGATTTCTAGCGAATTCCAGCCCCATAAAATATCTAAGGACTCCAAGATCCTTAGTGACAAATTCGCTCCCTAGCTTCTCTTTCGCCTGCTTTATGCCTTGCTCATCATCTCCTGTAATCAAGATGTCATCTACGTAAACCATAATTGCAATAATACCTCTTGAAGTCTTTTGTACAAACAAGGAATGATCAGCATTAGAGCGTTTGTATCCCTGTTTTTCAAAGAGGTCTGAGAGCTTCTGAAACCATGCTCTGGGGCTCTGCATAAGGCCTTAGATAGCCTTATGGAGTCTGCACACCTTGGAACACTCCCCCTCAACAGCAAAACCTAGCGGTTGTTGCATATAGACTTCCTCCTGTAGGTCTCCATATAGGAACGCATTCTTCACATCCAACTGATATAGCGGCCAATCTCGAGTGACTGCGACTGACAGCAAGATCCGTAGAGTAGAATGACGGGCTACTGGCGAGAATGTAACAAGGTAATCCACCCCGTATGTCTGTGTAAAGCCACGTGCAATAAGGTGAGCCTTGTATCTGTCAATACTGCCATCTGCATTTTGCTTCACCGTAAATACCCACTTGCAGCTCACCGGGGTCACATCTGCAGGTATAGGAACTAGACTCCAAGTTCCCCTAGATTGAAGTGCTGCCATTTCTTCCTCCATTGCTAGACGCCATCTACTATCCTGCAGAGCATCTTGATAATTCCATGGAATATCTACAGATGACAAGGCCACCACAAAGTTCCTGAAGTCCCCAGATAGTCGCTCAAATGACACGGAAGCTGATAAAGGATATGTAGCACAGCTCCTCTTCGATTTGCGTATAGCAATAGGAACATCTAAATCAGTTGCGTCCTCATCTGGCCCCTGCAACATATCCTGCTCAGAAATATCGTTAGATCCATCAAGAGAAGTATCTTCAGTACATACCATAGGCGAGCTAGTAGATGAGTCATGACCATGAGCTGGAGGAGGCCTGCGGGTATAATGGAATGGTAGTGGTGAAATGGGGATAGTACGTGGAGCTGGTGGTGGTGGTGGTGGTGGTGATGCCGGAGGTGGTGGTGTCATATATATGGCATCGGTAGTCAGTGGAGGTAGCTACTGATCACCTGAGGATGAAAAATACATTACGGATTCAAAAAATGTAACATCTGCACTGACCATATACCGCCTACGCAAAGGATCAAAACACTTGTACCCCTTTTGAGTTCTGGAGTACCCAACAAACACACACTAGACAGTCCTAGGAGAGAGCTTGTCAGTACCAGGAGACAACTGGTGGACAAATGCAACTGAACCAAACACGCGAGGAGTAAGGGAAAACAGATCCCTACCAGGGTAGATAAGGGAAAAAAGAATCTGTTCATCCAAGATAGAGGACGGCATACGGTTAATTAGGTAACATGATGTGAGAACCGCGTCACCCCAGTAAGAATAAGGAACATGACTCTGTATAAGAAGTGATCTTGTGACATCTAGTAGGTGGCGATGTTTCCTTTCAGCGATCCCATTTTGTTGAGAGGCATAAGCACAGGATGTTCGATGGATAATCCCTTTTGAGGAGTAGTAGTTGGTTAGGACATGAGTGCACAGTTCTAGGGCATTATCACTTCTCACAAATTTCACAGATGTGGAGAAAACATTTTGAATTTCATTCAGAAAATGGATAATAATATTGCCTGCTTCAGATTTATTTTTCATCAAAAATACCCATGACACACGAGAGAAGTCATCCACAATAACTATATAAAATCTGTGTCCCTGATGATCCGGTACACGACTCGGACCCCAGACATCAATATGAAATAACTCAAACTTGGAGGTACTACTCCGACCTGGACGACTGGGAAAGGTAGACCGGTGATGCTTTCCCAACTGACAAGCCTCACATTGGATAGATGTGTGAGGAAGACCCTGGGTTAACACACGATGCAACTTCTGAAGCGGTAGATGCCCAAAACGCAGATGCCACAGCAGAGGAGATACTGGTCCAGTAGGAAGGGATGAGGTTCCAGCAAATGGAGTCTGATTTAGGCGATAGAGGCCTCCTTGCTCATAGCCACGACCAATCACGTTGCCCGTACGGATGTCCTGAAAAATAAGAGAAGATGGATCAAAAATTGCCCGACATTGTAAATCCTTCGTAATCTGACTGATTGATAACAAATTCGTTGAAAAATCAGGTGCATGCAACACATTCTTGAGCTGCATAGAAGATGTCAGTCTAATCTCCCCCTGACCAGTGATGGGAGAATGTGTACCATTGGCAATGACCACTGTTCGGCCTGGAGGAATCTGAGAATATCCTGTAAGTAAACTCTGATCGCCACATAGATGATGTGTAGCGCCCGAGTCCATAATCCAAGGTAATGTATCTGATCTACTACTAGTAAATGCAAGTATGCTACCTGAAGCACTGGTAGACGCAGAGGCAGATGCAGCAGCATCAGGTTGACTCTCAGTAGCAGGTGCTGGGCCAGATGGGGGGATAATGCCTCTTAGACGGGCAACTAGATCATCAAACCGTTGATCCAAAGTGGCAGCAGATGGAGGCTCTATTTGCTCAGCGGCTCGTGCAGATGCAGGAAATCCATGCTTCGAGTAGCATGTGTCTTCGTTGTGTCCGACGCGATGGCAGTAGGTACATGTTGGCCGAGTGCGGCCTCCTCTGCCACGAGGTCTACGTCCACGGGTCTGATGATGAAATCCGCGACCCCTGTTGGCGGTCATGGCTGAAGCATTCTGATTCGTGGTCGTGGAAGGGACGGTGATCCGGCTCAGTCTATGAAAGGCTTCCTCCATGGGAGGAATAGTAGAATCGGCCAAGATCTGGGATCGTGCCGCCTCATACTCTGGATCAAGTGCAGCAAGGAACACGCCCACCATAGTCGCATTCTGATACGTCTTCTGTTGTTATGGCGTGGCTGTCAGAGGCATGAAGCTGTAGAGCTTCTCGAACATCCCTCTCAGGGATGTGTAGAGTGAATGTAGAGGGCGACCATTCTGCTTTATAGTGAATATATCATGCTGGAGTTGCAGAATCTTTGTCTCGTTCTTCGCCTGAGAGTATGTGGCCGCCAGAATGTCCCACATGTCTTTGGTCGTGGGCTGATGTAGAATGTCATTGGCAATCTCGATCGCCAACGTTCAAAATAGCCAAACTTTGGCGTATGCGTCATCGGCCTCCCAAGAGGCATTGGCTCCAGTCTTCTCAGCAGTCTCTGCTTCGGTAAGAATGTGCTTCTTACCCGTTGACTTCATCATACTCATGAACTGCATCGCCCACAGTTCATAGTTCGTACCATCCATCTTTACAATAGGCGCCGGACCACGAAAGGCACCGATGGACGGGATATCCGCCTTGCTTTCTGACATACTGGAAACTGAAGACTGGAGCGATTGACCGAAGATAAGATTCGTCTACAATGACATAGACGGGTTTAGTTGCATGTGTAGACCTCAAGCAACTAAACCCATTTGGTTGAAGGTGTGCGCTCTAGGGTTGATTCAAGAACGCACGCCTAGGGCTCTAAGATGCCCGCTGGATCACGCAGGCGCACAGGGGTGCGTAAAGGAGCGTTGGTGCGGAGGCGCACTCGCGCGGCGGAGGCGCGGGAGCGCTGGTGCGGAGGCGCACTCGTGCGGCGGAGGCGCACTCGCGCGGCGGAGGCGCAGGTGTGCCCCGGCGGCGCCGATGAGAGAGAAAGAGAGGCCGACGAGTAGGGTAGGGATAGGGTTAGGGTTTCGAGAACTCCGGTCTAGGACCGTCGCTCTGATACCATGTTGGGAAAAAATGAACAAGTTGTTTATTCCATAAGCCCTAGGATCTCTTATATAGGAGAGTAGCCTATGGGTAAATTACATAAAGCATACAACTGAAAATAAAAATAACAGAGAGACACAAAGACCACTAATATATATGTTAGCAATTATTCTATAGGGTTAATGGCCACACCAATGTCACCTCCTATGTAGACACTGACTATGCTACTTCTCATGAGGACATGCGCTTTACTACTGGTTTTGCCATATTCGCTGATAACAGTTTTTGATACCTGACAAAGCAAGAAACATAGTGTTGCCTCCAGATTAAGCACAGAAGTAGAGTAAAGAGCAATAGCTCAAGCCATATGTGAGATTACCTGGTTGATTCCTTTTACCGCTCAAATTCCTCTCTACCATGACAACAAGTTCGTAACGTACATCACTACTAATCATGTTTTCTGTGAGCGGGCCTAGCATATTGAAGTTAAAATTTTATATCATACACAAATCTCCATAAATTTGAAGTAATTAAATGATTTTTAGCATAATACTTCAATGTCGAAAATGAATAAAGGGTTAGATTCATTGTGTTTGGTAGCTTTTTTATATGACCTTTAAAACTCTTTCGTGTAAAAATATTCACTGCTTTTCTTGACTTCTTCCATTATCATATTTTATATCATATATTTGATACTTGTAAGAAGCTAAAAACTTAACATTAGGGTTTTTATCGGTTGTATCCCTCTCAGATATTGCCATTTCAGTTATGCCCCTCCCTTTTTGGAAATATCAGGTATGCCCCCAACTTCTTTCTCCATCATCACTTGTGCCCTTCCGTCAGATTAATCGTTAAAATTAAAATAACCATGGTTTATTCAAATCATGATATAGTGAAGAAGGGCATTATGATCAGAATAAAATCTCTCCCTTTTTCCCATTAGCCTCACAAGCTCGACTTCCTTTCCTCTCGCTGTAGTGTGCGGTTGTCTCCTCCCTGAGAGCCTTCTCGAGCATGATGATGAACAACCTCCAGGACAATAGCGAAAGCGTAAGGAGCATGGCATCGGGTTGGGCCTAAACAAAACCGCCGAGAGGGCGCAAGGCAGAACTGGATGAGATGGGGTTGGGAGGAGGGGATGGGCTGGAGGGGCGGACTGGGCTGGAGGGGCGGGATCGGGAGGAGGTGGTGCTCGGTGGAGGGGCTGGAGGTTACGTGCTGGGGAGGAGGCAGTGGAGGAGGGGCGGAGAGGGCAGGGGAGAGGTGGAGGAGGATGAGGAGTGGTTGGAGCTGGTCAGGCTGGGGAGGAGGGGGCGGAAGGAGGTGTGGGGGTCGAACTTGGGTGGAGGTGTGGCAAAGTGTTGCCCTCACTCTGCTCAAGCAGCTCTGCCTCCGCAAGAACGGCAGCTTCTCCGACGCTGGTCTCAAATCTTTGGCCCGTGCAACGAGATCAATCGAGAGCTTGCTACTCGAGGAGTGCAATTTGATCACCTTACCTGGATTGATCACTGCTCTAAGTAATTGTTGTCTCTATTATACAATGTAGGGGTGTGGGCGATGCGCTCGTGGCTCCTCCACCCTCTGCAACCTGCAGCTCTGTTTGATTCTTAACTATTCGTAATTGCAAAAATTTCGAAAACGAGAGTTTGGATATGATCTCCAGAATCTTCCCCAAGTTGCAGAGCATAGACATGGGGTCCTTCGCGGGCATCACGAACTCCGGACTACTTAAGCTCATCGAGAACTGTGGCTTAGGTCTTGTGAAGGTCAACCTGAGCAACTGCGTGAATCTAATTGACCTTGCCATCCCCGCTCTCGCAAGACTCCATAGGCAAGTCTTGGGACACTCTCCCTCGACGTCTGCAGGAAGATCTCAGACACAAGTCTCCAGGCTTTGTCCATTTGCTGCTCATCGCTTGCGGGCTGGGAAGGAGGGGGTGGGCTGGCGAGGAGGGGCGGAGAAGGAGGTGAGGGGCTGGTTGGGGAGGAGGAAGAGTATGGGGAAGGAGGAATAGGATAGAAAAATGACATTTTCAGTCTTTTTTTTAATTTAATTCATGTTATATCCTTAACGTCTGTTTGCATTGAAGATGGATGGCAACTAACCTGAGGGGCACAAGTGATAGAACGACAAGAAGTCGAGGGCACACTTGTTATTTCCAAAAAGGGAGGGGCATAACTGAAATTGCAATATCTCAGAGGGACACAACTGATAAAACCCCTAAATTTTAAATATATATTTTTACAAGCATCCTTCATTTATTGGTTCAATTGGAAATTCTTGTAAAATTTTACACAAAAAGCCACCTCTATGCAACATAAATAAATTTATAGTTTGTTACATTACATATTTCTTTATTCCCTTATAAATCTCATCAAAACACCATTGAAGATATCTCATTTCTCACTATAGCCCAACTAAATTGTGCTAAAATAATGCAAATAATGTGTTTATTAATATACATTTATCAAATGTAGAAACTAAAACGTCTCAAATATTCAGTTAGAGCGTATCAAGCAACCTCTTCGTCGAATTCAATAGTATCCCTGATTATAAGTCATATAATCTTCTTTTAAAATAAAAAAAGACTGAAAGGGGAAACGTAATTACAAGATTTTGAGTAGAAGAGGACTAAAAAGTGTCAAAAAAGTTCTGCACACGAGGCTTACGTCGTGACGCCTTACCGCCTCAGGACTGCCTCAACCTTCAGAGATGCACACCTCATCAAAACCTTGAGGCATCGGTCCAATGCTAAAAAGCCTCGCCTCGATCTCCTCGACCACCTGGAGGCTACCATTGTCATACCATGCTTGTAACCCTTTTGGACTATTATGTAATCGTCACTGAATAGGTACTAAGGTCTCACACTATATAAGAAACCTTACACCCTGAATAAAATTTAGTCTGTTGCATTCTTTATTTTTCTCCACAACATATGCAAGGATACAATTTAGGAGATGCGGGAGGAGTTGTCTTAGACTTATTCCTAATAGACCACCAAATCTTGTCTTGTTGACATTTACATGCGGAATTTGGTCTATCTCTCAGGGAGGCTCCTCTCTTATTCAAACTATCAGCAAACTACATGTCTCTACGAGGAACTTGTCGTTTTACAACTTGTTTGCTACCCAAGCAGGTGACAGAGAAATCAGAATGGCAAACATATAGGTTTCTTATATGATTGCAACAACCCTAGGTATCCTTTTTTATTTCTTGCTTTTGGTGCTAGTACTCCTCAAAACCAAAGACATGGCTATAGAAACAAGATGTTTATCAATTTGGTCATTTTTCCATTCCTTTTAGCCTTTTAGGTGTGCACATTTGTTACAGGTACTTCTTAAGGTATGGGATATTGTCCAAGGCCTTAACTAATGGAAGTTTTAATATCATTTTTCTAATAATGTCTTCATTCAGGTGTCTCAACAATATTTTTGGTATTTTCAATTTACAGCAACTTGATTCCACTCTTGGTCACTCCGGCAAAGTCTAGTCGATAGAGACCGTAGCTTTCTCTGTGTCACCTGGACGAGGTTGTCATTCTAGTTTTCGTAGTGGACAAGGACGTGACTCTGGACATGATTGAGGACGTAGTTACCCTCAATATATGCACTAGTATAGGATGGGCCATCCATCTAACAAGTAGTAAGCAAAGTTTGGTAAACGCTTCGAGGTTAATCAAGCTTCTCCCGAGTTTGATGATTTCTTTGTTGAGACAACTCTTAAGTATGTAGAGATAGTTCTTATTATTATGTTATGTGCCTGTTTGTTATTTCTTTATTTTCTCTGGACTACTTTGTACTTTACCATTCAGGCCTCTCCCTATATAAGAGCCTAGGGTTTCTCTGAATAATCTCTCTATTTTTCTCCCAACATGGTATCAAAACCCAAGCCCTAGGGCTCTCTCCCTCTCCCCACCCGCCGCCCTCTCCCCTCTCCTCATCTCGCCGCCGCAGCCGGCTTCCCACCTCCCCGGCGGTTTCCACACCCGCCGCCAGCCCCCCCAGCGGTTCCCACACTCGCCGCCAGCCCTCCCAGCCCACCGTCAACCCCTCCCCCCCCCCCAGCGGCACCCAACCCCGCCGCTAGCACCTTCGGCGGCCTCTACTTCCGCCGCCAGTACTTCCGGCGACCTCCAGTTTCAGCCACCACCCCCCCCCCCCGTGGCCACCTAACCGCCACCAACCCTAGGTGGCCTCCTAGTCTCGTCGTCATCACCATCAGGCGACAGTAGCCGACCTTCCGGCGCGGCGTGCCCGTACTCGTCTCTTCCTCCGGATAGATGGATTTGAGTGCGTAACGTCTACATACGCACTTGAATCCTATGCAGTCAGTGTAGACACCTATCACTTTGTCTACAAACCCTAGTTCTTCTCCAGCGGCAATATGTCAGAGTCGAAGGTCGATATGCCCTCCATAGGCGCATTCAAAGGTCCTGCGCCAATAGTCAAGATTGACGGGTCGAATTATGAGCTCTGGACGATGCAGTTCATGGGACTCATGAAGTCGAATGGTAAGAAGCATATTCTTACCGAGGATGAGCCAGCAGAGAAGACGGGGATATATGCCTCGTGGGAGGCTGATGACGCATATGCAAAGGTCTGGTTGTCAGGTACATTGACGATGGAGATTGCCAACGATGTCCTCCATCAGCCCACTGCCAAGGCGATGTGGGATATCCTAGCTGCTACATATTCGCAGGTGCGAAATGAGACCAAGATGTTACAGCTTCAGCATGACATATTAACGATGAAGCAGAACGGTCGACCCCTTCACTCCTTATACACATCCCTGAGGGGGATGTTTGAGAAGTTATACAGTACTATCCCACTCTCAGCGACTCCTGAACAGCAGAAGACAATTCGGAATGCCACCATGGTGGGCGTTCTACTTGCGGCCCTTGACCCTGAATATGACGCCGCCCGTTCTCAGATCTTAGCCGATGCAGTTATTCCTCCAGTGGAGGATGTTAACAGGAGACTCAGTCGCATAACAGTTCCCTCCAGTTCCTCTACTCCACCCCCATCGGCGATGGCAGTTTCGCGTGGGAGAGGTGGCCCGTCTTCAGGACATGGACGTGGACGTGGACGTGGACCCCAGGGAAGGGGTGGTCGCTTTAGTCAGCCATGTTCCTATTGCCACCGCACAGGACACTCGGAGGAGACATGCTATTCTAAGCATGGGTTCCCAGCATCGGCACGTGTTGCAGAGCATTCTCAGTCCCAGTTGACATCTGCTGCAAATAATCGTTTTGAGGAACTTGTGGCACGTCTCCGCGATATTATGCCACAATCACCTGGTGATTCGTCTGGTGGACCCTCAGATGTTGCTGCTACAGCCTCCGCCAGTTCATCTGTTGCTGCTAGTACCTCAGGTAGATCTACTGCATTTACCCGGTCTCATGATATCTCTGATTGGATTACAGATTCGGGTGCTACACATCATTTCTGCCGAGATCGAGATAGACTTGAGCCCTACAGGGACATTCCTCACGGCCGCTCAGTGCAGATCGCAGATGGTACTCATTCCCCCCTTGTTGAACAGGGGGAGGTCTTCCTATCTTCCACTTTGCATCTACAGAATGTCCTACATGCTCCCGAGTTCTCGATGAATCTGTTATCTATTAGTCAGATTACGAAGGATTTGCATTGTCATGTTATATTTGACCCGTCTTCTCTTATTTTTCAGGACATACTAACGGGCAGGGTGATTGGATGTGGCTCTGAGCAGAATGGTCTCTATCGGCTGGTTCGGAATTCCTATGCTGGTGTCTCCTCTCATTCTGCCGGACCAGTTTCTCCGTACATCTGGCATCTACGTTTTGGTCACCTACCGCTCCAGAAAATGCGCCATCTTCTACCTCAGATCTCTCCCAGTTCGTCCTTTCGCTGTAAAGCATGTCAGTTGGGAAAGCATCATCGGTCGAGCTTTCCTAGTCGTCAGAATCGGAGCGGTAGCTCCCCATTTGAGTTGTTTCATATAGATATATGGGGTCCAAGTCGTGTACCTGATCATCAGGGGCACAGATTTTATCAACTAGTAGTGGATGATTTCTCTCGTGTATCTTGGGTCTTTCTTTTGAAGAATAAATCTGAAGCAGGAGATATGATCAAGAATTTAATTAATGAAGTGCACAATGTTTTCTCTTCTACTGTCAAATATGTTCGTATGGATAATGCCCTAGAATTTTGCACACGGTCCCTTTCTCAATTCCTTTCATCAAAGGGCATTATTCACCAAACCACTTGTGCGTATACATCTCAGCAGAATGGTGTGGCGGAAAGAAAGCATCGCCATCTCCTTGACATTACTAGAACCTTGTTGATTCAGAGTTGTGCTCCTATTTCTTTCTGAGGGGATGTTGTTCTTACCGCGGGTTATCTGGTCAATCGTATGACATCCTCTGTTCTTGGTGAGAAAATACCTCTTTCTGTCATTTTTCCTGACAAGGAATTATTCTCACTGACTCCACGTGTCTTTGGTACTGTGACATTTGTTCATCTTCTGTCTCCTGGACTTGACAAACTCTCTCCTAGAGCGGTCAAGTCTGTCTTTGTTGGTTATTCTCAGACTCAGAAGGGCTATCGGTGTTATGATCCTGTAAACAAGAAATACTTCGTTAGTGCGGATGTCACATTCTTTGAGTCTGTTATGTATTTTTCTCCTGCAGGTGATAGGCTGGCACCATCCACTACCAATGATGATATCTATGTTCCTCCACCACCTACTTGGAGTTCACCTGAGTCTACTCCTGTGCCTACACCAACGTCACCTTCACCACCACCACCTCCACCTCCACCTCTTCCACGACCTCCCATCTCACCTCTACCAAAATTCTATACGCGTCGGTCAGGTCCTGCTCAGGCTACACGTCAGCCACCCATCATGCCTCAGGTATGTTCAGATGGCATTACTACTGACGGGTCAGATATGGTACTTGTGCAGGATTCTTCATTGCAGGAGGAAACTAGACCACCCAGTACATCAGAAGATGATCTTGATATTCCGATTGCTATCCGGAAGCAGAAGCGGATGTGTGCCTCTTATCCATTTGCTTCACAAGTGTCGTTTCACCGTCTCACTGGTGATTTTCAGAGATTTGCTACAGCCTTGTCTTCCGTGGATATACCACGGACCTACCAGGAGGCTATGAAGATTGATTGCTGGAGATTAGCTATGGAAGATGAGATGCGTGCATTGCAGTCCCGTGACACATGGTCTTTGGTTCCTGCTCCTCCTGATGCATCTATTGTGAGCTGTAAGTGGGTCTTCACAGTCAAATATCATGCAGATGGCAGTTTGGATCGGTACAAAGCACGTTTGGTCGCGCGTGGTTTTACACAAACCTATGGCGTGGACTACATGGATACTTTCTCTCCAGTGGCTCGACATTCTACCCTTCGCATTCTCTTATCTGTGGCCGTGGTTCGTGACTGGAGTATATCTCAACTGGATGTCAAGAATGCATTCTTGTATGGGGATCTGCAGAAGGAAGTCTACATGCAGCAGCCACCTGGGTTTACTGTTGAGGGGGAGAAGCATATGGTGTGTAGACTTCACAAGGCAATTTATGGCCTCAAACAGAGTCCAAGAGCGTGGTTCCAGAAGCTTTCCAATCTTATTGAGCAACAGGGATTCAAGAGGTCAAATGCAGACCACTCATTGTTTGTTCAGAAGTCATCGGTAGGTACGGTTGTTATCATGGTCTATGTTGATGATATTCTAGTTACAGGAGATGATATTCAGGGCATAGAAAGGGCGAAGGTGTTCCTAGGCCGTCAGTTCGTTACGAAGGATGTTGGAATCCTAAGATATTTTCTAGGGTTGGAATTTGCCAGGAATGCACAGGGTTTGGTGATGACCCAACAGAAGTACATTACAGACTTCTTGATTGAGACAGGCATGGATGGATGCAAACCATCAAGTATTCCCATGGATCCAAGCATGAAGTTGTGTGATGGTAATACTGCTGAAGTGGATAAAAGGAGATATAGAGAAATGGTGGGTAAGCTCCTTTATATTACCATAACTCGACCTGATATTGCCCTTGCAGTAAGCAGGGTGAGTCAATTTATGGAGCAGCCAAGACAAGTTCATATGGATGCTATACACATGATACTGAGGTATCTGAAGTCTTCTCCAGGTTCAGGGTTGCTGTTTAGGAAGGGCACAGATTTGTCTATCTCAACGTGTGCAGATGCCGATTATGCAGGATGCCCTAAGGATCGAAAATCAACCTCAGGATTCGCAGTTTTTGTTGGAAGCTCTCTGGTCTCTTGGAAAAGCAAGAAACAAACGGTTGTGGCAAGGTCCAGTGTTGAATCTGAATATAGGGCCATGGCGCAAGCCAGCACGGAAATGATGTGGGTTCGATCTGTACTGGAAGATCTACATGTAGCCGTGCCTCTACCCATGCAGCTTCAGTGTGACAATCAGGCAGCCTTGTTCATTGCCAACAATCCAGCGTTTCATGAAAGAACCAAGCATATTGAAGTTGACTGCCATTACACTAGAGACTTGATCCAGAGGGGATTGATATCTACAACTCATGTGAGCTCAGCGGATCAGACTGCAGATGTTTTCACCAAGCCGTTGCTCAGAGGACCGTTTCAGAGATGTTCATCCAAGCTGAGCATGATCGATATCTATGCTCCACCTTGAGGGGGAGTGTAGAGATAGTTATTATTATTATGTTATGTACCTGTTTGTTATTTCTTTATTTTCTCTGGACTACTTTGTACTTTACCCTTCAGGCCTCTCCCTATATAAGAGAGCCTAGGGTTTCTCTGAATAATCTCTCTCTATTTTTCTCCCAACAGAAACGGATGGGATTGTCCAACTCTCATCTGCAAATTATTCTCGAGCCATGCGGCTATTACACATTAATCCTTACACAAGTATTAATCATGCACTTACTATCAATATAGTTATTACCTCAGGTATTGTATCCAATTATGTTTCTCTATCTGCACCATCATGGATAAATTGACCAAGGAGCCTTGCCTCATCTGACGGGAGGAGATAGTTCTCTGACTTTCACCCAGTCTTCTACACATGTGAGGTATGTTCAATTGGTGAACGATGCTTTTTCTCTGTTACTCATATTGCAGTATTAAGTTCTTTTCTAGACTCAAGCTTTCTGTAGTTTATTGTCCTTTTGACTTTCCTTTGGGCTTATTATATGTGTATAGATTGTGTTCTGAGCTCAGTTCTAGAGTTTCTTTTTATGAGCATTTTTGCTATTTTTGGGACATCTAGATTCCAGACAGCGCAAATCTTTGGTGGAAGACTATAAGAAGATTGATCTATATTGTCTTGATGTTCCTATCGATGCATGTTTTGCTAAAGCCACTTCGATTGTCGCTAACCTGTTCATATGGCACGTATATCTTGGTCACACATCCTACATAGCTCTCTCTTAGATGTTCAATAAACTGACATACTCGAGCTCTTTAAGTGTGATGCCTATTGGTTTTAAAAAAATCATAGAGTGTCTTCCTCGCAGGACTGAGCCATGTCATCCTTACCCTTTTGTTATTGTACATGGTGATATTTGAGGACCTTATCTGATATGCAATATGGATAATTACAAGTATATTGTTGTCTTTTTAATTTATAGCATTTTTGTTGGGTCTATTTGATGAAGGAATGGCTAGAGATTAATCAAATTGTCAAGACCTTTTTTGGGATCATAAAAACTTCTCTTTCGAAGAGCAGTAAAATTTTCAAATCAGACAATGCTCTTGAATTTGTTCAGAGCTAGTTTCTTTAATACTATAGGTATCGTGCGTCAAACTTCTTGTTCATAAAACTCACAATAAAATGCAGGGTGGTGGAAAGGAAACCATGCCATCTCTTGGATGTCGTTTGTACCATGTTGGGCGAAAACAATGACTTGCTT
This sequence comes from Ottelia alismoides, assembly GCA_037367405.1. NCBI lineage: Eukaryota > Viridiplantae > Streptophyta > Magnoliopsida > Alismatales > Hydrocharitaceae > Ottelia > Ottelia alismoides. The sequence goes on from JAZKJV010011618.1 coordinate 782,413, forward strand.
ATTCATGAAGCCCTAGGGTTCTCTTATATAGAGGAGAGACCCGTTGGAGAAAACAATGACTTGCTTATTCATGAAGTGGGGAGATGGCGAGAGCGGGCGGTGTGAGCGGAGCAAGAGCGAGTGGTGTGAGCGGAGGTTCGCGCGGTGCGAGTTCCAGTGGCGGTGGTGGGGTTGGCTGGAGATGGCGAAGAAAGGGTGACACTAGCAATGGCTCGAGCAAGGCTGCGGTTGTCGTTGCGGGGGGCGGTGAGGGGCATGCAGAGCTCGAAGGGGGATGCAGGGGTGGTCGTGCGGGGGAAGGGGACTATCTCAGTGAAGGAGGGAGTCCTTAGTTGGTGGCGGCGGGGGTGGCTGCGGTTGAAGGTGCGGGGGAGGGTTGGAAGCACGTTTCTCACAGGAAACCAGAGAGGAGGTGTTTCTGTTGTGGGTTACGGGGTCATTTGGCGGCGGTTTGTGTCGCTCGCCCGCGCTGTTTCGCTTGCAGTGGGTTGGGGCACCGGATGGTCGACTGCGGTGCTCGCTCACGGTCTGGAAGGGATCCGGTTCAGCCTAGTGCTTCATTCGTATCGCCTGGGGTGTATCCCTCACGTGGGGAGTCATCCTGTTTTGGTGGTCGTTTGTTCGCGCAAATGGTGGCCGGTGGCGCGAACTCCGCCACGGTGTCAGGTGGTGCTCTTGATCGGAAGTTGGTGGTATCTTCAGACCCAAAACCTTGTATTTCTGTTCAGAAGGGATCGGCGGAGTTTTCTCGGAAAGAAGTTAGTCGAACGGCCATCGGGATTTTCTTGCATGGGCGCTTGTCAACTGATTTCTGATCAATCTTCTCTGCAGGGTCATTGACCCTCATTTTTCTGGGGACGTCATCGCCGTGGAACCTAAGCAATGCTATGTTCGAGGCTTGTCGGATGAGCATCGTCATCGGCTGATTCGGAGTGGGGCGATGGATGGTGTTGTTTGAAGAGACCTTCGTTTTGCTGACGGGGCGTACGTGGACGTGGAAGTTTGTGTTACTGAGGTTCGTGGTGTCCCGTTCCTCTCTTGTTCAGTGCACTGTCTCAGCCAGCCATTGCGCCGGTGGGGTGAGGTCCTTGCGGTCTCCTATGACGGTATGGCTCCAGGTTCCGACCCTATGGTCACTAAGATCCTGGAGTGCGGTAAGAGTTTTTTGGATGGAGCGGTGGGCCGTGTCTTCTACGAGAATTTGAAGATTGGTCGGTTCAATTGTCGGATTGAATTATCGGTCGTATCTCCGCCGTCGCCGCCGCCGGTGGTGCAGGAGGGGACGTTGGCCTTGGTTTCGAAACCTGGAAGGGGGAAGGACGTCGTTTCGTTTTCCGATGGACAGGTGTCTTTGCATGGAGGCGCTTCGTGGGACTCGTCCCGCCTTGATGAGTTCGTGCGTCCTTTCAGTTCTACACAGTGGTCTCTGTGCATGGATTCTTCTCTTGGCGCTTTGTCTGGTGACGTGGAGGGAAGAGCAACGGGTGTCGTGGATGATTTTTGCTTTTGGAAAAGGATGTCTGGCCCTACGATCCGGACTCTTCATTCGGACCTTTTTGTGGCCCGGCATTTTGGTGGACCCTCTTTCAGGCATGTTTTCGGATCTTTTGTCGAAGGGGTTGAGGAGCTGGATCCACTGCGCGTTTCTTTCGCGGCTCGACCTGACCGCCTTATTGAATTGGATCTCACAGTGGGAAGTGGGGGGGGCTCCATTGCTTCAAGATTTGCGTGCGGAGGGGGAGATGGTTGGTGGTTCCCCGCTGGTCTCGCCGGGGGGTCCATCCTCATCTGCACGGCCGTTTGGTTCGCCGGATCGGCCCGCTTTGTCTTTGGCGGATAGTGAGGGCACTGTTGCTGACGAAGGGGTTCCTGGAAGGAGGTCGGCAAAGAGGTACAGGAGGAGAAACAGGTCGCGCCCGATGGTTTGCGAGATTCTGTCTTGTTCGACCTTGAAAGAAGCGGTGGCGGCGGCTGTTGGGGTTATCCGGGCCGATGGGTGTGCGGAAGGTTCCTCATGAAGGTGCTCTCATGGAACGTGTGAGGGCTGGAGAGGCGGTTAAGCGGAGAACCTTGGGTTCGAGGTTTACTGAATGGGGTTGCGATGTCATATTGCTTCAAGAAACAAAGATGCAGGGTATGGGGGACGCCTTTTGGCGTTCATTCGACGCGGGGGACCTAGATGAGGTCAGAACTCTGGAAGCGGAGGGCTCGACGGGCGGTCTGCTCATCGCTTGGAGATCGGCGATGTTCTCTTTCGGCTCGGTCTTCAGGGGGAATCATGCTATCTTCGTGATACTGCTTAGGTTGGATACTTAGTTACCGATTGCCTTCTCTTGTGCTTACGGGCCGTGTTGCAATGTTAAGAGGAAGGACCTGTGGGAGGAGCTGCTTCAGGTTAATCAACATATGGTGGGGATCCCTTGGTTGATTGGGGGAGATTTTAATGTGACCCTGCGCTTGACGGATAGACCCCGTTCGAGGGAGGTCAGGACCCTGATTCGTCTGATTTTGCTCAATTTATCGACTCGTTGGCTCTGGAAGATCTTCGTGCGGCCGACATCTTGTACACATGGAGGAATTCTAGCTCTCGCTCGTGCATTGACAGGTTCTTGGCATCGGGGAACCTTTTGGAAGCTTTCCCTCTTTCGTTTGTGAGCTCCAGGCCTCGGTGCCTATCGGATCACAGCCCTATCATTTGGGATTCTGGTGGAGCGACTTCTTCTAGAGGTTTTTTCAGATACGAAAAATGTTGGATGTTGGAAGACAATTTCAAGAGCTTTGTTGCAAATATCTGGGGTCGTGAGCAGCGTGAAGGCTCCGCGGTGGCAAGGTTTATTCGAAAACTCGATTTGTTGTGCAAGAATTTGGCTTTCTTTAAGAGGGAGTCGAGGGATGCGAGGGTGGCGGCCAGGAAGGAGGCGGAGGAGGTCATGAGCACTTTAGACGTTCAGGGACCTTCGGGTTGAGGAGTTGGTTGCCCGGTCGGCTGCTCAGCAGAGGGTGGAGATGGAGGATCGGAAACGCGTCACGGAGTGGCGTCGGCGGTCGAGGGTCTCGTGGTTGAGGGGGGGTGATGCCAACACGGTGTATTTCCATTGGGTTGCCAGCGGTAGGCGGTGCTCGAACTTCATCCGTTCGATTTCGATCGCTGGCAGGCGTGTGGTGGGGGAAGAGGATATGGGGAGGGAGATTTTGGAGTATTTCAAGGACTTCTCTCGGCGACGCATCCCGAAGCGGTGGAGGTGGTCGGGGGCTGGGGCTCCTATGCTCTCGCCTTCGCTTTGCGAGGACTTGACGAGAGAGGTGTCGCTGGAGGAGGTGAAGGAGGCGATGTGGGATCTTAACGCCGATGGCTCACAGGGACCGGACGGGTTCTCGGTGGCTTTTTACAAAGACTTCTGGGAGTTGGTGGGTGGGGAGGTTCTGGAGGTCATTAATGAATTCTGTGAGGGTAATGCTGGTTTTGACAGGATTAACAGAGCTCTAATTGTTTTGCTGCCGAAATCCTCCTCGGCCGAGCGTATTGAGGACTTTCGTCCTATTGCCATCTCGAATGCGCTCTACTTGATTGTGGAGAAGGTGTTTACGCGTAGACTGGCTCCAGTGCTTGACAGAATCATTTCTCCGATGCAGGCTGCGTTTATTCGTGGTAGACAGATTGCTGACGTTACGGCTTTGGCTTCGGAGATGGTCGCGAAGTGGACCAGGGAGGGGACTCGTGGGGTGTTATGGAAGGTCGATTTTGCGAAGGCCTATGACTGTCTCGGGTGGAGCTTCATTTGGTCGGTTCTTAGGAGTAGGGGCTTCCCGGAGGTGTGGATTTTGTGGATGCGCCGCTGCATCACTACGGCTTCCTTCTCAATTATGGTAAATGGTCGTTTGGAGGGTGGTCTCTTCCAGCCGTGGAGGGGGGTGCGGCAGGGCTGCCCTCTTGCGCCTCTCCTTTTCGTGGTGGCGGTGGATGTCTTTGCTCGGATGACGTGCCGGGTGGTCGATTATGGTCTCTCGAAGGGCTTCTCCTGCGACGAGGTGGTGGTCCCTCTCCTTCAATACGCTGATGACACGATCTTGTTCATTGGGGGGGAGTGACGAGGTCTCTGCCATGGCGGCTACTCTGGAGGTTTTCAATGAGATGTTGGGCCTGTTCAAGAATACCAACAAATCTAAGGTGGTTCCTTTTGGTATGGATGCGGAGGAGTCGGCTGACTGCGGTTTGATTTTGGGCTCTATGCCGAGCCCTTTGCCCTTTGAATATTTAGGTATGCCGCTGGACACGGGCAGTTAGCGTTTGAGAGACTGGTCCAAGGTGATGGAGAAGATGGAATTGCGGCTGTCCGGCTGGAGCTCGACTATGCTTTCGAAGGGTGGCCGCCTCGTCCTTCTCAAATCGGTTTTGTCATCTATCCCCGTATATTTTCTTTCCAACCGGCAGGTGCCTGCGGGGATTCGTTCTCGAATTGAAAAGTTGATGCGGAGGTTTCTGTGGGGGAGGAATGGGGCACCTGCGAGTGGGCTTCATTTGGTGGGCTGGGAGGAGGTGACGAAGCGCAAGAGCGAGGGTGGGCTTGGTGTTCGTCGGCTGGACCACGTTAACGACGCCCTTCTTCTCAAGTGGGTGAATAGATTATGGGGTGCTAGCGAAGATTTCTGCTCTGTGGTCTTGCGTAAAATCCATGGCGTGGGTGGTTCGTTGTCGGGGCCGGGAGCTAGTATTGGATCGGGGACGCCTTCCTGGCGTGGGGTGCTGGCGGTTATCTTAAAGTACTCTCCTCTTTTTGCTCCGGTGCTTGGTGACGGACATGTTTTCACATTCTGGAAAGACACTTGGTCCGGTGGACCTCTTTGTGTGAGGTTTTCGCGGTTATTTGCTATGGCGGCTGATGGGAATGCTTATGTTGCCTCTTATTGGTCCGGGGATGGTTGGTTCCCCATCCTTCGTAACAACCTTTCCGACCAGTAGTTTCTCGATTTGCTCCGGCTCCTGGATTCGATTGGTGGGGCGTCTCGGCCCACGGGGGGGAGGGATCACTGGGCTTGGTTAGGGGGGGGCCCTTCACGACGTCGAAGGCTTATCGGAAGATTTCTTCCTCCACCAACTTGGGGATGGAGGGGCTGATGCGTGATTGCAACTTTATTTGCGGCTTGCGGCTTCCTGAGAGGGTTGGTATCTTCTTCTGGCTATTTCGGAGGAGGAGGCTCTTGACAAGGGATCGTTGCGTTAGGCTATTCGGCTCTGTCCCGGAGGTTTGTCTTCTTTGCGACATTGATATAGAGTCCCTGGATCATCTTTTCTTTACCTGCCCGGTGGTGATGGGCGTCTGGGAGGCGGCGGCTGTGGATTGGATCAGCACCAATGGCTCGGCTTATTTTTGGGATTCAATGATATCTAACAAGGACAGGGATCGTAGAGATCTCTTGCGTCCCATGGCGAATATTTGGGCTATATGGCTTGGGCGGAATGAAGCTATCTTCAAGGGACAACGATTTTACAAAGAAAATATTATGTCTCACGGTGCCCGTCTTATTGTTGATTGGTTGGTGGTCTAGATCCCTCTCGTGGTCCGAACTGGGTTCCTTGTAAAGTTTTGCTCTTCATTTTTTCCCTGTCTTTGTTTCATCTCTTTTTTCTTTAATAAAGTAGGGGTGAACACCACCGAGTGTATCCCCCGAGCATTTAGATTTCAAAAAAAATACATAAAGAGAACGGAAAGAGTAGAAGATATATAAAAGAAACTGAATATAAATAATATCTCAACACTCTCCCTCAAGATGGAGCGTAGATATGAATCATGCTCAGCTTGGAACAACATCTCTGGAAAGGCCCTTCGGTTAGGGCTTTGGTGAGCATGGTTGATGTCTGATTTCCTGAACTAACATGAGCGGTGGAGATGAAGCCCTTCTGGATCATGTCTCGAGTGTAGTGATAATCTACCTTGTATATTTGGTACTCTCATGGAAGGGTAGGTTGTTGGCAATGAAGAGAGCGGCATGGTTGTCGCATTGGAGGTGCATGGGAAGTGGCACCTCAACTGTTAGGTCAGTAAGAATAGATCTGACCCACATCATCTCTATATCAGCATGTGTCATGGCCATGTACTCTGATCTGCACTAGATTCGGCAACCATTGTCTGCTTCTTGCTCTTCCATGACACCAAGAAACTCCCTACAAACACTGCAAAGCCAGTTATTGATTTCCTATCCTTGGGACACCCTACATGATCCACATCTATACAAGTTGTAACGGCAAGGGATGCTCTGCTGAATAGAAAGCCAGTGCTATCTGAGGCCTTCAGATACCTTAGAATCATATAGATTTTTTTTTACGCTTAGAATCATATAGATTGTATCAATATGTGCTTTTCTACGATGATTCATGAACCGACGCACTTTGCTTACTACAAAGGATATATTTTTCCTGGTGATGGTCACATATAGGAGCTTCTCAACGAGCTACAGGTACCTCCTCTTATAGGAGCTTCTCAACGAGCTACAGGTACCTCCTCTTATCTACCTCCTCAGTGTCATCATCGTATAACTTCATGCTCGGGTCCATAGGAGTAGTGGCAGGCCTGCAATCTGCCATGCATGTTTCAAATAGAAGATCGGTAACGTAATTTCTATGGATCATCACCAGACCTCGCTGGTTCCTGGCAAACTCCAGTCCAAGTAGCATAGACTGCCAAGGTCCTTGGTCACAAAGTGCTAACCTACAAAATCTTTAACAGCATAGATGCCCTTCTCATCATAACAATGATATCATCAACATAAACAAGTATGGCAACAGTACCTCTCTGAGTCCTCTGAACAAACAATAAATGATCGACAATCGATCTCACGAACCCTTGTTACTCTACCAAGTCCAAGAGCTTCTGGAACCACGCTCTTGGACTCTGCTTAACGCCATAGATTGCCTTATGAAGCCTGCAAACGTTCTGACACTCCCCCTCAGCAGCAAACCATGTGGTTGCTTTATGTAGACCTCCTCCTATAGGCCACCATAGAGAAAGGTATTCTTCACATCTAGCTGATATAGGTGCCAATCATGTATCACTGCAACAAAAAGAAGAATATGCAGTATAGAATGCCTAGCCACTGGAGAGAAGGTATCATGCTAGTCCACCCCATATGTCTGGTTGAACCCACGTGTCACAAGTCTTGCCTTGTATCAATCTACGATGCCATTTGTTTGGTGCTTCACCGTGAACACCCACTTGCATCCAACAACATATGCTCATGTAGGAGTTGTAACAACGATCCAAATGCCATACGACTGTAGCATGGCCATCTCCTTCTCCATGGCAAGACGCCATTGATTGTCCAGTACGGTCTCCTAATATGTTTGTGATATCTCCACGGCCGATAGTGCCACAACAAATCTCTTGAAGTCCTCTGAAAGTCTGCTTAAGGAGATATGGGCTGCAAAAGGATATGTAGCACAAGTACGCTTTTGTTTCCGTAGAGCAATAGACACATCTAGATCATATGCCACCTCCTGGACCTATAAACTACCCTCTTGAGAGGGCACATGCCCATCCTATAAAAAATCATGCTACACGGACAACTCAGTACTGCCATTGGTAAAAACAATGTGCTCATTACATACTTGGGAGTGTTGAATGATAGAGAAGGCCCAAGAGCAAGAGGAACAATGTGAGACCTGCAACTAAACACATGTGGCAAAAACTGAGTCAATGTATTGGGTAGCGGTCCAAAGGCAGCCACAAGAGCATATATAGGTACTAGAGGTGGTGGTGTTAGTGGAGGGAAAGTAGGTACTGGAGGTGGGCAACCATAGGAGGAGGCATATATACCTCCTCACTAGAGTCAGATTGAGTCAACCTGTCACTTGTAGGAGAGAAATACATAACAGACTCAAAGAAGATGACATCAACACTGACAAAGTATTTCCATCGAAGCGGATCAAAATAATGGTACCCCTTCTAGGTACGAGAATAGCCAACAAAGAAACACTTGACAGCTCTATGAGAGAGCTTGTCACAACCAGGCGTCAGATTGTGAACAAAGACCACACAGCCAAATACTCGGGGTGTAAGGGAGAACGAGTCCTCGGGAAACGCAATCGAGAGAGGAACCTTTTCTCCTAAAACAGAAGATGGCATACAGTTCATTAAGTAGCAAGCTGTGAAGACTGCATCACCCTAGTAAGATTGAGGAGCACGACTTTGAATCAAAAGGGTTTGGGTTACATCGAGTAAATGACGGTGTTTGTGTTCGCCGGTCGGCAACATTGAGATGTGTAAATAAACAAGGTCTAGTGTACGATGCCAAGAGACCTGAGAAACTCGGATAGCTGTAAAGTGCAGGGATGCGTTTGTATAGTGGGTTACCCAGGGATAGGGTAACCCGTTTTTGTATTGTGGTTTTGGGATAGAGGGATTGGGGTTGAGAGGGTTGGTTGTGATGTGATTGCATTGAAGTTTGGAAAAATGAGTAGTTGTTGTGATTTGATTGTATGGAATTTGAAAAAGTGAGTAGAATTTAAGTATTTTATAATTTTTACATAATAAGATGGTATACTATATTATTTTTTTGTTGAAATGGATAAAAGAGAAATGAGTCGTTTGATGTATTAAATAAGAGAGTGTTGACTTTGGTGGGCCCCACAAGGGGGTTAAGGATTTGGGTTTTGGAGGGTAACCCCCCAAAGAGGGGGGTAACCTCCCAACCAAACTAGGCCTAAGGCATTGTCGGACCGTAAATACTTGACAGTAACAGAGAAAATGTTCTGCATTTCATTAATAAAGGTTTTGACAATAGTTCCCTACTTAATTGTGGGAAAAGGCTTTCTTGTTGAAAAGTTTTAATGACAGGCCCGACCTCAGACTTATTTTTAACAAAAAGAGCCAAGAAAGTCTAGAATAGTCATCCACATGAACAAAATAAAAACGGTGTCCCTGGTGATCAGGAAAACGACTCGAACCCCAAAATATCCAAGTGAATAAGCTCAAATAACTGAGTACTGCTACGACTCTAACGACCAGGAAAAGAAGGGCGGTGATGCTTCCCAAACTAGCAAGCATTGCACTGGAAGGAAGGTCGCATGGAAATCTGTGGGAGCACATGACACAGCTTCTATAGAGGAAGGTTGCCAAAACAAAGATGCCACAAGTACGGTGAGACTGGTCCAGTAGAAATAGTAGAGGCACCAGCATGAGGCCGAACCAGTATGTAGATCCCCCGCTGCTCACGACCAGTGGTGTACGGTCCTGCTGGTGTCTAGTTGTCATCCGATATATGGGATGAGCTCAGACTAATGTGAGCGCGTTTTCTAAATCTAGCTTGGTTTGTTGGTTGACTTCAAACATCACCTACTTATGGTTGATCATCCATAGAAAGAGGTGGAATGGATCATGGTTCCCCTGCTTTTATTGTTATTATAGGTGATGTGACGATGGAGGTCTTATATGCTACAAACCTAAAGTATACTTAGAGGATGAGCTCATCTTGGTCCTATCTAGACCGATTTATTGGTTCGATTGATCTTCTGGAGATACTCCCCTTGAGTTTTGGGTTGGCCTTGCCAAGGTCACTTTTGATTTCTACCCTGATATGTTGGGACCTCGGTGGTGAAAAGCATCCGAGCAGCATTTTCTGGCTTGAGCATTTCCAGTTACATGAGGACTTTCAAGAGAAGGTCATGAGACGCTGGCATGAGATAGAGGTAATATGGACAGCGTTGAGAATGGTAAAGAAGCTTATAGCCTTAGAATCATGCTTACTTAATTTAGGAAGGAATCTCGGGAGCTCTGAGGGAAGTGAAGAAACTTAGCTCAGGCTAAGATTGTGTGGTTTGACTAGCCTGAGCATTTCAAGGAGTTGCGGGAGGATTAGAAGACTGCAAGATGTGAACATAATTGCATTCTTTTGGAGGAGGATAACAAGAGAGATCAGATGGAGGCAACGCTCAAAGTAGAAGTAGCTAAAAGAAGGTGATGCGAACACTAGATTCTTTCATGCAGTAGCCAGCAGTCAAATAAGGTGCAACCTGATTCATTCCATTGCGGTGAATGGGAAAGATTTGATGAGTGATCATGTCATTGGTGACGTAGTGAGGCAAGCAGTACCTTGAGCTCAACAAGCGTGTAATCAGTATGAGTACTAGATGGGTGGGAAGAGATGTCCCCTGGTTAACTGACACGCCTGCTTTCAAAGGTCAAGCAAGCGGTTTTTTGATATGACTATGAACAGTTCCCAAGGCCCGGATGGTTTCTCGATCTTTTATCAAGGGGTTATGGGCCTGATTGGTCATGAGATGTTGGTAGTGGTGTTCCTGCTGACCAAGAAGGAGGTGGTGCGACATATAGAATACTTGCACCCTATAGATTTATCTGTATGTCGTTGTGGCAAAGGTTTTGGCAAACAGGTTAGGAGAAGTGTTTGGCCCTATTATTGATCCGACCTATTATTGATCCGACTCGTGAGATTTTCATCCCGAGCTGTCATATGATGGATAGGGTTATGTTGGTATTTGAGATTGTTATTGAGTGGCGAAGGACAAAGGTGTTCTTGTGGAAGGTGGATTTTTCAAAGACCTACGACTATATCGACTGACAATTTAATTAGGCATCCCTTCACAATAAGGGCTTTCCCAATTAATGGATTAAGTGGATGAAGAGATGTGTGATGATTGTTTCCTATAGTTTTGGCGAATGGTAGGTAAGACGGTGGCTTCTTTCAACCTCGTCGTAGGGTTAACTAGTATTGCCCCATGGCACGACTCCTCTTTGTTATGGTGGCAGATGCTTTAGCCATAATGGTGATGAAGGCAAGGGAGGGAGGCTTTCTGGCAGGATTTCATACTGTAGAGATTTCAATTCACATTCCCCAATATATTGATGATATGATCTTTTCGTGGAGGGTAAGGTTGCTTCTGCTAAAGGGATGATCATTGTTCTTAAGTTGTTTAGATTGGTCTTGAGCCTGAAGATTAATCATGCCAAGTCTACTTTTGTTTATTTTGGGATGAATGACAAGGAGATGGAGATTTGTGAGTCTGCCTTACAGGCGCAACAAGGGGGCTCTTTCTATATGTATTTTGGGCTGCCCCTAGTAGGAGGCGACTATTGGTTATTGAGAGAACGGAGAAGTTAACGAGTTGGCAAGGAGCCTGCCTTTCAAGAGGTGGACACCTTGTCTTATTGAAGGCAATTCTCTCGGCTATCTTGATGTTTTTTTATCTATACACATGTTACCTGCAAAGGTGAAAGGGAAGTTGGAGATGCTTATGAGATTTTCTTCCAATCATCTGGAGAGTCGCAAAGGATGCCTTCGGTTGGTTAAAAACCCCTGATACTTAAGGAGGATAGAACGCTAGGATTCCAAGTTTGGAGACGATGAATAATGCTTCATTGATGAAGTAGATGACCAAATTTGGGGAGGAGGGTCCGATTTGCCTTGCAAGATAGTGAACTTGATTTATAGGATCTCTTTGGATCCCTTTTCATAGGTTGTTGTTACTACTATGGCTTCCAACTTCTGGAATGGGATTTGCTCGGTGCTCCCCGTATGAATCCTCTTACGAAGCATGTCTTTGGTGATTGTCACAGGTTCTGCTTTGGACTAATGATTGGACTGAACAAGGAACATTACATGCTCGTTTTCCTCACCTTTTCTCGCTCTAGCAACTTATGCATATTGTTCTATAAGAGATTATTGGGAGGGCGGCAACAAGATCCCTACTTTTCATGATAATTTATCGAGCCAACATTTCTTGAAGTTTTTATGACTTTTAGAGAGTTTGACAGCTTGCGAAGGATTGGCTGGCACTATGGATCATTAGTCATAGGTTGATGGGTGTTTCACAACGATGAGGAAGACATACAAGGTAATACTCTATATATGGGGTCTCTCTGGATCCCTCTTCATAGGTTATTGTTATCAGTGTTGCAAAAGTAAGTATTTGGTATTCAGTCGGAGGGGTCAATGAATAAAGAATATTCGGTATCTGAAAAATATTCGAATTATTCGGTTGTGTATTTTTAATTATTTTAAATATAAAAATTACGTGTAATGTATAAATTCTTATATGTTTGTACATATATGGTCATCAATCAATAAGAATCTAAGATAAAAGTACCAATTAACAAGTTGCATATATGGATCTTTAACATTTGCAGTGATACCGAGATATAAATGGCAACACTTAAAAATAAAAAATAAAAAAATCAGCAGTTTGTCGCAATATGGTCGAACACCCCAATATCCGGCTGAATATTCAGGAATGTTCGAGTTGGACTAAATATCAATATTCTATTTGGTTACCCCCAATTAACCCCCCCGTAGAATCTTCAGATTCAGTCCATTCGACCGAATATTGCAACATTGGTTGTTGTAACTATGTCTTCCAATTTCTATAAAGGGGTTTTTCTTTGTACTCCCTCGTATGGTTCCTCTCATGAAGCATGTCTTAAGTGATTGTCATGGGATCCGCTTTCGGACTGATGATTAGAATGGGCAACGAACATTATGTGCTCGTTTTCATCGTCTTTTCACTTTAACAACTTATAAAGGTTGTTCTTTGAGAGATTGTTGGGAGGGCGTCAGTTTGATCCCAACTTTTCCAATCGATTTATCGGACCAGTGTTTCGTGGAGTTTCTGTATCTTTGGAGAGTTTGACAACTTGTGAAGGATTATATGGCACTATAGATCATTGGTTCTAAGTTGATGGGTGTTTCATGGTGAGAAAAGCATACAAGGCCTTTTATTTGATGCTGGTTTTTGATTTGACGGGTAAATCCAACCTATTAATTGACATACGAAGATGGAAGACTCCGTTGTGGATTGGGATTTTTATTTGGTTGCTGAGAAAGGATCACCTTATGACTGGTGAATGAAGAGCAAGCTTCTTTCTAGCGAGTGATGACACATGCCAATGATGTATGGAGGGAGAGGAGAATGTCAACCATCTATTCTTTAAATGTTATATTGCAAGGGAGGTACGGATCGCAACGCATGTTGAGTGAGAGTTCGGCACAAGAGGGGTGAATTGTGCAATATACAATTATCTCAATGATAATATCCAATTAAAAGATTATTCAAAAACCACGAAGATAGAAGTAGAGAAATTCAACCCCATAATGCACAATGATTTTTACGTGGAAACCCAAGCGAATGAAAATCACGACCCATAACCTTGTTCTAGGATTTCCCCTTCACTCTCTCAACGAAGGATGTTTCCACTATCCAGTGCTATTTTAAACCCAGGATAGCATAGACTCTTGTACAACCCATACTCTTCCTTAGACAACTCCTAAAGAAAGATTTTATCTCTCTCAGAGAAAGAAATCCACAACTCAAATACATGCGTACAATAACTAAATAGAAAATAGATTAGCAAAAAAATTTGAATTCACAAGCTTACAAACTTTCAGTTCAGAATCTGCTCAAGAATGATGATGGCTATTGAGCACAGAGAGCACAAACAACTTCAGTAACTAGACAGCTTTGGATTGAAAAGAGCTTGAGAGCGCAACAATGCTGAAAGAACTCGAATATCGCACAAGAATCACACTTTTTCTTTTCTTTTGAGAGTAGATGTTTCTCTTGTTGTGTGTCTCAAACAATGAGTCATAGGATCCTTTGTATAGGGTTGGGTCCAAAAGAGTTGTTGTTGAGCAAAAATGGAAGTCCTAATGTTCTGATTTCCAAAAATCAAGAAATGCTCAACCATAAGAACATGGTGATCGATCACCCATGATCAATCAGATCAAGAGTGAATGATCATTTTGTGACCATTGAATGGTAATTTGAAAAGTGACCAATCATGATCAAAATATGATCGATCAGTAGTAAACAGTCAGAATAAAAAATATGATTGATTATGTCAAAAAATTAATAACCAAGGATTGATCAATCGGGATCAAAAAATGATCTATCAAGAGTGATCGATCAGGGTATCAAGGTGATCGATCATGTCCAAAAATTATTTTTGAGAAATTGATTATTATGGCTTAACTTTGCTTGTTGATCAAGATAATGCAAAACATATGAGATTGTTTTTCGATACAAAATAAAAACTATGTAATATGTCACATCAGTCTTCTTTACAACGTCCGTTTCACTTGAACTTTTGCAATTGAGTCTTTCTTTGATTCTTTCTTATTAGAGTATATGTGTCATGTTAGAAAAATAGAAAGCGGAAGTGGAATCAGAAATAAAGATAAAGAACTTGAAGAACACAATATTTTTACGTGGAACCCTACTCCCTAAGGAGCGGGATGAAACCACGGGAGAAGCCCTCAAAGGGGCATATGCTTCATTGTTTTTCTTATCTGATACATGAGGTCGGGGGCTCTTTATATAGCCTCCACAGAGCCTCCAAGTCCCACCAATGTTAGATGTGGGACTAAACATATGGATGGGGTAAATGGATCCTGGAGGTATCCATTTACCCATCTACAACTCATAGGCGCACAACCAAATACTCCAACACTCCCCCTCAAGCTGGAGCATGCAATGCTTAGCTTGGACAAACAGAAAGAAACTCAACTCACGCTACAGGACACTACGGACAATATCAACTCAACGCGCACAACTGCTGTTGTTGAGGACGTTGCTTCTCATGCCGTGCTAGTGAGGAGGACGAACGGGCTGGAGTGTGAGTCTGCTGAATCTCCTCGTCGAAGAGCATGTGCTCTGAACTGCGCCTGTCAGAGTCACTGCAACTAGAAATGAGTCTCCTCATCGGAGTACTCTGGCCCGTCACAACATGTGGACAACTGCTCCATCTCTGAAAAGGGGCCAAACTGAAAAGGCCGTGGAAGTGCAATCCTCGTCGGAATCCACGGTCGCTGGAGAATGGAGTCTAAAACGTCTCCTCGTCGGAGAACTGAGTCTCTCCCATCTGGCACAGAGAATGGTACACTACTCTGCTGTCCCTATTATACCACATGAAAACCCTTGCCAACATGGCATAGGAAATAGTCCTCTACTCTGGAGTCCCTATGGCTCACATGAAAACTCTGGCCGTAACAACAAGAAAAAGATGGGGACCATAACAAAAGATGGCAAACATGTGCTCATCTGAAAATGACCGCAAACATATGCGTATCTGAAAATGAGTCTCTTTCTGGAGAACTCGAAAATGGGTCACTCAAACATAGAGTGCCTCGAACTTGGACTCTGACCAATCTGAATGTCGAGTCTGAATCTGTGCATCATACTGTGGACTCGGAATCCGAACATCGATTCTGAAATTGCGCATGAAAAATCTTCATCTGAAAACTGTAGAATCTGAACTGGTTGGACTGGAGACTGATATCTGGATTTGGAATCTGGAGCAAGACCTATGGCTCTACATATACTCTCCCTTTCTCCCATACTTGTCGGAAAACATGGACGTCGACCAAGTTGGGAGAAGACAATGACATGGGGAAAATAACATGAACATTCACAAAAATTTCTTGCGGCTTTTCAATCTTTTCTATAAGCCATGATTTTTTTTAAAGTCGTTTCAACCTTTTTTTACGCCTTTTCCTTGTATTTTTTTCGGCTATTTCCATAATTTTTTTAATAGCCTACAATCTCTTTTTTTTGAAATTTTCCTTGCGTACTATTTTTTTGTATGCGACTTTTCTTTTTTTTTTTGCTTTTCGTCCTTTCTTGAAAAAACATGCAATCTCCTCTTTTTAAAAAAAATGCACGGCCAAACAGGGCCCAAAAGATAAAGAAGCAGGAGACTTAGTTAGGGTTCCCTTGGGAACCCTTATACTAAAGCCGCCGCACCCGAAGAGAAAAGGTCGCGCCGCCACTGGAGAGGGAGGCCGCTAGAGCCCTCCTGGGATCTAGGGCGAAGACCTCCGCCTGGGGGGACGCGACTGGGAGGTTTGGGAGGGCGTCGCCTGATGGTTGTTTCGATCAGAGAGAGGAAGGGGCTCAGCCTCCTGCGCCTAAATGTTGTCGCCGCCCTGAAGGAGGCATTGTCATAAGAGGGGAAGGCCTGGGCGATGATCGCTGATCAGAGGGAGGCGGGGCCGCGAGAGGCTGCTCGCCGCAAAGGTGGGAGAATCTGGGTGACGCCTTCTGACAAACGACGCCACCGCCCTGAATAGCCTCGCGCGCCTGCGCGAGACGAGGAAGGAGGGTGCCTCATGAGACGAGGATCGCGCCAGGACGATATGCGCGCGATGTGCGCGCGGCGAGGATCGCGCCTGGACGTTGTGCGTGTGATGCCGCATGTGCGCGGCTGCCTGGAACGAGGACTTGTGCGCGAGGGCAACGCCAGGAGCAGGGCTGCGGGGCTTTGTGCAAAATTGGAGCGCGACTCCTGGATGCAACGCGCCGCCTGTGCACACAACTGGGGCGCGACTCCTGGGACACGCGAGGCGTGCCTGGGCAATGAGATTGAAGATGCGTCCTGATTGAAGATGAAGTCTGGGTCTGGAGGTGTGCGAAGGCCTGGATGGCCTGTGGCCTGGATCTGGAGGAGGTGCGCGATGGCTAGAACATGATCGTCGCCTGGGAGTTTGTTGCCGTAGCGATCTACTGTGCTGGTGCGTTGAGAGAAGCTCCGCGGGGAGCATCGCCTGGAAGAGAACTGCTACAGGAGACGACATAGATATTCCAGAAATTAGGGTTTCAATCGAAACCCTAGAACTTGACAGAACTTGATCAAATCACAACCATGATCTTTATAAAGGAGATCTTCAATAACAAACACTAATCTAATCTTGAATAAATAAAACTTGAAATCCTCAAGAATCGACCCGCTCTGATACCATGTTAGAAAAATAGAAAGCGGAATTGGAATCAGAAATAAAGATAAAGAACTTGAAGAACACAATATTTTTACGTGGAACCCTACTCCCTAAGGAGCGAGATGAAACCACGGGAGAAGCCCTCAAAGGGGCATATGCTTTATTGCTTTTTCTCATCTGATACAGGAGGTTCGGGGCTCCTTATATAGCCTCCACAGACTCTCCAAGTCCCACCACTAGTAGATGTGGGACTAAACATATGGATGGGGTAAATGGATCCTGCAGGTATCCATTTACCCATCTACAACTCATATGCGCACAACCAAATACTCCAACACGTCAATCTTGTATAAATGGCCGATGGTGGGACTTGGAGAGTATGTGGAGACCTCCTGTATCAGATGAGAAAGTCAATAGACACATCAGCCGTTTGAGGCGTTCTCCTGTGGTTTCATCTCGTTCCTTAAGGAGTGGGGTTCCACGTAAAATCCCGGTATTTCTTAATGTTTAATTTCTATCTCTGATAATCGCTTCCGCATTCTTAGTTTCTAACATGATATCAGGCAGGTCGTTCTTGGTTGAATTTTGAAGCTTGTTCTTGAATTTTTTTTCCATTGTCCAAGATCGTTCCAAGTTCGAATTTCATTTTTAGGGTTTTCTTGAAACCCTAGTTTTTCGAAGATCAAGACTCGTTTGGTGATTGAAAATTGTTATTCTGCAATATCATCAAGTTCGAGAGGACTTTTTTAGGGTTTTCTGGAACCATAGTCTTCCAGATCAGAACTCATGTGCGATAAGACCCTCTCCAGCGCATTGAGATACCTCCGACGAGTCCCAACAACGTCGCATCTCTCCTTGGCGACGCGCATCAGGCGCGCAGGCAGCGCATCTTCCTCTCCAGCCACCTCTAGACACCGCCCTCCTCCTTCCAAGCACCGCCATCACCTCCTCTGGTGGTTCTTAGGTGGCTCCAACCTTCACTGAATATCCAGGTGCTCCAGTTCGTGCTACCCTATTCTCCAGACGGAGTTCCAAATCGCCTCCCTCCTCTCAATCGGTTGTTGGAGCGGTAACACTGCATCTTCTTCGAGCGGCAAGATCCAAGCTCCATCGCGGCGCCCCTTCTTCGAACCCTATCGAAGGGCTGCGAATCTTCGAAGAGGGTTCCCAAGTGGGAACCCTAAATAAAGCCCCACGTGGACTATTGTTGTAAGGGCCCAAGTGGACCACGATTTCCATAAATATATATATATATGTGTGTGTAAAAGCCCAAGTGGGCTACAGCTGAAAGAAAAAGGGGAGGAGTTGCCTATTAAAAAAGGAGGGAGAGAGAGAAGGCCCGCAGTTTTGTAAGCCATATTTGGGTTGGGTTTCAAGGGTCCAAATGGGTCACAAGTTTCTATATTCAAAAAATCTAAAGAAGAAAAAGATGCGTACAAAAAAATCGTACGCGAAAAAAAACATTTTACAGTACCAACCATATTGCCAGACTCTACTTTTCAGATTTCAAACTCGACGATCAGATTCTGAGTCTTCAGTTTGATTCGCACAAGTTTGCGATCATTATTTATGTGGTCCCCATCTTTTGTTTTAGTCTCCGAGTTTCCATGTATTCCATAGAGACTCCAGAGTAGAGATCTTATTCCTTATGCTATATGGGCTATTGTTTTCATGCGGTTTCATAGGGACTTCAGAGTAGAAATCTCATTCTTTTCTTGCTTAACTAGCATATATAGTGGAAGAAAAAAGGATTCGGGATTGCTTCAATTCACGCGTATAAGTCAGAGTGAGATCGTGATAACGGAAATGAGAACTACAAATAACGGTTTCTAATTCGGCTATAGTCTAGTTAGGCGTTGAACTAGTCATTCTGGGAAATGCGCTTTAGGAAGGGATGATACTGAGAAGCATATTCAGACCATGTGACATGCTTGTAATATATAGAAAGAGGGGGCATTGTCATGATCATCCGAGCTTTCTAGTCTGAGTCTGATCTCCTTTAGCTTTCACCTTCGGACATTTGCACTAGGTAGTCTCCCGACGTCTGAAGCTATCTAACCAGTGGGCCCGAACAAGCTCTTTAATAGAAGACGTTCAGAATCTCATGGAAGATTTGTACAGCCTCGGGTTCTGCTAGGAGAAAAAAAGACCATGTACTTAGTTCATCATTAGCGACCACGTTAGGGAAGGAAATGCTTTTTGTGGGCCTGAGCTCTCTCACGGAAGCAGGGGAAGCAAGCGGCTAGGTCTCGGGATGGTGAAAAGGTAGACCAAGTCGGACTTGTCGACGTCGGAATTCCCCGGAGTTGGACTACCAGGCTACTCCCCCTGTTTCGCCTCCGATAACCCTTCACTCTTAGTCGACCCAAGGACTCGGTCTGTTAAACCGGGTCGCGAACTTTCCAGGGAAGAGTACAGGCGCAGACTACCTTCTTCTTCTATACGAATAGTAGTCCTTATCCCTGTAGGCAGTGAGCCCTTCTTTTTCTTTTTGAACTCACTTTCACGACCCTTAAATATATAGGGGACCCTCGCTCGACTTCGTCTATCTATACTTCAACTATCTCTTTTTTATCACTATATAAAGATGTAGTTTCTAAATCATATTATAGCCATCAGCAATAGTTCTCGTTGAATCCCTTTCCCATCAGAGAATCCAGCGATTGACTTGATGAGGCTGCATAGAAGTATACCAAGCACAATCCAAGAATCTCTTTTTTCTCTCAGAGGCCTTTTCTGTGTATGCTTTACCCACAGCAGAAAACGGCTTAGGGTCAAAGCCAATGGAATTCTTTCAGCGAGACTCCCCGCCAGCCTCATTATAAGGCCGGTTGGCTTGGTCGTCAGTGAGACTGCTCCCTCCCTCTTATTGAACCCTTTCTCTTCCGAAAGATGCCTGCCGATACCTAAGCGCTAGTCTCTCACTTACTACCAGAAAGCTAGCTTGCTCTTGGGGGTACAGTAATGCCTACCGACATCTCAGTCTAAGCTTCATAAAATCCATCTACCGCGAAGGTGTCACGACTGAGTCTGGAAGTGGGAAGCGAGTGGCTCGTAGGATAGGGAAGCAACATGAAATTAGGTCAGCCTTGGTTTGACTAAATATGGAGATAATATAAATAATTATCCGGAACAAATCCACCCTTCGACAATAGGGGAGACGGGACCTAGAAGAAGAGGTTTTTGGAGGGATGTGAGCCCCAAGTTGATGGGATGACTTAGATGTCTCGTATTTCTCGAAAAAGTGATTCTTTTGATGGGATTATGTATGAGACTTATGGACGAGGATGTCTCCACGGCAGCCCACGGCAGCCCATTCAGAGATGGAGCAGTTGTCCACATGATGTGGCAGGCCAGAGTTATCCAGGTGGAGGCTCATTTTCAATTGCAGTGAATCTGACAGAAGCAGTACAGAGCACATGCTCTCCGATGAGTAGATTCAGTTTGACTCACACTGAAGCTCGTGTGTTCCTCCTCACCTGCACGGCATGAGAAGCAGTGTCCTTGACAGCATCTGATAGTTGTGTTTGCGTTGAGTTGATATTGTTCATAGTGTCTTGTAACGTGAGTTTGAAATTTCTTTCCGTTTGTCCAAGTTGAGCATTGCATGCTCCAACTTGAGGGGGAGTGTTAGAGTATATGCGTCATTCTTGTATAGATGGGTTACCACATCCAGTATTTAGTCCCACATCTACCAGTGGTGGGACTTGGATGGTCTGTGGAGGCTATATAAGAAGCCCCGGACCTCTTGTCCCAGATGAGAAAGTCAATAGACACATCAGCCCTTTGAGGCGTTCTCCTGTGGTTTCATCCTGCTCCTTAGGGAATAGGGTTCCACGTAAAATCTCGGTGTTTCTTAATGCTTATTTCCTATCTCTAATACTCGCTTCTGCATTCGTAGTTTCTACCATTTTTGTAATCTTATTCTGAGCCATGAGCCTTCAAGCTGAGTCTTTCAGAATTGCTTTATACTTTGAGTTACAACTTCAGAAATCGTGTTCTAAACTTTCTCTACACTTTCATCAAAATAGCTTCTACCTAAAAAGTTAATCAAGCTACAAAACACATATATAACAAATTCTTCAGCAAAATCAAAATCACTAACATTGAGATGGTCTCTACCTTTTACTAAGTTAGTTTCTAAAGGTCCCGGGATAGGTTGGGACATGGGAGTAGCCCCACCAAGAATTGGGTGGTGGCTATATGTGGTGAGTTTAATGGGCTGCCCCCGCGTCTCGGTGTTTTTTATTTTTTTTTGAAAAATATTACCATGTATATCCATCCCTATATCCCTCCTATATGCCAATCGAATTTCGTCAGAAACAGACTCCTACGGCCTCCATCGAGACAGTCATTTTTTAACAGTAACAGGATTTTTTAAATCGACACCATCTCGATGGAGGCCGTAGGAGTCTCTGTTTCTGACGAAAGTCGAATGACATATAGGAGGGATATAGGGATGAATATACATGGCGATATTTTTCAAAATAAACATAAAAAAAGCGCCGAAAACGGCGCAGGGGCAGCCATTGTTGGTTGCCCGCAAGGGACATCCCCATTAAACTCATATGTGGTTTGTACAGAATGGATCTATATTCCGTGGCGAATGAATGTATATGGAGAATGTAATCGAATATGCAACAAGCTTAAAGACCTTTTGGTCTATATAATTTTTTGTATAGTGAATATATACAAGTTTACAACCAGGTGTCTCCTCGATGCCTTACCCTCCTTTTCCTCAAAAAAGACAATGAGGTGTGCTCGGGATCGGGTGATCCCAGATGTTGTAGAAGATATGGCATCTAAAAGAGAGCCTACTTAGAATGACAAGGAAGTGATGTGGTTCATTGTTGCAAGGAGAATGTGAGACGAAATGTGTTTCATAATGCCATAACCGGTAAAACTACGGTGGAATTGATGCCATGTAAGAAGGGGAAAGTCCTCATGAAGACACCTCACCGAAATGTAAACATATAACTAAATGAATCTGCTTCCATCCAATGAATCGGCCAAATAAAAACAAGCGAAATGTGTTCTGGTGGCTAGAAGCCTAGAAGGAGCAGATCAGTTCACTTCTTACCAGCATTCCAGCCAGCAATGGCTCTTTACATTTTAACCGCCTTACATTGTCCATCATAGAAAGGCCAAAGTAGTGCTGAAAGGAGACAGTTAAGAGTGAACCAGCTTATGTAGATCTAAGCATAAGGTAAGACATCGAACTTAATGTCAACTTGGAAAACACCAAGGACAAGAAAATGTTTCTCCTAGCGACTTGGATCATTCTCTAAAACAGCATCCACAGTCCGGAATATATTCATAAGAGAACTGCAATACGCCACCACCCATCCTCTAAATTCTATAACTAAATCCCAACGTAAGACCTTTACATGGTATCAGTACCCTAACAACAACAATTTATAGTCAATAAAATTCTTTGACAGACAATAAGATGATTGGTCGTAACTAGTTGCACATGGATTGGAGGAACAGTCAACAAAGTTACTATGTAGTACTTTACCTCTTAGTCATCCTGCTTGATCAAATGCTTCTATTACCAGAGTAGCTAAGTTTAGGTAACAGATGCAGAGAAAAGCCTCTGCCTACTAGTACGGAGAAAGATACAAAGCGGCGAACAGTCTACTGGAGGCTTTACACTTTCCAGGACAGCACTTCATTATCTTTTCTTCTCCCGAAAGAAAAAAATTATAGCAAAGCAGTAAATGGAAAATTACAAGAACAATTTCTGATTGAACTGACTACAAGATGGTTTCTTAATATAAAAAGGAGTGTCTGATATATACAAGAACAAATTAAATATTCGGACAAGAGCCAATTAAGTACTTTGAGATATGAAGCTCACTGCTGCTCTTTCTTTTCCTTTTCTTGGATGGAGTTGTGCATGAAGGCCCCGCTATATCTTTGTTCTTTGACAACAGGCAACTTGCATTTTTCTTCTCTTTATGACCATTATGTCCCACATTACTTTGGTTAATTACCAACAGATTGCCCAGTGGAATTTCTGGTTCCTTTTCTTCAAGGCGGGCGCCTCCAATTGCATTCGCATCATCTGTGGTCTTAACCCTTTGTTTGGTATCCTTTATCCTAACTCTACACAATAACAACGGTTAGATGCAGAAAATTTTGTTGCATTACAATGGAGGCTCTTAAACAAATGCATTAATGAAGCCTCATCTTTCTATGATATCAACAATCACAGTTGATAGGCACAAGGAATTTAGATTTTGTTCATTATTGGCAAAATGAATACTTTTGGCAGAATGAAGATGAACAAACAATTTGATAAGCAACGGTAGGGTATGCAAGAAATACAGTTTCCTTGATCAAAAACCTGATAATATCTTTGTCCTTGAAAATGTCTGTTGTTTCAGATGGTGGTAGGACAAAATCATCCATCTGTGAAGAAGAAAAAAGTTAGGTATGTTTGTTAGTATGTTATTAGGATGCAAAAAGATAATTTTGGGTAAAGGAAACAAAAAAAGTTTACAGAGCACTAATATACAAGGCGCGAGAAACACACTAAGCTGCAAGGTTCTAGGAGTCACGCAGCACCCTACAATAGTGATGACCTTGTCAACCACGAACGGCCATCTACAAAAGATTGTCTCGTTTCTACCCCATCAAATCACCCACAAAATGGCAAAAGGGTATGAACTATCAGCCTGATTGTTCCCACACATCGTTCTAACGCAGCTCCAAAAGTTGGGCGCATCATCCGCCCTAAGCCATGGAATATTCGCCCTGCACCAGATCTCTGTCGAGTGCTCACAAGAGAACAACAAATGGTCCGAGTCCTCCCACCTCCGAGCAGTAACATTTGCCCCCGACGGCTCTTAGTAAGAGCCCTATCAAGGCTGAACAACCACAGGAAAACTTTGACTCTGTTAGGCACCCTGCTCCTTAGATGATACCCGCATCGAGCATAACGTCGTTGTGTACTTGCTCACCATCATCCGAGAAGAAGCGGTAGGTATTCTTCACCGTGAATCTGCCATCACCCCATCTGAAATGATCTCTGCCCGTCGCCGGCCCTTCAACCTCTACCGAGTCCCTATGAAGCCTGAGGAGGTCCTCCATCCTACCATCTGACAGGCCTGAGGAGAACTGGAAAGTCCATGCACCATGCTCCCACATTTCGCAAGAATGCGCCTCTCTATCATAGGCCATGCTGAAGAGCCTAGGGAACCTGTCCCTCAAGACCCCGTCTCTTGTCCAAGCATCATGCCAGAATCTAAACCTCGCCCCATCCCCACATTTGGCAAACCCCTGCAGAAGCTGTTTTTATTTTCCCTGATGAGGATCTGGAATCTCATCCATGTTACTTTTTTGGGATAGTTACAGGTTAAGGTGTCTACCTATATCCCATTTGTAGACAGTTAGCCTATAATGTGGTTTAAAATTCGTAGTCAGTCCCGATCTCGGTTAAAGAAGAAAATGTCAATGTAACAGGGCTCTGAAAATGCAGTATAATTTTGTACTGTGGAATCTTTAAATATTCAGGTTAAATGCATCAGAGTGAATAAGGAATTGGATATATTAGACATATAGTCAACATAGGTGGATTGAAATGGAGCTGCACAATGATACCCTCATTGCATTGATTAGAAGGTAAATAAGATCTGACATAGTCAATAACAATAAGTGCATTTGACCGATCTTTGTTCTTCCCTGTCTTCTCTAGGGAAAAATCACAAACAAGAAGAAGATCCTATATAGCAAAAAAATGATGAGAATTCGAGAAAATGTGTCTACTAAGAGATAAGTTACGAAGATTAAAAAACTGAAACAAGGATCTTTTCTCAGACCACGCTACTTTTCTAAGTTCAAAGTTTAATAGAGATACTATTTTTTATGTATAGATCTACAGATTTTTTATATCTTTGCTACAATCTTTGTATATTTGATGTATATGAAACCCTGTGACTGCATTTACAATGGGAATATTCCCCATATGAAGAGACATACTGCAAATAGCAAAATCAGTAAAGTTCTGGGTCAACTCAATTGCCATGTCTATTATGAGGAGCATCCATGTGGGTATCTGGTTGTGGTTACAGAAACTCTTTGTTAAAAAGGATTAAATATGACCTCGTTGGTATTAGTTATCTTGTACACATACTGTGGATTTAAACAATGTAGGTGATACTATCTTTAGTTAATATTACTATGTGGTTAGGAATTGCATTAATCATTTTACGAAAACGGAGGCGTCGAGCCAAATAGGGATTGCATGTAAGTTACAAAATGCATTGATAAATAAAAAGGTTATTTCTACTTTGGTGGAATAGAGAACATGGACAAACATGTCTGCTCCATGTTAATAGAACTTCAAAATCCAAATAAGTTTCCATCTCCAGTCTCTGTATGTGAATTGGATGCCATTTTGTGCTCAACAACTTAACACCACACCCCCCGCCCACCCCCACCACCCAACACACACACACGAACTATGAACTACGAGAATTCCAGTATTTCCACTTTGTAACCTATTATTATCTCCCATGATCGGTATGCACTTTTTTGGCGGAAAACCCATGTGTTTATGCATTCTTCCATGGACTCGAACACCCACCCCTCCTCTAATTTACCATAGAGCACATACACTAGATGGGGGAGACAAATGCCTCCAACACACTTTCCGTCGATTGTTGCAAGGAGTAGTGTTCAACCCTTCACTCCATCACATTTGTATTTTACGACCGAGGGACATGCTTGAATGGTAAATCAAGATTAATGTCTTCAATGTATTCTACTACGTGCATTCATCGACAATCATTGCCAGCACGTCTAAATTATCCACCAAACATTGAAACCATTCTCTCCACAACATCTCGCCCGAATGCTTGATAAGCCTTGTCACGAAATTCAAGCATGCCCAACCCTTTGTAAGAGAAGGTGTGTGATCAAGTCACAGACAAAACCAAGCACGCAAGAGAAAATGTATGATTTCAACTTCATCTCGTTTCTCACGACCACTGGGGAAGATTACTCAGTGGAAGAAAGTTGGTTACAGCTCACTCACTCGGCCCGGGCAGTGCAGTAGAATCATCAACTCCACCACTATGTTTACAGACACAGTACAAGACATCAAGTCATGCCCATACTTGGGATTTTAACGTGGAATACAATCTCTGATCTCGGGCAGAATCACAAGCAATCAACGTTCTAATCTCAACCGATATTAACATCTCTAGATCCATTCGTCAGCCATAGTTCTCGCATTCTTTTCCACATCTTTTCCCAATCAATAATTTCTCGCTAAACTCATATATAAATCTTCCACGATCAATCATCCCATGTAGCTTGCACCCAGTGATTACAACAATCACGTCCTACATTACGTTCTTTGAAACCAAAAAAAAAACTCCAACGCCTCCTCGCCATTCATGTCAAAAATTTACGATCAATCTCCATGAACCAGGGCACACCCAAACATCTCTAACACATCTCACACGACATCAAAAACACGGAAAAGCTGCAACCTTTAGGCATCTCCCACGCTCCTTCCACCAAATCTCCCGAAACCCACCTCGCCAAATCCATAAAAGCGCCAAAGGAAGAAACATACGCGTTTTCTTTTTGTGGGTAGCGGCAAGAACGGAGGATCTTACACTGAGAATGAGGCCATCCGGGCACCTCCGGTGAATGTCGAAGGAGGTGAGGATGAAGGAGGAGAGGGCGGAAATGGTGTGGAGGTCGGGGCGGAGGAGCATCCAGCAACATTGGAGTCCTTGGGATCTCTGGGACTTGGAGAGGAGCTTGCGACCTTCGAAGGCCAATCGGATGCGCACCTTCTCCTCCATGGGAGCTCTTAGGCGGAGGGAAGGGAGGGGCGAGCTTGGCAATGAGGTGGCTTTGTGTATATGTGTGCGTAACGCGTATATATACAAAGTACTATGGTTTTATACAAGCATTACTCCAATGATGCTTTGCTTGTTTGGATGATTATGGGTTGGTTGGGGTGAGTTGTATTTGTTTCATGGGATTTTTACCTGGCAGATCTTATAAACTTTGCCAATCACCTCCACGACTTTTGAAACAACCTAATTCCTCCCTGGACCCCGTAAACTTACCAACTCTTACCTCATGAACCCTCCGGGTAATATGTTTTAAGTCCGTGGGGGTTCTTGGGGTAATTTACAGGATCGACAGGGTAATTACGTTGTGCAAAAGGTCGTAGAGGCATTTTAAAACGTCTATAGGGTCTGCTTGGTAAAAATCCCTTGTTTTATTTGATTTCAAAATGTTGGAGATTTTTTCATGGAATGAATAGTTTCTGCATTTTGAAATGTGTTTAATACATCGAAATATGGAATTTATTACGCTGCGTGTTTAGTGATCCAAAAGATATCGAGCTTCTACACTATAAAATCATAAGGTATAATATTACATGCAAAACTTATGATAAAGTGATGCAAGTTGTAAAGGATTTCTACTTACAACTAGTGTTTGAGCATCTTGAATGGTTCTCATTTTATTTGATTGTGTTGAAACTTGACAAGTAGCAATCCATTCTCCTAAACACTAATGTAAGCTTTGACGAGTTGTAAAGGAAGTGTTGGGATCTATGTTTAATAATTGTATTCTAGAAGTGTTTCTACATTGTTCAAATATTCTTGTTTTTTTTCCTTTTTTGAAATTTTTATAATTATAACAGCATGGAAAATAAAGAACTTCAAATTAATCGGTGTCTTGCAATGAAAAGTATCATTTTGCTAAATTGAAAACAAATAGAGTTACAAAGACACTAGCTTAATCAAATGTCAAATCACATGTTCTAATTGATAAAAATGAGTTCGACCGAGTGTTTAAGTAAGAGGGATAATAAATACAAATAAAGATGATAAATCCGAGATTTATTACCTCCTATACTTAAAATTTGTTTGTCCTCAAGCAAATAAATAATGAATAAGTTGGTTGAATCCATGACTGTGCATGTGAATATACAAGACTTGATTAATTCAGAACTCTTGCTTTTAGTGACCTTAAAATTCTAAGTTGAACTAGGACTTAATCACAAGGAAGTCAACTTCTCTAATCATCAGACTCTCTGTGTATACATAAATAGCAAGAGGTATGACATTTTAGTGTTGACTGCATTTACAAGAGTAGAGTCGAAATGTCACCCAAGGTTCCAGTCCAAAATACTC
Organism: Ottelia alismoides; assembly: GCA_037367405.1. NCBI lineage: Eukaryota > Viridiplantae > Streptophyta > Magnoliopsida > Alismatales > Hydrocharitaceae > Ottelia > Ottelia alismoides. The sequence goes on from JAZKJV010011618.1 coordinate 810,297, forward strand.
TCCTAAGGACACAAACCTCAATATTAGGGAATAAATCATTTATTACATCCAATCCACCGTCTCTTTAGTTGTCAGACTTAAAAGTGAAAATGAAAGGTCAGTTGATGGAGGGCATAAGTTTTGTGTCTTTTCTTCTGTCCCTCTCATTAAACAAGGATCTCATGCCTTATTAACTCAACATATGTATATTTTTTTGTAGTTGATCAGTATGTCCGTCAAAAGAGGTTGAGTCGTCTACACTTATTTTCCTGAGAATGAACCGGGGTGTCTTTTTTGAGTTTCTATTATACATTCGACACCCATAAGTGTATCACTATACGATGTAGAGCCCCTTTTGAGTTGCTAGCACGACTCATAAAAGCATAAAGATTTTGATCCAAGTGGGCACATAAAAGGTTGGGAGTGCTTGCCTTTGGTGGAAGCTATTTGAATTTGACTTTGTAATGTAAGAGCTTTTTCCATTTTTCTTTATTCTTCTTTTCTTCTTGGCGAGCTCCACTGCTTTTACCAAGCTGGCGCACACTGGTTGATGGCATGCCAGGAAACTTGGGTTAAGTAATATCAAGGATCATTGCGACCCGAATCACGAAACATAATCATCAAGAAGAAATAACCACTCAAGATAAGATCAAACAATCACAAAATGTAAGCGGATTTGCTATTTATTTTACATGGTATAGCAACTAGGGACGAACACAAGGAGCACTGGAAAACCTACGAAGTAGTCAAATCTCTGGAATAAAATAACATATTTTTAGTGGTTTTTAATTTTGCAATTTTTTTAATTCAAAATCAAGAAATAAGAAAATAAGGCAACACCACAATCTTTTTGTATTTTTAATTAAGGCTAAAAATGCTAAGCAGATTATTATGTGCTTAATCGTAATTTGTCTCATGAATCTATTGAGATGGTGTGAATCTCATTAGATGAATTATTAGTGTGTCCCAAACTACGATTAAGCACATAATAATATGAAATAGATTGCTCGAAGAGCCGCGTGCCTAACCTAGCTCGATCACTTAAGTTGAGCCCCACCCAGGTTAAGGGTGAAACATGCTCAACACACCATATAATGAAGTATAGGTTCTCATTACAAGTGTGAGTTCTCGTCGAGGACCGATGTAAAGACGGTTATTACAAATATACACAACATATAAATGAAACACATATGCTAAGTAAATGCCTTGATCTCTTTAGATTTGCTTTTTGGCTCCTCGCAACGGGAGCTCCCGACTCTTCGTCTATGCGTCTCCCAAGTGTCCTCGGCCATCGTAGGCCTTGCCATAGAAACTGTGCATTAGCTATTTGGTCAAGAGAAATAAAGCGCAATGAAACAGAACACACAATGCAAGTCAGACAACAAACACACAATGCAAATCAGTCAACAAACACACAAATCAACTTAAAAAATATTAGAATCTAACTGATCACGAAGATGAAGCCGTGTCCTCGGTATCGACGCTATCTGACGAACCTCTAAGTTGTAGTATAGTGGAGAGTATTAACTCATTTTTTAAAGATTTTTTTGAAAACATTTTCAAACCATGTCATATAAATATAGATTTCATAAATGATTTCTAAAGCAAGTAAAATCTCCATTTTTCAACCCAATGTAACACTTTTTTCAAAGACAATATCGCATAATTATAAAATTTTTCAAATCATTTTACAAAGATTTTACACAAATCAGTTCAGCATATACTTTACATGTAGCCTCAAAAATTTTGAAAATTTTGAAATACGAGCTATGACTAAAGTATATATATATGATACATCATGTTAATGAATTGTTTAAGTAAGAGGGATAAAAAATACAAATAAAGATGATAAATCAGGGGTTTATCACCGAGTTAATGGATCGAACCTAATTAAATTACGATAACTCATGTCGATGATTAGCGAGTCATTATGGCGTGTCTGTTAATTTATTAAATCCTCTAACCATATCCTTGTATGGCTCATTATAACAACTGTCAAACTAGAGCAAAGAAGAGAGTCGTCACCTCAACTCTTCGCCATTTGAGAGGGTCTTCATGGTTGGTTTTAAGTGAAGGGAAGAAAAAAAGGAAGGATCACGGGCCCACAAGTTCATGTTTTTGTCGTCGGCATAGTCACATGTTATCTCTTAATCGTGAATGTAGTAAACTCATGAATCATTTCACATTTGTTTATGATGATTATGATTATGTTGTGCACAATTTCATACAATATTAAGTAATTATTATTTGTAATAAGACCCGAAAATAAAAAAACTTCATGAACTTTATTGAAAAGAAACTAATGTTTACATGAGCACAATGTAAAAATAAAATGACATTTTATCAATAGGTCATGATGTGTTACTACATGGATACTATGGAGGAAAAACGGATAAACTCGATTTCATCTCTCAAGTTCTTGCAATCTTCTATAGAGTGAGAATCCCTCTAACGGTCTGGTGGTAGAAGCAGTGGCTCCCACTTTAAAGGATCAGGGTTCGAATCCTATTAGTGAAAAAAAACTTCTATAGAGTGTCCTTACTCGTCATGAAACTGTAATAGAGGTGATAGGATGTTCCTTTATTGCTTGAGGTTTCCTTTGTATATTGTGCATTGTGATGTTAACTTTGACATGTATGAAATCCATCATTACAATGAGTTAGCTATATTTTTATTGTAACTTGTCATAAGTATGCCAATTTTGACAATCTTTTCTCTTGAAGCAGTGATCGAACTTTTGTTTCTTTAGTTGTTTCTGCGTCTCGTTTTATAAGGGTGATTTTTTTATCGATCTGGATGGAGAATTATCACACTTTGTCATTGCAATTATGGTTTTTTGTTTTGAATAGCAAATCTTGCTTTGATCATTTTCTCAACCATGGACTTGGGATTTAACATGGCAGAGGGAGTCCTGCAATTGTCCTTATTGCAAATCCGATAACAGTTGAAGTCATCTGAGGAACTCGGCGCACTTCACACACAAGTCGTTGAAGTGCTTGCTATCAACCCATTAGATTGAAGGAAGGCGATAGTGCCTCAAGCATCACGAAAGCATGAGAGTCGGATCGTATCCAATAAAAACAAGACTTGTCATATAAGTCGCAATAGCAACAGAATTTTTAAAAAAAATAATGAAACCATGTGGCATGGGAACAATTCCCATATTGTTTCATCACGATCACACGAGTATAAGGTTTACCTCTTGAAGCGTGACCCCGATCTCAAAGCCTCTAAAGGAAGAGGCCTCTCGTCTCAAGTCTGATCCAACGAGAGAGCACTTGTGAGTGCGTGGATGAGACAATGCTTCCCACAATCTAAGGAGATGAACCCATCAAAGAATCTCTTGATTTCGTCTCATAAAATCCGATCTTCTTCAAGAGCATGAGGCATCGAAGAAGATGAATATCCAAGAGCAATTAGTCTGAAAACATGATGGCAACGCGACAACGATCGCAGTGTTCACAAACCTAAGGCAAGGTGACACCCACTAGTGTTTGGGGAGAGAGAGACGGTGTGTGGTGAGAGAGAGAGAGTTGTTGCTTGCAACAATTGCATGCTTAATTTCATGAATTAAAAAAGAGCTAGGTTTAGCCTCTATCTTTATAGCATAATGGATCCATATTCCACCTAATACTAAAAAAACTACCCGCGATGTGGAGCCACCCCTACCAAGAGATAGGAGGAAAGGGTTACCTAAAAGCATAGAACCACCAATATTACTGGAAATAAGTGATGGGATATATGACAATGATGTTATTGCATATATAAGTGAGTGAGAATGTAACAATCTAAACATAGTCCCACTCTAGTAATCACAAAGGGTAATAACGGGTTATAAGTAGCAATGATACTACTAAACAACTTGGACAACATTTTGAGTGATTGTCAATGATGAAGTCCAACTACATGGTTGAGAGAAATTTTGTTTGTTTGTTATGTGGTTAGTTGAAGTTGATAATAAAATGAGAATAAAAGCCTACTAGCCACAACCTGGGCATATTCGGTTGGATAGACAAGTATCATCAATTCCTACCTCCCCTCTATTTGGTCGAAGACTCGATTTACCTTATAGAGGGTACGACTCTGAGGCAGAGAGGGAAGCAGCTACAGAGATTGTGTGCATAAGGTCAATCGGGACTTCCTGAGGAAAAATAGCTTTGCAAGTTTTTACCATGGTATAGATGAAGTTTTTCTCAACAAGTTGTCAAGGCTAGTTTTCATAGATAACAGTTCTAAGATTTAAAAAGAGGAACATTACAAATGGTATCATAGTAGGTTCCCTCTAACAGTGGAAAAGGTTAGCTGAGGGAACCTAAGTCAAGAGCATGCATCCACCACTATCACAAGGAATAAGCGACGTGCCATATCACAACGAGGACTTTGTGAATCTAAGTGGGGAGGTTATTACACCTCGAAATCATCCCACACTTCAAACTTACGAAGTTTGAGAGTGAGTTATAAGAGTGGAGGATTATCACTTGTCAATTTAGACTTAAGAATTTTGGGTAGTTGTCGACGAGTACACTATTTTTCTCGACAACGTTCCAAAGACCTAAGCTCGTGATGTTTGTATTAATTATCATGTCTAGTCCTATAAATAAAGAGGGTTCATTCCTAGCCTAAACAGTATCGGTAAAACTCTCGTTAAGCCTTCGTTTTTGTTCTCTTCATGTGCTTGCGTATTACGATGTGATGATTATGAACTAATTTGCAGCCAAGCCCTTTATGCAAGGAAAAATGTGCAACTACCTGCATATTACTGTATAATTACTAGTCAGGACCATCATCTTCTATTTGTATTATAGGTGGAAGTCGAGATCATTGGTGGTGCCATTGTATGTCTTCGTATTTGGCACCTTGACGTTAGTGGATGGTTGTGACCTTCCATCTATCTATGGAGCACAATGTCATGCTTGACTATTTCCAACACGATATTATGACCATGTTTCTTCTTCATGATTAATCCAGGGCCCCCTAATCTTGCTCATTATGCCTTTTGCTTCCAAGAACTATGCAGGTAGGGGTGCGGTGTCATTGATAGATATTGCAGATCGAATATACTCCATACGAGGGGGTGAATGGAGTATGTCAAAATAAAAAATCCGTAACAATAATTGACAAGCAATGATGAATCTCCATTCCATCACCTTATTTTGACCTTAAAAACTCTAGCTAATGCATGTAAATAGCATTTATTTGTACAAAATAGCATTCATTATGTGTTGTATTTATTGTATATAAAACATGATTTTTAATGCTAAAACTATAAAATAAAGGGAAGAAAAGAAAAAGGAATAAAATATCAAAGATATTTTATGACCCTAACCCCGAGATCAAGTCAGGAATTGAGTTGTTCGACAAGGAACAAAGTATGAGGAGATAAGGGCCAAAAATAGAATAAAAACTCAATTCTTTTATTCATTATTGATGCATTTTTATACCTATTTTATTCTTTATTATTTATTCATCAAATAAAGAAACTTTGTACATAAAAGTTATAGATAATAATTCAAATAAAAATACAAAATTGGGTTTGTACAAAAATAATATACAGTGTTCATTTTATATACAAAATAAAAGACCGAAAATCCAACTTCACATATCCATATCTTTCAAATAAAAATTCAAAACATATCAAAACCATCCTAATTGTATATACTTTTCACAAGCTATTTAATGATGGCGTTTTAAATTTTTTGGAGTTACTATGTGGAACTTAGGTTTTGGACCCTCATTGTATATTATACTAATTAAAATATTCAATTGATTCATTATCCATTATTTTCACAAATATATATTTTTGTAATTTTGTAATTATTATTTATAACATATGTGCATATTGAAACTAAAATAAAACCAAAAAGAAAAAATAAAACAAAAATAAGTCTATGTGTAAACATATACAAAATACCTATGTTATACATGTATATAAATAAAAGGGGGCCCGGTTCTTTTATTCTTTATTCTTTATATTTTTGTAATATTGTACATATTATCTATATTTTATAAAAAAATATAAAACCAAACTAAAATCCAATAAAATACATCGAAATAAAAAGGTGTACATAAAACATAGGTAAAATACCTATAAATATACCTACAATATACATATCTATTTACTTAAGTATACAAATTACATCATAAAAATATAATAAAAATATATTTATACTCATAAAATTAATTTATAAATATATAAAATAATAAAATAATATTTTAAAATGTATAAAAAGATAAAATTATACAAAATATAAGCAAATATACCTATAAATACACTATCAAAATTAACTACTAATACAATATATCCAAAAATAAAAATCATAATAAAATACTAGATTAAATAATAAACTTTTTTTATTTTATCTACAAAAATTAATAAAATCATTTACTATTTTAAAATAATTATCGTTTGAATAAAATCGGTTGTTTTGTCGCGTAGCGGCTGATGTGGACCAATGAGGTTACGTCAAAAGTTAACTGCCGGTCAACTCCCCCCTCTGCTCCATATTTGATGCGATCTGTATTTTCCCTGAGTTTCTGACATTTTTCGCGGATGATCTATCCTTCAATCGACGTCACTTCCTTCACAAGAAATGCTCATGGTTCAGTGTACATACACGCCACCTTCTTCAATTACTTGTACATAGCCCCAAACTCCGCCATTTATCCAGCCAAATAAGGGTACCCTTATGTTTATAAATAAGAGACCTCCGACGTCCACGATTTCGTTGGTCATCTTCATACCCCTAAACCATGTGACTCGACTAAAGCGAGGACTCCATGTGGCAGGTGGAGCATCCCCTAAGCTCACTGCGGTCGACGGAGGGCGGAGGTGCACCCAGGATGCCAGCTCCGGCGACCATCTAGCTCCTTGGCTCCGACCAGGTTTGAGATACGCAATTTCTTCATTCTAGTTAGATTTCAATTATTGCATTTTAATTACGTGATTAGTGTAGCGATTAGACTAGTGTTTTAGCGCTAAAACCCAAAATCGTAGTTCATCGGAGCTCCGCTCCGGCGAACCCTTTCCATCGTGTTTCGTGTGTCTCTGACCCTGACCGCCCTCATTTCATTTCCCAGCCGTTTCTCCACCTACCAATCACCATTATCCAACCGGAACCCCCCGGGTTCTGCGAATCGAAGCCAATCTGCCACCCCTCGTTGGAGCTTCGTCGCCCACCTCACCTTCTATGTGTTTCAACTTCATTTTCGGTCGAGGAGCAACCCCTCGATCCATTCTTTCTTTTTGTGCAGGGTACGCGCGCAATGGAGCCCTCGTGGGCTCGATTTGATTATACCCAAAGCTCTCAGGTTCGACAGCAACCCCTCGAGCTCCAGGGACCTTCCAGTGGTCCCGAGACATTTCTGAGACACCTGAATGATTCGTAGGGGTTGTAGGAAGGTGTATGACCACTCGGTAGCGGCGATTGAGGCCGAAGGAGCTCGCTATTCAAGATCAAAACTCGCCCCAGGCGAGTTCGTCTCCTGTTCTTCCTCGACCCTCATTCGTCGTTGGATCAAGAACGACGGTCCAGTTGGATCCCCTGCCGTTGCATGAAGCGCATCACGATCATCAGATCGTGTCGAGCGATCTAATCTAGAGCGTCCAGCGACGAACCGTCGTCGTGCGATGAGGCGCCGCCACGTGGATAAGTGGATGGCATCCCGTTTTCCATCAGCACCTATGTTGGGGTAATTTGCATATATAACCATGATTTTTTGTATTTTATTTTCAGTTCTGTAAATAAAAGTTAACGTTGTAAATAAAGTAGGATTTTTTGTAAAATGAACCCCAAACTTTATGTATTTTCATTTTGGTCCCTCCAGCATCATGTGTAGTCCCACGTGACTAAGAAAATATTGCATGTTATACCCTGGCTATTTTTGTATTTATTTAAAAAGTTCAATAAAATTAAATAAATGTGTTTTATTAAGGAAAATTTGCATCGAGCCCCTTGTAGTTTATTTTATTTACAAAAAATACCCCTGCTAGGCCATTGAATTTTGTATGTTTTATCTATTTCTTAAAAACACCTAATGTACTCCTAAAAATCCACAAAAATAGGGTTGAATGCTCCATGCCATGCACTTTCATGCCATTATTTTTAATTGATATTTTTTGCATTTAATCTATTTATTAAAAATTAAAAGGACCCTATATATTCCCTGTTTAGTTTAGAAATACCAAAAATGTAAACCATTAAAAATTCCAAAAAACGATATATCGTATATTTTATCTTATTTTATTTACAGACCAAAATTCATTAAAAATGGAAAAACAAAAACCCTAAAAATCTAAAAACCCCAAAATATCTTATAAAAATCTGAAAAATCTTTTAAAAATCTAAAAATATCTTTTTTTGTTTTATAATTTTAGTGTATAAATATTTATACAGTAAAACTGATTTCGGTAATTTTTGAACTCATTTACTATTTTTAAGATTCAAATCAATATCATGTATATATTTAATCCCTTATTTGGGATATTGTTTGATTTAAAAATACATAAAAATTGTCAAAAATTCCAGAAAAATAACAAAAAAATTAGAAAAATCTTAAAACCCCAAAAGAATATTTTTTGTATTTTATGTATGTTTACTATTATTTTTAAATATACTACCATATATTTTTTATATATAAAGCCATATATAAGTTATATTGTTTACATAAAAATAATATAAAAAATATATATAAAAAGAAAATATAAAAATTGGAAAAATATAAAAATCAAATATAAAAATAGAAAACAAAAAAATATTAAAAAATATATAAAATTAAAAACCCACAAAATAATAACATGGACAAGGGATAAAAGACAAAGTTTTGAGCATTGTATTTTACCTCCTTCTCCTGTTTGCTCTATGTATTCGACCTCTACACATACTTACACGCTATACACATTATTGTAGAGTTATAATAAATTTTAACTCCACATACATTTTTTATTTTCATCGATTTATTCTTGTTGTGAGTTAATTGTTGATTAAACTGAGATTTTGTCTGAGGTCACATCAGCGACTGTCCTTCCTCCTTGTGGAATGACACGACTTCGACTTAATTTCTCATTTATCAAATGGCGTCATTGCCGGGGAGCAACGTCGCATTGGAGATTATCTCTTGTTCATTCATTTGTTAATTTTTACATTTATTTATGTCATTTGTTTATTTTTCATTATTATTTGATATTCATTGTGACAGCTTTGACCACTCTCTTTGTTTGTCTTTGATGGGAGGGATCATTGCGCGGATTACCTCTTAGGAGGACCGGTGCACCCAAGCAAGGCAGAGCCAGCTTTCAGTCCTAGCCAGTAGGAGAGAGCATCAAGAGCAAGCAGAGGAGAATTTTGTAGAGCAGACCATAATTTTTGCATTTTTATTATTAGGTATATTCATGCGAGAGAGAGTGACACTTAATTGTAATAATTTGGACTCTCCCAGGTACTTCAACTTCGCGAGGTCCATTGCTTGAGGGATTGTTCCTTTGGGGGCCTCACCGATTTTCTCATGTTTTTCTCTCTTTATTTTTATTTATTTTTCGATTTTACTTTATTTATTTTGTGTGAATGAGCCCTAGCTTAGGAGTTGCTTGCTCGATAGATTAAGGTCCAAAGCCCCTAATATATTTGCATGTACCTATAGACCCGTGCTTGGACTTAGTCAAATAATAATTTCTATTTATTTGGATTTGAGATCGAGCATCGAGAGAATGCTATACATCGCTTGCAGGATCCATTGTGGCGGACACCGATGCACTTCAGAGACCGGACTTTTAGATCTCATCTCTAGATACTTAGCATGTGATTCTTCACGATAATAGCAATTTCTGTATCTAGGGTGATTTCATCGGCTTACATTTGCATCTAGCATAGGTTTTCAATTCTATTATGCTTCCCGCATGGAGAGAGCTGGGAAGTACTATAAGTCTTCTGACTTTGCATGCATCATCGATTTCCAACTTGTATGACTTTTCTAACCTTCTTCCTCTGATTTTGCTTACTTAGGATGTCAAATATAACTAGAGAACCGTTACGCACGTGCATTGAAAATAAATCAAAAAAAGTGATAACTAGAATAAAATCGGGACTGCTAACTCTACTTGATCTCTAAAATAAAATGTAATGGATTCCTTGTCTTGGGGAGAGCAACCCCCTCTTTGTATGCGCATTTTATTCTCACATACACGCTAAGGATTAGGGCCCAAATCCCAAGCCTATCTTCGATGTGTACAACTTTGTGATGATCACCTAACTCTAAAATCGAAAATATAAAAGACCGCATCTCGGTCTTCACTATGTCGAGTAGGTGAATTAGGGGTTTGCTTTGTGTATTGATTGTGACTTTGAGTCTATCAGCGTTTTCATTCATTCTTCAAGTCTTCAGTCCCGTCGGTGTGCGTATTTTCATCGAGTCCTTCTATCTCCCTTATCCTTATTCATCTCCTCATTTGCATCGAGTCGTGATTGAGCCTTGAGCTTCACCGTCTTCGTCAGATCTTGTGGATTTTATCCTTACCCATATCACCCATATCTAGTCCAGATCGAGGAGACATTCTCCTTGAACCACAATTTTGGATGTGTTCCCGCCTTGTGTAGAACACACAATTTTGTCTTTGTTATGATCTCTTCTCACCCACCTTCTTCGTATCCCCCGTATCGTTATTCTCTTATTCGGGATTGCTGTGCTTACAGATATAGCCTGCATCGAGGATGACTTCCATTGATTATTTGAGTAAGTCGGGCCCATTTTGAGGATGTTGAGATCTGTATGCTACACTTGGTGGCTCTAGACTTGATATGTGCTTGGAGCTTCTTGAGGATTTTGATGATGCATGATTACTAGGCCTAATGCCTTATTGAGGATTTTTGATCACGCACACCGGATTGAGGATGTGATGTATTACGATGATTTGGTGATGATTTCATGAGCTATGAATGATCGATATATCTTGAAGTTCCTTCCATCTTGATTCTGAGGATTGATTGACTATGTTGATTTGGACTTCAAAGCGATGGTGACTGGAACCCACATGATCTCCATCATCTCCTTGATTGAGCCATCCTCGATCTCTTGACTCGACCATCGACCCATGGCACTTAGAGGATTTCTGCTTATACTTTGTACCATCCCAACTGATTGGATTGACTCGAGGGACCGCATTGTGATTGATGAGATTGGATCTTTTGTATCTCACATGATCTTATGCCCTTTTGAGGATTGATGATTGCTTGACTTTGAGGACCTAAGATGTGATGCCAACATTCCCATGATTGGTTTGACCTAGTTTGCATACCTCCCTGAGGACTATCTGCGGGAGGATGCAACACTTTCTTTACGATCGGTTTCAACTTACTTACTCTGTCTCCACCTTGTTTGGACACTAGACCGCATCATCTGATTTGTCTGTTTGGCCTCTATATATGAGTATGTGTCCGATCTGTCGGTGCACGAGGTCAACTTCGTTGACTCATCTGAGTCTACTCTCTTTGATGGTCCTCGCAAGGATGAGTTTCTGTATGGTGATTATTCATTTCCTAGTTCATAGCACTCTCTGAGGGTTATCTGCAAGAGACTATGACAATTTTTGGTTGATGGTCTCTTCTGCTGGTAGTCGATCTATCGCCTGTCGAGACCTCCGCTGAGGATCCGTTTGATGGATCCAGCACCTTCGAGCACTCTCTCCTTGACGACCCTCGCAAGGCTGAGATCTGATCTGACTATTCTTTGCTTAGTTCGCATTGTTCCCTAAGGACTATCTGCGGGAAAATGCAACACTTTCTTTACACGTGGTTCCCCTTTCTGATTGTGTCTCCTATGTGTGGGAGCACGGAACCAAGTCGTTTTATTTCCGGTCCCCAATGCCTTCTTGTTATATCCAATATATGAGACATGGGGACCTCTCTAACTAGGACCCCCTCGAGTCTACTCTCCTTTACGATCCTCGCAAGGATGAGCTTTCTTTCTCTGATTATTCGATGCTTAGTTGGCAACACGTTACTCGAGGTTTATCTGCAGGACACTATCACATTTTCTAGTTCTATCGGTCTCTTCTATTGGAAGCCAATTTGTCGCCTACCGAGGCCACTTCTGTTGATCCTTTTGATGGATCTGATTCCTTTGGAGTCCACTCACCTTGAAGACCCTCGCAAGGGTGAGATCTGTCTGATTATTCATTGTCTAGCATGTACCACTCCCTGATGGTTATCTGTGGAAGGGTACATCATTTTCTAAGTGCTCGGCTTCACTTCTGGTGCCTCCTTTCTGGTGGAGCACGAAGTCGAGACTTCTGAATTGTGTACTCGGTCTCCTCCCTGGTTGTGTCTCATGTCTAAAGGAGCACGGAGCCGAGTCTTCTAAGTATTTCGATATCTTTGACTCATCTGAGTCTGCTCACCTTGACGACCCTCGTAGAGACGAGCCATGTCATGTGTTGTTCGGTATGTCCCTAATCGTTTTGACTTTATGACCGTCGAATATCATGTTGCTACATTAGGAAAGTCTCATGTACTATTCCTTTTTCCTCCAAGTCTTATAGTATCGGCTCCACTTACTCATTCTTTCCTTATGAGCCGATGCTCTCCTCTTCGATACCGGACCATGTCTCACCTTTCGATTTATTTTCCCCAGTAGCCGACACCTACTTGACTGTATACTAGAACGTCTTCTCATTGTATGATTGCATCTTCGTTCTCACAGGGAGACGATGACGAGAGTACGATATTCACTTGTCAGATACCGTCTTGGACTTCACCAGTATACCTTGTTGTATATATGTATCTCATCTTATGTTCCTTCTTTCTCTCATATGTCATGTGTACCACAGATCATGTGTCATATCTTTATGTCTGTACTTAGGACATATCTTGTCCTAAGTATAGGGGGTGCACACTGTGTTGTTCTTTCTCCTCTCTGTTTCATCACTCCGATCGTTGCTTATAATTAGGGATCTTTCACCCTAACTATAGGGGGAGTGATGCGTATATTCTCCACGATCTTGCCATATATATGTATATGTCTTTTCTTCTTTTCTTCTTTTCCTTTTCATTTTTCATTTTCTAAAGAAAAGGTGTCACCCCTTTTTGTCAGTCTTCTGTACTTAGGACATATTTTGTCCTAAGTATAGGGGGTATGCATCCCATATTCTTTCATTCTATGATCCCCTCTACTGTCTCCTCTCTTGTTGATTTGTTCTGCTATACTTAGGGATATCTCACCCTAAGTATAGGGGGAGACAGACCAAGCTGTGATCCATTTACTCCCACCCTTTATGTACAGTCTGCTATACTTAGGATTATTTGATCCTAAGTATAGGGGGGATTGTCAACTTCTGATTCATTTATCGCTTCATTCTTTCATTTCATATCCAATCGTTGTAGTATATGCTTGTCTATACTCAGTACGAGTTATGTCTCCTTTTTTCTCTTCGATCTATGAGGACACAGCTCATGCTAAGTATACGGGGGTCGTATATACTCTGTATATACTTTAGACATAACTCGTACTTTATTATTAATAAATATGGCTAAATATACTATATATATTTATATAAATTCACTGAAAATCAATTAATAACAACGTTCATTTCTCAAATTCTTTTTGTATATACTGATTAATAAATTAGGTTAAAAATATTTTTTGCAAAATGATTTGAAAAATGGCTTGACCCGTTTGGAAAACTTTTTGTGAAATGTTTTTCAACCTTTGTAAAAATATTTTGATTGCAAAAATCATTTTCTTTGTGTGAAATAAAAGCTTTGAAAACCTATTTGCAAATGATTTTGAAAATGGTTGTAAAAATATTTTGAAAAATGTGTGTATATATATATTGTGTGAAAAATCTTTGCAAAATGGCTTTCAAGTGTTTGTAAATATTTGCAAAAATTATTGTGTACTATAATTTTCAAAATTGTTTGCAAATAAATTTGAGGAATAAATGCATCATTGAATAAGAATAATCATACATATATATGTATATAAATACAATTCTCTACCAATTGTACATAAATAACTAAATAAATCACTTTTTGTGAACCTATAAATTCTTTAAATTTTTAACTCTTGTAAATAAATAAAAAGCAACACACCTTGTGTAAATAGTTATGCATATTTTATACTTCTTGTGCCAAAATTCTTTTTTGCAAAATTCTTGGTGTAAAAATTCTTTTCATTTTTAGATTCTTTTTGAAAAACTACATCATTATTTCTACACTGTACATAGCATTTGCATAGCATTCATAGTCTTTGAATTGAGCTTGATGATTGAACTAGTCCAATAAAGTCGAAGATTGGAGCTTGGTTGGACCTTTCTGCACCTAACTGCACTGGAACCTTATGGAAATTAGGTTTAAGGTACTTCATGTCCATTGGGACTTAATTCTTTGAGACTCAGGGTTGGGTTCAAGTCACTTCAACTGATTAACTAGAATTTTTCTAGATGCACGCATGACTCTTGTCGGTCGTGACCTAACTTGGACACTTGCACCTTTCACTTGGCTCAACTCAGTTGGAGTGGTGAGGGGGTTGGATTTGCCGATCTAAGATGCATACGGGTGGAAACATTCGTCCTCGTCTAGGGAGGGAAGTGCACCCCAACCTGGTCCAGTTGCAATGAAGTCCAATGATAAGAGAGTGTGGGTTGCAATAAAGCTTCAAAAGAGGGATAGTCTTCTGGCTCAAGAGGAAAAACTCCTTATGTAAATGGTGTTGTAAATAGTATTTCAAAAAAACTCCAAAAAAAGTGGACAGGCCTGAAAAGAAAATAAAATGCATGTCGGAGTATGTATGTTGTATAGAAAATAAGCAAGCTTGAGCATCAAAGTTATACCATGTGAGCCTGCAGCTGGATGACTTGACTACACTGGTCATGCATCCAGGGATAGGTAGCTACACTAGCTACCGTCCATTATTTTCTTTACCTCCTCCTCTTGAGTTGGATGCCACTTGAACTTAGAAGGGAATATCCCGCTCCTCGAGGACAGAGTGCTGGAGTGGGGAATCATTGGGTTGTCATTATGGAGAATTCAGTTCCTTTATCGTTTCAGTTGAGGAGAGCCACTATCACTTAAACCGTACAAGTCAGCTTCATAGTCATAAGGGTTTGCATATGATGTAGGCCAGTTCTGACATGACTATTGAGGTGGTTTGAACCGAGTTCTGTGATTCTCGGAGGCTGTTGTGTCTTAAATTTGGTTCCCAACCAGGTTCCACACACATTTTCACATCAAGGTCTAACCCGAGCTTTAAACTTTGATTTTTTGAAGACAAGTTTATTTATTGAAATCAATTCAATTTATTATTTCTTTTTTCTTTTCTTCTTTATTCTTTTCATACTTATTACATAAGTGTTTGCTTGGGACTAGCAAAGGAAGTATAAGGGGTGATGAATCTTCATTTCATCACCTTTATTCTATTATTTTGGCCTTAGAAATCCTAGACAATGCATGTAAATATCATTTATTTGTACAAAATATTATTCATTATTTGTTGTATTTATTGTATATAAAACATGGGTTTTAATGCCAAAATTAAAGAATAAAAGGAAGAAAAGAAAAAAGAATAAAATATCAAAGCTATTTTATGACCCTAAACCCCGAGAATAAGTCAAGAATTAGTTGGTCGACAAGGAATAAAGTAGGGGAGATAAGGGTCAAAATAGAATAAATCCAATTCTTTTATTCATTATTGATGCATTTTTTATGCTTATTTTATTCTTTATGATTTATTCATCAAATAAAGAAACTTTGTACATAAAACTTGTAGATAATAATTCAAATAAAAATACAAAATTAAGTTTGTACAAAAATAATATAAGTGTCCATTTTATATACAAAATAAAAGACCAAAAACCTAAGTTCACAGACCCATATCTTTCAAATAAAAACTCAAAACATATCAAAATCACATCTAATTGTATATAACTTTTCACAAGCTATTTAATGGTGGAGGTTTCATATTTTTTGGAGTACTGTGTGAAAGTTAGGTTTTGGACCCTCATAGTATATTATACTAATTAAAATATTCAGTTTATTCATTATTCATTATTTTCACAAATTTATATTTTTGTAATTTTGTAATTATTATTTATAACATATGTGCATATTGAAACTAAAATAAAACCAAAAAGAAAAATAAAATAAAAATAAGTCTATGTGTAAACATAGGCAAAATACCTATGTTATATGTATAAATAAAAGGGGATCCTATTCTTTTATTCTTTATATTTTATAATATTGTAAATATTATCTATATTTTATTAAAAATATAAAACCAAAATAAAACTCAATAAAATACATCAAAATAAAAGGTGTACATAAAACACCGGTAAAATACCTATAAATATACCTACAACATACATATCTATTTATTTAAGTATACAAATTACATCATAAAAATATAATTAAAATATATTTATACTCATAAAAATAAGTTATAAACATATAAACTAAAATAATAAAATAAAATATACAAAATAAAAATAAAATTGTACAAAATATAAGCAAATATACCTATAAATACACTATTAAAAATTAACTACTAATAAAATAACCAAAAATAAATAAAAATCATAATAAAATACTACATTAAATAATAAACATTTTTATTTTATCAATAAAAATTAATAAAATCGTTTACTTTTTTAAAATATTTATCTTTTGAATAAAATCCAAAGTTTTATCGCGTAGCGACTGACGTGGACCAATGAGGTCATGTCAAAAGTTGACCGCCAATCAACACCCCCCCTGCTCCATATTTGATGTGATCTGTATTTTCCCAGAGTTTCCACCCTTTTTCATGGATGGTCTATCCTTCAATCGATGCCACTTCTTCACAAGAAATGCTCATCGTTCATTGTACATACACACCACCTTCTCCGATTACTTGTATATACCCCTAAACTCTGCCATTTATCCAGTCAAATAAGATGCCCTTATGCTTATAAATAAGAGACCTCCGACCTCCATGGTTTCTTTGGTCATCTTCATCCCCCTAAACCATGTGACTCGGCCAAAGAGAGGACTCCATGTGACAAGTGGAGCATCCCCTGAGCTCGCGGCAGTTGACGAAGGGCAGAGGTGCACCCAGGCAGCCAGCTCCAGCGATCATCCTGCTCCTTGGCTCCAGCCAGGTTTGAGCTGCGCAATTTCCTCATTCTAGTTAGATTTTTATTATTGCATTTTAATTACGTCATTAGTGTAGCGATTATACTAGTGTTTTAGCATTAAAAACCAAAATCATAGTTCGCTGGAGCGGACCCTTTCCATGGTGTTCTGTGTGTCCCCGACCCCCGACCGCCCTCATTTCATTTCCCAGTCATTTCTCCACCTACCAACCACCTTTATCCAACTGAAACCCCCCCGGGTTCTGCGAATCGAAGCCAATCCGTTACTCCTCGCCGGAGCTTCGTCGCCCACCTCACCTTCTATGCATTTAAGCTTCATTTCTGGTCGAAGAGCAACCCTTCGAGCCCTTCTTTCTTTCTGTGCTGGGTACACGTGTAACGGAGCCCTCTTGGGCTCGATTTGATTAGACCCAAAGGACTCAGGTTCGGCAGCAGCCCCTCAAGCTACAGGGACCTTCCAACGGTCCTCGGACATTTCTGAGACACCTGGACGATTCATAGTGGTTGAAGGAAGGTGTACAACTACTCGGTGGCGGCGATTGAGGCCGAAGGAGCTCGCTATTCAAGATCAAAACTCGCCCCAGGAGAGTTCGTCTCCTATTCTTCCTCGACCCTCATTTGTCGTTAGATCAAGAGCGACGACCCAGTTGGATCCCCTGCCATTGGATGAAGCGCATCACGACCATCAGATCACATCAAGTGATCTAATCTAGAGCATCCAACGACGAACCATCATCGTGCGATGAGTCGCAGCCACGTGGATAAGTGGATGGCATCCTGTCGTCCATCAGCGCCTATGTTGGGGTAATTTGCATATATACTCCCACTTTTTATTTATTTTATTTTTAGTTCTATAAATAAAAGTTAATGTTGTAAATAAATTAGAATTTTGTAAAAAGGACCCCCAAACTTTATGTATTTTCATTTGGGTCCCTCCTAGCCTCACGTGTTGTCCCACGTGCCTGAGAAAGTATTGCATGTTATACCCTGGATATTTTTGTATTTATCTAAAGTTCAATAAAATTAAATAAATGTGTTTTATTAAGGAAAATTTGCATCGAGCCCCTTGTAGTTTATTTTATTTGCAAAAATACCCCTCCCAGGCCATTGAATTTTGTATGTTTTATCTATTTCTTAAAAATACCTAATGTGCTCCTAAAAATCCACAAAAATAGGGTTGAATGCTCCATGCCATGTACTTTCACATCATTATTTTTAATTGACATTTTTTGCACTTAATCTATTAATTAAGAATTAAAAGGAACCTATATATTCCACATTTAACTTAGAAAATATCAAAAAATATAAAAACATCTCTAAAAATTCCAAAAAATGGCATATCGTATATTCTATCCTATTTTATTTATAGACCAAATCTATTAAAAATGGAAAAACATAACCCTAAAAATCAAAACCCCCAAAATCTCTTATAAAAATCTAAAAAATCCTCTAAAAACCAAAAATATCTTTTTATATTTTTATAATTTTATGTATATAAATATTTATTCATTAAAATTGATTTGGGTATTTTTTGAACTCATTTACTACTTTTAAATTCCAAATCAATATCAGGTATATATTTAATCCCATATTTGGGATATTGTTGGCTTTAAAAATACATAAAAAGTTATCAAAAATTCCAGAAAAATAACATAAAGATTAGAAAATATTAAAATATTTAAAACATTTTTTTAGTATTTTATGTATGTTTACTATTATTTATAAATATACTGCCATTTTTTTATATATAAATCCCTATATATGCTATATTGTTTACATAAAATAAAAATAATATATAAAATATAAATATATAAAGAAAATATAAAAATTGGAAAATATAAAAATCAAATATAAAAATAGAAAACAAAAATATTTTTTTTTTAAAAATATATAGAATTAAAAACCCACAAAAACAATAGCATGGACAAGGGATAAAAGACAAAGTTTTGAGCATTGTATTTTGCCTTCTTCTCCCGTTTGCTCCATGTGTTCGTCCTCTACACATACTTACACGCTATACACATTATTGTAGAGTTATAATAAATTTTAACTCCACATTTATTTTTTATTTCCATTGATTTATTCTTGGTGTGGGTTAATCCTAGATTAAACATAGATTTTATCTGAGGTCACATCAGCGATTGTCCTTCCGCCATATGGAACAACTGGTCAAACCAGTTAGAAACTGCAAGCCAAAAATTACATTGCACAATATGCTAACATAGAATCCAAAGTAGGTGAAAACCACGACCTAAGCTTCAATTTTTCTTTATTCTGTATACTGTATAGGAAAAGTAATTTTGGGTCCTTTATGTTTTGATATATATTTTTAGGCCCTTTTAAAGTTCTTGTATTTTCTGTTTCATTTATTTTGTGTATTTTAATTTTTAAAAAATCCATAAAAATCTTAAAAATGCCTTAAAATATAATAAACAGAGAAAAAATATAGAAAATCCAAAAATATTTTATTCTGTATATTTTGACTTTATTTAGTATATTTAAAAATACAAAAAGACTCCTTCTTTCTCTCTTTTTATATCTCTCACATATATAGTTTTATATATTTATGATAAATATTAATTAAAAACATTTATAAAATTAAAATCAGTAAAAAAATATAAAATTTAAAAATCAAATAAAATTAAAAACCTACAAAATACATAAAAACCTAATATGATGCAAAACCAACAAATTTTGTGCTTTATTGCTTGATTGGGTTCCATTTTTGTGATATATCCCTGTTTGCTCCCGTCGACTACACTCTACCTACTTGCCTTATATACATTTCATGTAGAGTTAAATAAATTTCATCACTCACACCTGGATGATCTCTTTACACATACATATTAGTGGGATTTGATCATTGTTGTTTGAGTTGATTATTCACGATCCGATAATCGAGAGAGGCGTCGATACAACGATTGTTGGACCCAACTTGTCAGGCACCGCAGGCCCTCCAAGACCAGACATTAGGATCCTTTGAATTTATAATCTTCAACAACTGGCGCCATTGTTAGGGAGCAACAGTCTTGTAGATTAGCAACCTTAGGCACTTAGGTTTTGTTTCTGCTCTGTCTGCTTACTTGTTTATTTACATAGCTTTCTATATTATTTTTCTTATAATATTTCATAATTATTTCTGACATTGTCTCTTGTTACCTTTGCTATGAGGGACTGCTTATCGAGGGAGGTCGTCTTCAAATAGCTGTTGCACCCATGTGAGGCAGAGCTGGCCATTCTTCCCTGACCTGCAGGAGAGAGAATCAGAGGAGACGGAGCAAGAGATGAGGAGCAGACTTTTCTTTAGTAGTTGTTTTATTTTCTATTTGTGTGTGTGAGAGAGAGATTTATTTGAACTTGTAATAAAACATGTACACTTGGACACTTAGACTATTTGGGATCTGTTTTGCCAAGTGCCAATGCACTTGGGGGACCTCATCGTATGTTTGATGGTTTTGACGATTTTCTTCGCTTTTCTTTTTCTTTCATTTATTTTTCGCTTTCTTTTATTTCTCGTGATTTGTGCGTTTCTGCCTTTATTTTCATTGTTTTTTTGTGAATGAGACTCTGGATATTAGGATTGCTTGATCGGGTAATCTAGGTCCAAAGCTTGATATATCTCATGCTCCTATAATCACTTCGCTTGGACATAGATTTAAATTTATCCGGTGCTTCACTTAATAGAAATTCCTGATCTAGGATGGTTTCACACCATTGCATGCATCTAGTGTAATTTCAATTATGTCTAGCATCTCACATGGAGAGATTTGGGAAGCAAGGTGAGTCTTCTTGCTGAGCATACATCATACAACACGATGATGAGTTTTCCAACATCGTGTTAGCTTGCATTGCTTTTCCATCCTCACTCTATTTTTGATCACTTAAAAAAAAGGAAATCAAGAAATCATTTGGTCTTTGCATAAAATTAATCAAAACAAGTGAAAACCTAGAAAAATTAAAAAAGGGGATGCTAAAGAATACTTGACCTAATTCTAAATCTGTAACGAACTTCATTGTCTTGGGTTCATAAAGCCCTCAATATTTTCAGGTACCTTCCAGACAAAGTGAGGCATGGCCCGTAAGGATTAGAGCTCAAATCCTGATATGTGGTTTCCTTGATAATCACTTAGGACGATGAAGCATTGGTGCTTCTATCATACGTAGGTGAGTAGGGACTTGTCGACGATGGTGCTCCTACCTTGTATGGAGCGTCCGACTTGGTCTGAAGTACAGAGCATAGGTCATGCTCTCATGGGTGTGCCTATCTCATCGTCTTGCTCCCGAGTACCTCACTTGTGAGGGAAGTAGTGGTTTTGTCTATCGGCTTCCTCTCTTTATTTTTTGGATTAGTAGCTCCTCAGGCATGAGATCAAGGACCTCTAAGAGTGCAGATCACAAGTTACAAAGGAGGTGGAAAGTATGGAATCCTTTTCTGGCAGTACTCAATCTCCTATAGAGGTATCCCTCTAAGGAAAAGTGAAAAAATAATTGCCTGAGAATAACCAATAAAATTGACAAGATAATTGTCGAACTCTTATGGCTTCATTGCATTGAGTTGAATAACCATTGTTTTGAGGTTTGTTTGGATCAAATAAAAGTAGGTCAAGATCAAAAATTCCACGCACTTTGCACCCTCCCATCTCCACTTCTCTTCTTCTATCCTTTCTCATTCATCTCGCTCGCTTGGAGCCTTCTCTTTTCAATTCTCTTGAATTATTCTTCTTCTATCTTATCTTCTTATTATATCATCATCTCATTCATCTTGTCTCCACGATGTCGCATCCTGGAGGGTTTTGCTCGGACTCCGTGAATATCTACATCGACTCCACAATGCTGACATCACCATTTTGTTGGGGCGATCTCAGAGAGTTGTGTTCAGTTTTTGCGAACCTCGTTCTGAGCTCCCCGGTCTTCACTCCACCTCGGGTTCAGGATGACTCTCTTCCCTGATCCTCTTCTTTCACTACATACATTTCACTAATAAATCTATTGTTCAAGCTTGACTCTAAGCTCGATATCTTTCCAGACTCCATTATTTCTTCAAGCTGATTAGGGCTCGTTTCATGAATTAGATCACAAGCCCGAACTGGTTATATAGCAACATTGATTCAGAAATGGCTCCTCAAAGAAAGGGAAAGGGCCAGGGATCATACCAAGACGTGGATAAAAACGAGGTTAACTCTCAGATGCTTGCGTCGATTCAAATCATTCAACGACAGTTAACCCATCAGGCCAATCCCTTGGGTTCTTTCCAAGAAATGCTAATGGATATGAGGAGGGAACGTGAAAACCGAGGAGGAGGTGAACATGTTGGTGAACAACCACGATGTGTAAATGGAGGAGGTACCAATGGAGGAGGTGCATATGGAGGAGCAAGTGGAGCTGCAAGAGGAAACCAAGGTGGAGAGGAAGAGGAGAGAGAGGTCGAGCACAGACCGACTCTTAAAGAGATCTACAACCATGGAGTAGGGCAGATCACAGACTGGATCCGTATTCCATACATTCATGGTCACTTTGAGCTGAAGCTATCGCTGCTACCTCTCGTACCGACCTTCCATGGAAATACAAATGAGGAACCATATATTCATCTGCAGCACATCAACCGCATATGTGGTACCATGCACTATCCGAACATACCACTTGAGTGGTGAATATGACTACTTTCCCCTTTAGACTTTAGGATAAGTCTCTCTACTGGATTAATCATCTGGGGAAGGTAGTCCCGAGCTGGGAAGAGCTAAAATCTGCATTTCTGCACAAATATTATCCCCCGGGTCGCCTCAATCAGATGAGAGGTCTCATTTCCAACTTCTCACAGCTGTCCCATGAGCCTTTCCACGAGGCTTGGGAATGATTCCAAGATATCCAAGAGAAGTGCCCCCACCACAACTTGATAACGACAAGCTTAATGCAGGACTTTTTTGGTGGATTACATCAGGAGAGCCAGCGACTTGTGGATGCCACATGTGGAGGATCCCACTTCAATAAAGATGAGGACGTGGTCTAGCAAATATTCAAAGAAATGGTCGAAGGATCGGCAACATTGTCCTCATCTCGTGCATTCCAGAAGACTCCACAGATTTCTCACAATGCTGTCAACATGATGGCAACATAACATGAAGAATAGAGGAAAGATGAGAGTTCTAACATGAGCATTATTGCGAACCATCTTTATAAGGTGGACATAATAGAAAAGCGATCATAATATTTAGACAAACTCAATATGACCGAACAAATAACAAAGTGCATGTATAGGCTCGATCTGATTACACAATAGTTGGAGCTTCTTGTCAGCACCGTCAATGACGTGAGCACATCTACCGAGACACTGTAGATGGGTCGAAAGAGCATACTCCTGCTCCATCACTACAGTAGTAGAGTCCAACACAACAACCAACAATCCAACATGTTTATTATGTACAAGCATCATACTAGGGTTCACAATCATCTCAACACTCACATATGGTCATCTACCATCCAGAAGCTCCAACTTATTACGAGCAATTTACTTCACCTCCACCCCAGTAGATCCATGAAGTGGATGTCGTCTGGGCAATCGAACAGTCTTCGACCCGTCTTGGTAGATAACAAAAGGGTCAAGCATAGGCCAATCGACCATTCCACCAGAACTAGGTTGGACAGAATTTTCAACAGCAGCATCACCAGCACCAACAACAACCTCACTACCAGTCTCCACTGCATACGAACTACACTTGGAGACAGAACTTCTAGCCGCCGGCATATCGCTAACCTTTCTATCAGCAACAACCATTGGATCCATATCAGAATTTCCCTCCTCCTCGTTATCAGTACTAGTCATACCCCCAGCATCAGTATCGGAACTTCCAGCATCAGCCTTACTTCTACCAACCTCAACAACATCATGTTGTTGAACCATTCGAGGTTGCTCCCATGAATCCCATTCTAGATTGTTTAGCTCAGTTGATCTAGAATATGAATGAGATTAGCCAAAAGCTTGATGAATAGTTGCGAAGACGATCATACCATCAAAGTTAGAGGCCAACCCCAACAACTTCAAGCGTAAGGAGAAGGTAGCTCGTAGTTCCCTATCATCCCTCAATTTAGGTACAATTGATTTTATGTTATCTATTGTTGTGAATCTCAGAAGCGCCCGGACATTACAACCATCTGCAATTGCAAATGCGAAAAATAAAGCTTCTATGGGCGAGTCTTCTACATCAGTAGCCAAGCCAGTCTAGAGCCGTGGACTTAATGCACCCAGAGGAGCCAACTATGAATCAACAAAAACACAAAAAATGAAGAAAATCAAAACACCATCGATAACAGCAGAAGCTAAGCTGATGCAACCAAGGAGATGGCAGAGCCAACAACAACTTCCGTACGAGCCGACGAGGCTGAATTTCCAATTATTACTTATCCCCCTATATTGGATGACTGTGTCATTTCTAGTTGTCCAGATATATAAGTTAAATCCTTTAATGAAAAAAATTTTGCTTTTGAAAATGTGTCGGTACCTTTTCCAGAAGCAATGAAAAACAAAACAGTATGAAAATTAAAAACATCTCTATTTGATCATTCCATTATTGAGATTTTAAAGAATATAATGCTTGAGATGCACTATTGCAAGCCATGGAATACATGCTTAATGTCAAAAAGTGTCTAAAGGGGGCATGAACATCTAAGTGTTAGCCCAGCAAGAACCAACGTAGCCGAGTAGAGAAGCATATCCTGACTATGGCAACTGTCAGTGTGATCAACAACCTCCCATAGAAGAAGAAAGACAAAGAGGCCCTTTGAGCAATGTGAGATCTTCAATTAGATATTTAATCGCACTCTTCTTGATAGTGGGTCTTCTATCAACCTCTTGCCTACTTCCTCATCCAAGGAATTTGAGCTCTGTCCGCCCAAACCAACCAGAATGATCCTTTAATTTGCTGATCGGTTCATTAAGCGACCATGTGGATTGTTGGAGGACGTTATCGTAACATTCCATCCATAGTATGATCCCAGTGGACTTCATTGTCATGGACATGGACTCTTCAGTATCGTTACTTTAGACATCGATCATACTTGGTTGGTCATTCCTCCGAACAAATGAGGCGGTAGTTGATTATGGATCTGGAAAGACCGCCTTTCGCTTTAGCAACAATAAGCTAGCCATGGAGATACATGTTTAATTGAAGAAGCAAGATAACACATCAGAGAAAAGGATGCATGTTCATGCAGCAGATGGTGATGCAATAAGAGATACAAAATCTTTGTAGACTGAAACCGAGACCAAGGAATTCCTTGTCCAAAGGAAGACCTTGAAAACACAATCGAATTTTGCTCCATTGCCACCAATGACGTAAAATATGAAGAAATGATCCATTTATTCAAGAATATCCATCCCAGACTGAATAAGAAGAAATCATTACAGATATGTTCGGTGTTGCGTTGTCTGAACCTAGAGTAACTGAGCTCGACACAAAATCACTAGTAATGCATTCCTCAACTGCAAGTACAGTTTCAGAAGTGATTGAGAAGTCAGATATGAGTCCACCTGAGCTGAAGCTGCTTCTAACAAATCTTAATTATACCTTCCTTGCGGGTGAGCCCGACTAATATCCGGTCATCATAAGTTCGCGATTGATCGTTGATCAAGAATCTCGCTTGCCGGATGGTCTAGCAAAAACCCGCAAGGCCCATGGTTGGAATATTTCAGATCTCCAAGGGATAAATCTGGCCTTGTGTTCACGTCATATCTACTTAGAGGATGACAGAAAGTCATCCCGTGAGTTTCAGCGCAGGTTGAATCCTAATCTCCGGGAAATTTTCATGAGAGATATAACGAAATGGTGTGAGGCAGGCTTTATCTATCCCATCTTTGATTCTAAATGGGTTAGCCCATTGCATATGGTTTCAAGAAAGCCGGGAACATTGTGGTCACAAAATTAAAAAGGAGAGAAGATATCAACCCGTACCTACGTCCTGACGTGTGATGAATCCATGATTCAACTACTCTATATAGATTTTTTAACAAAATCCCCTTAATAATTCACTAATTAAATCTCGTAAAATCGTTTTATTAACATTCACTAATTGTGCTTAATTAGGATTAAAATATGTAATTAAAAAAATTATTTTTAACCTGAATTGAGCCTATTATTTTATGTACAAATATCACCTGTTTTTATCTAATTTCTCTTCTATTATTTTCTTTAATTAATTAACTAACTTGGCATAAAGAATCAAAATCCATAAAAATCAGAAAATATAAGAAAACACAAAAATGTGACTTTGTATATTTTATACATATTTTATCTTTGCTAATTTTATTTTATATTCTTCTAACCTATAAAAAATCTATAAAAATTAGAAAATTATGTATATATTCATAAATTAATTTACTAATTAAAATCACATTAAATTACAACAAGTACAAAATGCAAAAATCAGTATTTTTATCATACATAGAATACACCCAAAAATATTTTTTATATGATTGACCTCTTTTGATTTTGGTCCCTTCACAAAAAGTTTTATATCTTGTCGAGATGAGCAACTTTCATGTTGATCACTTTTTTCTTTTGACTTCATTTACTATCTCTTTTTTTTCTTTTAATTTTAGTTATTTTTATTTTTCTTTTTCTCTTTGTTTATTTTTTATTTTATTTTACTCCTTATTTTATTACTTTTATTATTTATTTTTTAATGTATATTTTTTATTTTTTATTTTATTTTATTTATTTCTTTTCTCTCTAACTCTTTTTCTATCTCTCTCTTCTTTTCTCTCTCTTCTATCCTCACTCTCCCTATCTTCTAATCACGTGCGGAGCACGTAAACCCCTCTCCAGTCTCCCCTCTCTCCCCTCTGCACATGCATCGCTGGTGTGCCCCACTCCCTCTTCTTCTCTCCACAGCCACACGTGTAGAGCACGTGCCAACTCCCTCCTCCCAGGCACGTGCTCTGCACGTGACCATCATCCCCTCCCGCAACGCCTCCCGACTGCCCGCTCCCCCCTCTCCGTTTCACCTCCCCTCCCTCCTTCGTGTAACCCCCGACAACCATCTCCTACCCGTGTAACCGTCGAGCCTCGCCTCTGCTATAAAACCCACACTGCCCCTCCGTTCACTAACACCCGTCCTTCCTCCTCAACATAGGTGACAACAGATGTCCAACCCCCCTCCTACGGCGTGATCCAGAGGTATTTGACCTCTGTCGTTGCTCCACACAACCAAGCCTTGATGTGACCACCCACAACTGAGGCGACGACCACCAGGTCGAGCTTAGCTCTCCCCCACACCTTCCAAGCAAACCCATTTCTTCTTTTGTGCATCTCCTCCATCGATTGTCTTCCTTCTTCGCCATCCCCAACTTCATCCCTCTGTCGCCCTTGCTTCTAGCCTCACCCACTGGTCCTCACCCTCGCCTTCATGGAGCTCTAGTGTTGCCTCCTTGTTGTATAGCATGCCTTCGTCTCAAGTACACTTTCGGAGCTTCTTCGACTTCGTACCTCCGTTTGCTCCACCAATGCGAGCTCCACGCTCGCCGCCTATCTTCGCCCGACCCAGTTCAGTCGTCTCTTTACCATCGAGCATCACCGTAACCGCCATCTCCTACCGCCTCTACCGTCGACTACTCCTTTGTCAGCCTCCCTCGACCCTCGCCACTGCTTGGTCGTGTGTCAGCTGAACCCTCGCCACTGCGTAGGCCCTTGGACACCCAACACAGCCGCCCATCGCATACCTTGTAACCATTGTATTGGGCCCAAAACCTTGATCCAATGACCCTTGACCTCTCATGTCGCCTGCCTCGAGCCTCAACCCCTACCTTGAGGCTCGGGTCTGCCATACCTGCCTCTGCAAGACACGTCTAGGCTCGGGAGCACGAGCCTTAACCGTGTCACCGAACCTCACGAGTGCATGTGCGGGACACGTATCTCTAGTGGTTTTGTGCCCACACCCTCAAGACTCTTGGAAACTACACGTAAGTCCTTGCTAGCAAGATCACGTGAGTATAGGTGGGGTAAATTGCAACTAAGCCCCCCTAGTTTCAGAAATTGCAAGGAGGTCCCCGCCCAGCGATTCACGTGCCACGTGCGTGTGCACGTGGGAAATTTGCAGGAAAGACTCTGTGGGTTTTGATATTTGCAGATAAGTCCTCCAGGGACCTCATTGAAAAGAAACTATTTTTTTATTACATTTTCCATGGAATTTATTTATTGCATATCTCTCTCATTTGAACTCTGATTTTAGCGCACAATATGTCGTTTTAAAGATTATTCTATGCTCCATCATCTTACATAGATTCGAAACAGATCAGACTTAAATTTTTATTGATTTTAGGAGTGATTTTGATCTATGCAGGTTGATCAATGACATATTTGTGCTCTTCTATTGAGAAAATTATTGATTTATTGTTTTTTGAAAGAACTCAATTGAGGATGTTAATTTGATCAATTATACTTGGATAATTAATTTTCTTGAGAAATTAATATTTACATAGGTTTATTCAAGAGGAACTTTAATTATTTTCCCTCACATATTTTGTGATTTGGGAGATATTATATCTCTTTTGCATGGGCTTAATTGAGGGGACTTATTAGATTTATTTCTTTGACATTATTGTCCAATTTCTGGGGATTAAATCACATGGGTTTTAGGGATAGATATTCTGCTCCCAAAATATTATTGATATATTGAGAAGGAGCATTAATCAACCTGTGTACCTTAGTGTATGCATCTTGGATTTGATATATATATATATATATTTCTGGATTTAATATCTTTTTATTTGTGATTAACTTTTGAGGATATTGATTAATTTTATTGGATTAAATTTAAACAAAATTACATATACATGCTCTACTACTTTGCATTGCATTCATTATCGCATTCTTTTCTTTATTTTCATTTCTTTCCTGACACAGAAACTAACATTGTGATTAATTAATTAAATTAATTTAAAATCATGCAACTAAAAATCATTATTCTATGTGTTCGACCTTGGTAGACTTGCCAAGTGAAAAATACTCTACAATATTCAAAGAGTGTGGTTTTTGATCGATTACTTTTCATCTCCCGTACTACAATTATCGATAATTAAAGAGGTGAAAACCCCCATCATCGACGTATCTATGTAGATAACTGACGCCCGAACTCCATGACCAAGAAGATCACTTTTCGCTGCTCTTTATTTACTTGATCATCGTAAGACTAGCATGGAAAGTGTTCTTTTATTTCTTGGATGAGTACTCCAGGTATAACCAAGTGGCAGTCGCTCCTGAGGATCAAGAGAAGACTACATTTAATTGTCCATTTGGCACCGTGTCCTTTCAACGGATGCCCTTTGGATTGTGTAACACTCCTGCTACATTCCAAAGGTATATGTTAGTTGTGTTCGTCGACATGGTAGGTGGTTTTCCAAAGGTATTCATGGATGATTTCTCGATTTATGATGATGATTTTGATTCATGTCTGATGCATCTAGACCAAGTGCTTAAGAGATGTTGCGAAGTCGATCTAGTGCTCCCTTGGGAATAGAGCCACTTCGGTGTTACTGAGGGAACAATGTTAGGCCATGTCATCTCAAAAAGAGGTATGGAGGTCGACCAGGCCAAGATGGATGTCATTGAAAATCTTGAACCACCTAGAACATTGAAGCAGGTGAGGTCTTTTCTTGTGCATGTTGGATTTTATAGGCGATTTATCCAAGACTTCAACAAGATTGCTTGATCTCTTACTGAGCTTCTGAGCAAGGATATCGAATTTATTGTCGATGATAAGGTAATCCTTGCTTTAAACACCTTGAAGAAATTTATTACTCAAGCATCTATCCTTCAGCTGCCCAATCGATCTCTGCCATTCGAGATCATGACAGATGCTTCAGAGTTTGTTATTAAGGTTGTGTTGGGTCACCACAGGGATGGAGTTCTATTTCATATATGCCACCAGAACCCTGGATGATGCCCAGAGAAACTATATTGTAACTAAGAAAGAATTGTTGGTTGTTGTGTTTACCCTTGAGAAATTGAAATCATATATCTTGGATTCAAAATTCATTGTCTACACTTATCACTCTATTATCCGATATCTAGAGGACAAGAAGGATGCCAAGTCACGATTGTTCTGTTGGATCCTTCTACTCCAGATATTTGATTTGAAAATAAGAGACAAACCTGAAGTTAAGAATGTGGTAGCATACCATTTGTCCATTCTTGAAAGTTCATAGACTCCCTTGAACATTGTACCTATCTCTAAGACCTTTCATGATGAATCGATCTTGATTATCGGTTCTCTCCCATGGTATGCCGATATTGTAATCTATCTCGTGATGTAACTGAGAAAGTTCCAAAAGATTGGACTCATGTCAAGAAGGAGAAAATCTTGTATGACATCCATTTCTACTAGTGGGAGGATCCGTACCTTTATTGGGAAGGTGCGGATTTCATTTGGCGACGGTGCATTCCTCATGAGGAGTACACCAGTGTCCTCGAGCACTTTCATAAGCTCTAAGCAGGAGGATACCATTTTGAACATCGTACGACATCGACAATATTGCAATGTAGTCACTGGTGGCCCACACTATTCAAGGATGCCGCAACATATGTGAAAGGTTGCATCGACTGTTAGAAACTGGGAGGTACCATTGGTTCCAAAGATTCTATGACATTCAAGTTCATCCACATTTCATACGTATTTGATGCTTGAGGCATTGAGTTTATGGGTCCATTTCCTAATAGTCAAGGATTTGAATACATCCTGCTTTCCGCGGATTAGGTGATTCGATGGGTGGAATTTGTCCCTTCTCGTTCTGTTGATATTCGTAATGTTTGTCGCTTTCTCAAGGACAACATTATCTCGTAGTTTGGGATTCCCAAGATTCTTATTTCAGATGGGGGAAGCCATATTGTGAACAAGGAAGACAGAAAGCTTGTGAAGGAGTACTTCATTGAACATCGTATTACATCTCCTTACCACCTACAATCAAATGGCTTGGCTGAGTTATCTAATATGGAGATCAAGACTATTTTGCAGATGCTTGTATGACTGGATAGGAAGAACTTTTCTCAACTTCTTGATTTCGTTCTACGAGCTTATCGAACTGCCTACAAAACTCCATTGGGTATGTCTCCCTATCGACTTGCTTATGGAAAGGCATGTCATCTACATGTTGAGTTAATTCACAAATCACTTTGGGAAGTTAACATCTATAACGTGGACTCACAACTCAGTGGCCGGAACCGTAAGATAGATATGAAGACTCCTGGGATTCATAGATTATGCATAGGACAACAACTTTATGTACAAGGAGAAAGTCAAGCGATGGCACGACAAGCATATCAGAAGAAAGACTTTCAAGCCATGGTAGAAGGTTTGGTTGTTTGATGCAAAATTAACGTTTTTCTCGAGCAAATTAAGGAGCCATTGGACAAGACCATTTCTAGTGAGAACTGTGCATAACAACGATAGCATTCTCATATTAGAGTTGTCATGTAACACACAACAATTTGTAGTCAACGGACAGTTGCTGAAGCCATACATAGATCATGATACATTCTTGTCGATGGTTGACTCAATTGAAGTGGTATTTCAAGAAGAAAGTGAAGAGTCAGAGGATTCAGATGCTTGAGCATAAAAATGCTCTTTTATTTTTGTTATTTTCCTTTTCCTTTTTCTCCCATTCCTTCTTCCATTTATTCACTCAACCCTTTCATCAATGCTATATTTAGGATGAATTTACACTAAGAATAGGGGGAGAGCGTGCTGAGTGCTCATTCTTTTCCTCGCTTATCTCCTAACTTGTTGATATTCTGTCTATACTCAGGGATATTTTACCCTAAGTAAGGGGGTGGGGAAACAAGTAGAGTTGTTGATTTCGTAAATTCAAAACCTCGCCCATCCCTGATTGGTGTACAGTCTGTTATACTTAGGATTAATTAATCTTAAGTATGGGGGGATGGTCGACTTCTTATTCTTTGACTATTTAGTCATTGTAGTATAGGCATTTCTATACTTAGTACGAGTTATGTCTTCCTTTTCCCTTCGATCTATGAGGACATAGGTTGAGCTAAGTATGGGGGGCGTACATATGTTGCATATACTTTAGCCATAACTCATACTTGTATATTTTAAATAATATGGCTAATATATCATAAAGGTAAGGATATACAATTAATAAGATTGTATAAAAATCCTTCAAAAAATGCTTGATATATACTGATTAATAATTCAGGTTAAAAATATTTTGCAACATGATTTGAAAAAATTTTGGAAAATAGTTGAAAAATCTTTCAAACCGTTTGGAAAACTTTTTGTAAAATGTTTTCAAACCTTTATAAAATATTTGTTTTAAGAATTCTTTTATTTTTTTGAATAAAATATCTGAAAATCCATTCTGCAAGTGATTTGGAAAAGAGTTGCAAAAATATTTTGAAAATCTATACATACTCTTTGAAATATCTTTGCAAAATGATTTTCAAATTTTGGATTTTTTTATAAAAATAAATTGCCAAATTATTTGCAAAATAATTTTCAAAGTGTTTGTAAAATATTTGTAAAAACTTTTCAAATTATTTTGAGAACCATGTGTAAATATTACTTCAAATAAAATTCTTATATGCTTGTATATAAAATCCTTTATAATTATAAAAATAATTCTTGTAAATAACAGATGCACTCCTGTGTAAATAGCTGCACATATTTCTTGCACTTACATTTTCAGAAATTCCTAAAAAATTGAATATTTTCAAAATACCATAAAAATTTTGCAAAATGTTTTCTAATTTTGCATAAAAAATTGCAAAAAAAATTTCAAAAAACCATTAAAAAATTCAAAATCTGAAAATTACTTCACAAAATATTTCTTGCATTGTACAAAGCATTTGCATTTTTTTCATATTTATAATGACAATTGAACTATTCAAAGTAAGATCGGAAGATTGGAGCTTGGTTACGACCTTACTAAACTCAAATTCATGTGAACCTTATAGGAATTGGATTTGGGGCTTCTCATGTCAGCTTGACTTAATTATTTAAGACCGTAAGACTATGTTCACATGTCGTCTTGGTATGCCTATGTAGAATATTTCGAGACAAGCGCATGACTTTTTAGACAGCGACCTAACTTGGACACCTGCACCTTACACTTTGCTCAACTCAGTTGAAGTAGTAGAGGGTTGGATTTGTTGGCATGAAACACAAGCGAATGGAAACATACGGTCATAATTATGCGGCCATTGTGCCCCAGCTCTATCCAGTAGCGACGAGGTCTAAAGACCGAGCATTGTGGGTTTCAATAGAGCTTTAAAAGAGGGATAGTCTACTGGCTAAATAGGAAAAAGTCCTTATGTAAATGTTGTTGTATATAATATTCAAAAATGCAAAAACCAGAAACTCCAAAAAGAATAAACGGGCTAAAATCAAAGAAAAATCAAATCTCGTTGGAGTATGTATTCAATAAGCAATCTTATGCTTCAAAGTTAAAGTATTCATGTGAGCCTGCAGCTGGATGACTTGGGTACATTGGTCAAGCATCCCAAGATAGGTAGGTTGCTACACTGGATACCATCCATTCTTTTCTCCACCTCCTCTTCTTGAGTTGGTTGCACTTGAACTTAGAAGGGAATACCCTGCTTCTCTAGGAAAGAGTTACTAGATTGGGGAATTAGGATCACTGGAGAAGACTGTCTCTTTATTGCTTCAGTCGAGAGGAGCTACATATCACTGAACTATACAAGAAAGATTCATATTTATAAGTGTTTGCGTATGAAAAGGCTTATTTTGATCTGGATATCAAGGAGAACTGAACATAGGATTGTGGTTCTTGAGGGTTATTAAGTTTTAAACCCTATTTCCATTAAGGTTCCGATAAACTAATAATCCGAAAGTCTAACTAAGCTCCAAACTTTTATTTTATGAAGATAAGTTTAAGAATCATTATCAGTCTAAGTTCTTTCTTTTTCTTTTCTTTTCTTTATTTTCATGCACTCATTATCATAAGTGTTTGCTAGGGACTAGCAAAGTCAAGTATAGGGGAGGGATGAATTGCCATTCATGTACATTTATTCATTAATTTAGGCTTTAATCCCTAGAAAAATGCTTGTAAATATCAATAACACGACTGAATTAACACTTGTATATTGATCTATATAGTGTGTATAAATACTTGTAATTAAACCCTAAAATGAAGGAATAAATAAAAGAAAAAAAAAGGACGGCATCACAGATATTGTCTGACGACCTCTGAGACTAAGTCAAGAATTGACTTGGTCAACAAGGAATAGAGTAGGAGGAGACATGGCAGAGAACCTACAAAAATTTAGATTAAAACCCTAATTATTTTTGTCAATATATACATCTTGAGAATTATTTTATTTGTAATATTTTATTCCTCAAATCAATAAACTTTGAGCATGGACACTGTATATAAAAATACAAAGAAAAATCCAAACTTTATTTCATTCAAAAATACTGCGTAGTGTACCCGGGACACACAGAATAAAAAGATGCAAAGAAAACTTCTCAGATTTGTATCTTCTACACACATACTCAAAATTAACCAAACTCACCTTTATTATTCATAAAATTAAATTATCTATTTAATGAAGGTGAGTTCATCCAATTTGGAGTTAAGATGCAGAAGGCGGCTTTTGGGCCCTCATTGCGCAATTTACCTGTATATAATATTCAATATATTTCCCTTTATATTTTCACCCTCTTATATTTTTATAAATATGTAAATAATACTTAAAATACATGTACATAATAAAACTAAAATAAAATCATTAAAAATACACTAAAATAAGTATTTATTTACACTAAAATAAAATATAGTATATAAAAGTATTTATACATATAATTTACATGTAAAAATTAGAACCTAACAAATATAGTGATAAAAATGAATAAAAATCACTAAAATTAGTTTATTAAATATGCAATATTTTTTATGTTTTAAGTTTATTAAAATAAAACCATTCTCTATTTTTTATTTTAATATTCTTTCATTTTATTATTTATTTTGTTGCTTTGTGCGTGTGTGGCGCCTATGTGGCCTAATCGCAAGCTTTGGATTGATTGACCCCAGGTCAACACCCCCTCTCCCTTTGTTGCATGTCAGAAATGGTCGGGTCGCCGCCTTTACTGAATTTTCACGTGAATTCCATTGCCCCTTTGGGTTCGATTCCTTTTTGAAAAATAAAGATAGGATCGTGCTCTTGCTCGCGGATCCTTTTTTATTTGATCCTTGTCTACGGGTCTCGCTGAAACCTCAATTCTTCCTTTTGTTTTTTCAGTTGGTATAAATAAAACCCTCCCTCTCCTTTTCTCCCTCGATTGACCATCTCCATCTCCAACCCCCTTGAGCACCCATGGAGCTTCGCCTTGGTGGCTGGAAGGACGGGCTCTGGTTCTTGGGCACAGACAAAGGAGGAGGAGGCGTATCCACTTCATTAGAGCTCTTCTCGACGAGGCTCTACTCCCAGGTGCCTCCTCCATGGTGAGCTGCCTTTTCTGGTTATCTTTTTTTTCCTTAGATTAACAGTAGTGCATTTTTAATTCTTGCTAGTTTTGATTTCACTTAAATCACTCCAAAATCCAAAAGGAGTACCTTACCGAGATCGAAGCTCCATCACTTATTTCTGATCATCCAAATCAACCATGCCGCTCCTTTCGTCCCCATTATCTTCTTGACCCCTTCTCCATCTCCCAGACCACATTCGCCACCCTGATCTTGCAAAGATCAGGTTCCTTGGGTCTTCCTCTGCCACCATCATCAGAGACCCTTCGACCATTCCATCCATTGTTCCCACCTACCCATTTTTAGGAATGGAAGCCATCTTCCATGCCCTTGTAAATGTACTGGTCCCAGCTTCAAAGGACCCCATCTGAGGAGTCCCAAGTTCAGAAGAAGGTGCTCTAGGTCTGTGTAACATCTCCGACCTCCAAGACCCATTCCTTGCGGAATTGATTTTGACCGCCATCGAGCTTAGCCACCTCCCAGGAGCATTTCCCAACCATCTGCAAGTGGGAGGTGGTCGGAGCTACTCAGGAGTGCAGATCAAAGATCGTCGAGCGGTTGTTCTTCGTCAGTTCTTCCAGAAGCCCCAACTGTCATCCGATGAAGAACAACCTTCCAGACTAAACAGTTGTCGTCCAATCAAAGCACCTCCAACCATTAGATCGGGCGTCAGATCTAATCTCTGTCGCTTATGCTCGAATCGATACCAGCGCTTCACAGTCGTTGATCGCGTTAAGTGAATCAATCTTAGTTGTTCGTTCGCACGTAAGGAGAGGGTATTTTGCATCTAACCCCTCCTGTTTTTGCTATATACGTTTTGGTTATGTAAATATTCATTGCAGTATAAAAACTTTGGGATATTTTACAATATTTTCCCTCAGGTTTATGCTATTTACATTTTAGTCCTGGACACGTCACCTCACGTGACGTCCCATGTCAGGGTTTTATGGGTATTTTGCATAACTAGTCATGTGGTTTGTTGGAATTGTTCTGAAACTTTTTTGAAATATCTTTTGGAAATTGCATTTTGGTCCCATCTAATTTAAAGTGAATTAATATTTTATTATGATATTTGCACGGATAGCCCTGAACCTTTGTTTATTTGCATAAATACCTCACCCAAGCATTTTTAATTTCTTTATTAATTGGGAAAATTGTGATTTAGCCCCTAGACTTTGCTATTTTGTTATAAATGCGTACCTAGCGTCTATTTATTTGCAAATTGGTCCATGTGCTGCCAAATTAATTGTGTGTTTTAATTTTAATTATATTAGTTACCTAATTAACTCTTAAAAATCTAGGAAAATTATCTTGAATACCTGATATTATATTATATCACACATATTTTTATCAAGGTATTAATATTTTTTTTAAAAATGCAAAACTAGCTATAGTTTTGACTTAAAAAATTATAAAAAATAAAATATAACTTCAAAATTACCAAAAATATATAGCTGGTGTATTTTACTACATATCCAAAATCCATAAAAAAATACAAAACAAAAAGCTTAAAATTGCAAAATACAGAAAAACTAAAAAAATCATAAAAATCATAAAAAACCCAAAAAATATGTTCTAAAGCTTCAATGTTTTATTTTGTCTACTAAGAAGCTCCAGTGGTGACAACCCGGACGTCCACTCCTCGCGGCGAGATCCGAGGCCTGTTGCCTCGCCGCAATACACCACCTACTTTGCGTCTTCATCTGCTCCGGTGACTCACCGTTGAGCCAACCTCCAACCCCCAACAACCACCGTCCACTTCAACTCCATCAGAATGACATTGCCCCATTCGCCGCAAGCTTCACGGACATCAACTCCAGCCTTCTCTTCCGTCGTGGAGCGCTCTTCAGACCTCCCCTTCATCGACGCGAAGCACTACAACACAACCCGCTCCTCATCTTCGTCTTTGCCCTGTCTCCACCACGCATCGTGTTAGTCGGAGCCACCCAGGAAGACTTCGTCCAGCTCCGGTGCTCCTCAAAAGCTCCGCCAGCCCCTCACGTCCTCCGCTCCATCAGCTCCACTGCTCCTCCAACGACCCAGCCCTCCTCCGCTCCTCGCCGGCTGGGCGGTGATCCTTAGGCCCCCACGCACGTGCCCGCACGTGCGTCGCGGGAACGACGTCATCCATCCCCATGGGTCACGTCCTGGGCACACGACCGTGTGGGAAAATTGCAAAGACCCCCTATGGATTTTCATATTTGTAAGAACGCCCAGAGCTAGAGGTCACGTGCTATGCACGTGACTTTCTGGAAAAATTGCAGACATACCCCATACTTCTCGGTAATTATATTTTAGTCCTTTTTGCACTTTGTTTTATTTATAATTATTGTAATACTGCATTGATAACCATGTGTTCCCCCGTAGTTTCGAACCTCTACTTTGCATTATTTTATTATCCAAAAATAACATGATGTTTGTCAATTAATTTTCTACATCTTGGCATATGGTTGACATTTTTGTGATCAGTGGTTAATTATTAATTATTTTTTTGTTGAAAATTATATATTTTGCCCACTCCGTGCTTGAAAATTCATAAATATTTAACCGTTGCTCTAAAATTACAAAAACAATTCACAGATTGTAGAATTAAATGTTACATTGTGCTAAAAAAGAATTGCATTTACAAGCATCGTTTGTAATCTAAAAATCATTTTGCATATTTTAATATTTTATTTTTAATAGATCTTGTATTTTTGAGCTTTAGGATTTTCCGAGATCCATCACCTAGTGATAAATATTGCATAATTTTATCCCTTGAAAATAATTAAGTTTAATATTTATTATGATTAAATATTGAAATTCACTTTATTTACATTTAAAAATTCATAAAAAAATTCATCTTGTATCCAAAAATTTCAAAAAAAATTACTCATCATAATTATCATCTTGGCCAAGTTTCATATTTTTCGGACATCGTTTGATTGATCTTTACATTTTAGTCCCTAAAATAGGCCAAAGTTGCATTTTGTATCCCTACTTGTATTAAAAATTACAAAAAAGGACCGCCTCGAAAACCCTGCATGAACTTTGATAAACAAAATTCTAACTTGTTCATTTGCCTCCTTGTGTTCGACCTTGGGACTTGCCCAAGTAAAATAAACATAAAATTGCATTAATTAAAATTAACTAAATTTTGTGGTTATTTCTTGACTGATTCCGATTGCCCGCCTACAACGAAACAACACATTCATAATTTAGCGTACGAAAATCCATCGCAACATTTTAACCGAGGGCTTTCTAGGACTTGTCAGATGGCGCCGTTGCCGGGGACTTGCTCAAATTCAAAAACAAGTACACACCCGACTGCTCCCATGATTAATCATGAACGTATTTTTGAGGATGATATTTCAAGGATAAATAAGAGGTTTGATTTTATGGAGGATAGATTTAGAAGGTTTGCTGACCGATTAATTTCCCTCTCTAATGGCTCTGATATAAAAATAGATGAGAAAAAGATTGGATCTCATGTTGAAAATTTTGAGGATATTCAGAAACCTAGGAACGATCCTGACAGCGACACCTCTGCCTATTACTCCCCTAGAGATGACTATGCTTCTGACTCTTACTCGGAACATCAAAGCCCCTGCTCATCTACAGAAAACATTACATCATTACACCACACAAAAATACCAAAAAATTGGAATATTCAAAAACACCCAAAAAACTGAAAATCACGAAAAAATCATAAAAAATTAAGACTGAAGAAGATCTGAAGAATTTGGATCCTGCTTTAGGGGAAACATTGGAAAAAGGATTGATTTTTGAACTTCCCTTTATACATGCTATTGAACACTTCCCCGACCTTAAAGATTTATAATGGACAAATTAATGATGAAAAAGTCAGGCAGGATAAGAACAAAGACTGAAAGACATATCTTGTCAATGGCCTCCTCCTTGGTGTTGAGGAGAAAAACCAAGAGCCGTATAGTGAAGCGGTTGCCCAGATTTGACTGTGAAATCAAAGACACGGTATTTACCCATGCTCGAATTGATGACGATTCACCAATCAATATCCTCCCGACCTTTGTGTTTAATGAGCTCAAACTCGGACCAATCAGGAATATACGAGAGATCGTTCAATTGGCTGATCGATTGATAAAGCGCGGAGAGGAACCATTTCTGTCATCATGGCATTCCAAGGTGCTCTGCTCAAAGTGGACTTCACAATCATTGATATCGAGCATCAAGGAGAATTCACCCAGTCTCCAATTATTCTCGAAAAGCCATTCTTGGCATTGGCTAAGGCAATTATTGAATGTGAGACTCAGGAAATCAATTTTACAGCATTGGAAGGCACTTTGATCTCACACAATCTTTGAAGAACCACGATTTTCTGAGGCAACCCATGAAGTCCTAGACAGCCGTAACCATCAAGCGGTAGAAGAGCCCTACCCCGTTGCTACACCTGAGATAACGGTTGTTGATGAGACTATTGGTTTAGAGACTCTCCGTCCTACTTCATTTCCAGCTGCTCTCACCATGGAAAATCAAGTATATGACTCATACAATCCTCACCCTGGGTCAACCTATTCGGACTACCTTGATCAAATCAACTCGACACAGGAATGCTCCAACATCAAGTCAATTGAAAACGAACAATTGCAGAGACTCCCCCCACTATTTCAATTCCTGCGGATCTCACAATAGAAGAATGTTTCTTATATGATCTTGAGACATATGCATGGTCGCACCATGGGTCAACCTACTCTGCATACCTTGACCAAACCATTCCAACTCAGGAGTGCACCAACATCCAGAAGATTAAGAACAAACATGCAGGACGAACACCAACCAAGGAGAAAATTTTCAATGGTTATTCATTTGGAGATTCAAGTGGACCAACAACTTCACGAAACAGAATGAATACTCCTTTATCGAAAAAGAAAGTCACCTTTGACCTTCCGGGAGAGGAATCGTCTGATGATTAAAAGGTAATCTACATGAGTGAGGTTTGTTCGGTAGTCTTAAAACCTTACCTTTGCAAGGATCCAAACTTCATTTCTCGTTGGACGACTCCCATTCCTCACTATTATTCATCCAAAGCCGATGCTCCTGCTCTCATCAAATACACTGGAATTATTTCTTATGAGCTGACTGAGACTGGTGCTTCAGAGTATTCATCTAAGGACAAATCGCTTGATCCCAAGAAGGAACAAATTCTGAGAAAACAACTGAAGAAACAAAAAGACAAGAATATCTGGAGTGTGTCCACTTTCAAATACTATTCTTATGAGGATAACTATGATGATGGTTACCTTTCATCTGACTCATACGCTTCATCTACTATCCAACATGATTTCCCAGAGGATAACACTGATACTAGTTGGGAATCATATGCTTCATCTTGTTCTCATCATTACGATCTCCCACCACATGCTCACAAGAAGATCGACCGAAAACCGCCTTAATCATCAGCTATCCACCCTCCCTCCTGACCACATCGGTCTCCTTGTACATCTTCTTCCTCTACTTAGGCCAAGGCCTAAATATGTGAGGGGTGATGCCATCTGTACATACCATTCTCCTCATCTCACGATCACCTCATTTCCACCCTTCTTCCGTACTTAGGCTGATCAAAGCCTAAGTATAGGGGGAATCAATGACCATCTGTATATACTCTCCTCATTCACATATCCCAACCACCTCATCTTCTCTCTTCTTCTATACTTAGAATGTTCACATCCTAAGTATAGGGGGAGAACTTACTATCTTTTCCTTTTTCTTTTTTACTCTCTTATGCTTAGCCCAAGCTATGTCTTCTTTACGCTTCTTGTGCTTTGAGGACACAGCACTCGTTAAGTATATGGGGGGCTATATATACTGTGTATATATTTTACCCATATCTCGTACTTTCGTGTAAGTCTATATATATTTACGAGGAGGGTAACTAACTTAAAAAAACAAAAAGAAAAAGAAAAAAGTTTTGCTACTAACACTGACTGTGTCCAAACATTTTTTTTTAAAAAGACTTCTTATTCATCTTTGCATAATTTTTTTGGAAAAAAGGAAAAAAAGAACTATTAAAAAAAACCTTGTGTTTGCATTTCACACACCTGCACTTCATCCAGCATTTCATCTGCATCTGTGAAAAGCCGTTGGGTTTTGAATCGAGTTATGTCTGGACTTGACCTTAATCCACCTAATTTTCAGAGGAACTTCACCGAGAAATAGGATTTTAGAAGCTTCAGGTCTTTGACTTAATTCTTTGAGTTCCACATGACAATGTGCAGCGTTTGACTCTTAGTGTCTAACTTTATCTCTTCATTCTGGGTACAACTCTGAAATAAGGAATTAATTTGTACTCTCGTACTATGCACTTAGCTCAACTCAGACGGGGTGTTGGGAGACTGTGTGAGTTTCTTTTCTAGTAGCGTGGAAATCTAAAGACTGGAGTACGGGATGAAATAAAGCTTCAGAAAAGGGATGGACGACTGTACACATTTTTTTTCTAAGACCTCAAAACATGTACGGAAAAAAAGATTCTACATCTGTAGAGGCACGACAAGATCCAAGCAGAACCACAAAAATCTCAATACAAAGAAACCACTACCAAATAAATATCTGATCAAAAAGGTCCAAGCTTCAATAAAACCTACAGATCTTGGTGGAGACTCGACTACACTGATCAGCTTCACAAGGAGAGGTGACTACACTGGCCACCCTCCAGTTCTTTTCTCCTTCTTCTAACTTCTCCCCAATTTCGATTGTGAACACAGCGCGACAGACCTTAGAAAGAAATACCTGACTCCCCGAGGACGAGTTACTAGAGAGGAGGTTTGCATGGTAGTCCAGCATTCTGGATGGGAAGAGCTAAAACCTTTCATACACATGAGTCGATTGTTCGATGTTCATAGGGTATGCTTTGGGAGGAGGATTGATCTAAGATGACTTCTGAGCCGAAACTGTGACAATGATATGTATACCTTGAAGGCTGTTGGTTTTAAAATTCTAAGTCTCACATAAGTTCCGCCAAACTAATAATCCAAAGGTTGAGTCTAGTTTCATTTTCACCTTCAGCTCATGGTCTTGGTATGGAACCCAATCTCATTTCACCTCGTGGAATTTCTTTAGATGCTCAGGGACGAGCATGGTTTAAGTATAGGGGGATGATGAATCTTAGATTCATCACTCTAAAACTGGTTAATTAATCTCAAATCCCTAAAAATCATTGGTATTTCTTCATTTATTCTGCATAATTAGCATTCATGCATGTTTTGATAAGAATTGCATTTTATCACTTATTTTCGCAAAAAAATAAGAAACTAAAAATCCCAGCCAAAATAGACCTGTAAATAGCCTAACTTCTCCTATTTTTAACTCATTCATGCTAACTCCAATTAACCCAAAACCACCTCCACTATGTACATATCACTAACAAGAATAGATGAAAAATAAAAAAATCACTAACCTAAATAAGCGGACCAAAAACCCAAACCCTAGTTGTAGGATTTTCAGACTAAAACCCTCATATCTTCCTCATATAGTGTTTGTTTTGATCTTACTCACTTTTGAACTAATATATGTTTAATTACCTTCAAAACAAGACCAAGTTGAAGTGAATCGGAGCTCATATGTGAAAGTTGGGTTTTGGGCCTCTTTTGTACATTTTGTATTTTAGCAGTTTTTAACCTATCATTCTACGTGTATAATTAACCTATTTTATTTTATTTCTTTTTCATTTGTCTTCTTTAACGAAAGTTTTATTAAAATGCATAAAAATCCAAATCCAAACTGAGCTTGAAAACAAAGAAACTAATTGAGTCCGAGTCTTCACTAACTGTTTGTACAAAGTTTGTCTTTTTCGTCTTTTATTTTATTTCTTCTTTTTCTTAAATAATAAAAATCTAAAAAAATAGATTAATGTGTAAATATTTGTCTTTGATTTTATCTTATTTTTCTAGATTTTTATCTGGTTTAGAAGTGATAAAATAATAATAAAAACCAAAAATCAAGGTATTCTATGTACATGGGATACCCCCAAAAATATCACTTTGTGCAATTGATCAATTTTGATTTTGATGTGTTCATGAAAGTTGTAGATCTCATCGAGACGAGCAATTTTCGTGAAGAAACTTTTTTGATCCAAGGCCATTTGCTATTTATTCTAGATTTTTTT
Organism: Ottelia alismoides; assembly: GCA_037367405.1. NCBI lineage: Eukaryota > Viridiplantae > Streptophyta > Magnoliopsida > Alismatales > Hydrocharitaceae > Ottelia > Ottelia alismoides. Next base: position 853,992 of record JAZKJV010011618.1, read on the forward strand.
ATATTTATTTTTTGATTTTTGCGGGGCTGACATGTGGCAGCTCCTGGAACTGCCATGTGTCACCCGTTTTTGAATTTATATTCTTTCATTTTTATAAAAATTTAAAAGCCTCGCACGTGCTACGCACGTGCCTCCTGCGTATGTGCTACGCACGTGCTCCGCTTGGGCTCCCATAGACCCGCCACGTGGCATCCATCTGGGTCGTCCGATCTCGGTCGATCGGACGATCCCTGCTTGTCGTCTTCCTCCCCTTTCCAAAGCGGGTGGCAATGCCCCCAAATCTCGCCGTCGTTGCGAATCCCTTCTCCTCCGCTATTCTCGGTTGTGCCGCCATCCTACCTCCATCAGACCTCCAATCAGATCCCGGCCGCGTATCTCGCCTTCCCGATTAACCTCCGATCGCGAATCTCGCTCCACCCGATCGCCAATCGAATCTCCGTCGAATCCCTAGGATTTCGGCCTTCCATCTCCGGCAAACCTCGACCTATAAATCTCGCATTGCCCCTCATCGAAGCCTTCATCTGTCGATGCCCTTAATCGCTCAACGTGATCTCCGGTGGTGACAGCCCGGAGAACATCGATCTCCGGCGAGATCCAAAGCTTCAAGACTTTGCTGCAGCTCGACCTCTCGTCAGCCGCTTCTGCTCCGCTCTAGGTTTCTTCCCATCGAGCCAAGCTCTCCTCCGACGACCTACGTCCGCAACTTCAACTACATCTACGTTCAGACCTCCAACGACAATCTTCTCCGACCACTGCATTGACTTCAGCTACGCGATCTTCATCGACACCGGTTTCGTCAAAGCGTCGGGCAGAGGCTTTCCCACATGAGGAGGACGTGAGGAGGGAACACGTGAGTGGGACCCCCTCTTGGGGTATTTGCGAAACAAATCCCTGAAGAGCTGCCACATTACGCCAAAGTCCAGGGTCACGTGCTTCGCACGTGACCTGCTGGAAAAATTTCAGAAGCACCCCTAGATTCACCATATTCACACATCAGTCAAGCACGTGACCTGTTGGAAAATTTTCAGATATACCCCCAAGGGTATAGGTAATTACAATCAAGTCCTTCTACTGCATTTTTTATTTAAATATTGCAAAAATACCCCTGTATTCCCTCTCAATTTTGGACCTCTGCGTTGCATTATTTTATTATCCAAAAATAGATTTTGTTCATCACTTAATTCTCTATATCTTGGCATATGTTTGACATTTTTATTATCTATGGTTAATTAGTAAACAATTGTTTTGTGAAAAACTACACATTTTGCCTATTTTGTGCTCTGAATTTCATAACTAATTAACCGCTGCTCTAAAAATTGCCAAAAAATCACATATTGTAGAATTAATTGTACGTTACATTCTTCCCCAAAAAAATTGCATTTGCATGCATCATTTGCCTTCTAAAAATCATTTTGCATATTTTAATATTTAATTTTAATAGGTATTGAATCTTGTATTTTTTTAGGTGTAGGATTTTTCTGAGATCTATCACCTAGTGATAGCTCTTGGATAATTTTATCCCTTGAAAATAATTAAGTTTAATATTTATTATAATTAAGTATTGAAATTCACTTTATTTGCATTTAAAAATTCATAAAAAAATCATCTTGCATCCAAAAATTCCAAAAAATATAGTGCATTCATTTCATCGTAATTATCATCTTGGCCAGGATTCACATTTTTAGGACATCGTTTGATTGCTAATCATTTTCTAGTCTTTAAAATAGTCCAAATCTGCTTTTTCATCCCAAAATTGCAATAAAAATACAAAAAAAAGACCGCCTAGAAATCCGTACACGAACTTTGATAGACAAAATTCTAGGTTGTTCCTTTGCCTCCTTGTGTTCGACCTTAGGACTTGTCCAAGTAAAATAAATATAAAACCACGTGATTTGAAATTGACTAAATTTATTGTGGTTATTTCTTGACAAATTCTGATTGCCCACCTACAACAAAACGACATATTTTTAGCGAACGATAATCCACCACGACATATATTTAACTGGGGCAATCTACGACCCGTGACCTACCAATCTCTCTAAAATCTGGTTAATAAAAAGGCAAGGGAAAGTGGTCTTTCTTGGTCGCGGCATTCAGGCATCTTTAATCAACACAAACGCACCACGACGTGGGTACTCATGTCACAATATCTACTCCCTCCTCGTTAGTGACCACTTGAATTTCCGACTTCTTCGAGGCAACATGAAGGGGGGCCACTCACTTGGAGTCAGAGACTGTTGTATAAATCCTGCTCCACATCATTTCTCAATCTCCTTCTTAATTATTTCTCGAGGATTTGGATTACTCCTCTGGAATTCACGAGAAGATCAAGCATTATCCTTAACATAAATATGATGTATGCAAAGAGTATGGTTAATGCCCAGGAGATCCGACAATGTCCATCCTATAGCCTTGCAGTTTTTCTCTAACATTTCTAACAACCTGGACTCATGTTCTACAGTCAGCTTAAAACTAATGGTGACAGAGAATCTATTCTTTGATCATGCAAGAAAGAAATACTTAAGTGTAGGAGGTAGCGGCTTCAGCTCAGGCAAAAAGTATCATCAGTCAAATCAGGTTGAACTATTGCTGAATATGGTTCTGTGTTGCATGAAGGTGGTGCCATCTCCATAGCGCTTGCCACCAACTATGTTGAACATAGAGTCGAATCACTGAAGAAACACAGTAATTCGTAGGGATGAAAACAGTTCGGATACGGATCAGATATGCCTATTTCCATATCCATATTCACTTCATCTCTATCGAATATGGATACAGATACGATATGATTTGGATATGCATTATGGAAACCATATCCTTAAAAATACGGATACAAATCCAAATCAGATATTTATCGAATCCGAATACGGATCGAATAAAGAGTGGACTCGAATACAGATCGAATAAAGAACGGACCCGAATAAGGATTAAATAAAGAGATAATCCAAATATGAAATGAATAAAGAGTGAAATTCAAATATGGATCCAATAAGCATGGAATCCAAATGCGGATTGAATAAAGACCACATACAAATACGAATAGAATTTTTATCAAAATTCATAATGATTTTACAAATGATAATGAAATATAAACAAGTAGCATCATGACAAAAGAGAGTGTCGAGCTGACCTACATTCTTGATCGGAAGTAAAAAGGAGGATATGATTTCGTAAGTTTTGTCCGTGTCCATCCCCAAACAAATAGAAATTTATTAATATAATTAATATATTATATTATGTATAATAATAATATAATAACACATGACTGTGGCTTATATTATATTAACTAATATATAAAATAATATTAAATATTGTATTCGGATATCCGAATCCGGGGCAGTATATCCAAGTCATTACCATATCTGTATCAGTATCCGTATCCGAAAAATTTTTACAACTCATACCCGAATTCGATTAACATTTGGATACGGATATTTGTATCCGATAATATTTCGAATACAATAAATAGATGTTCGGATATATCCTTGTCCATTTTCATTCGTAGTAATTCGACCAAAGCCACGTCCGACTCAAAGTTTGAATCCTTTGTCAGTTCCTTGGAAGTAGGAACTGACAGATGTGCAAGGATCTCTGAGTCGTCAAAGGAATAGATAGATGATCCGCTCTTTAAAAATTCTGGCAACACCTCGCAAACTGCATCATGTACATTGTCCTCTCCATATAAGAGGGAATCGCTCAGTCATGTCGGGTTCTATTTCCATACCCCAACTGTGCTAACAACCCCCCAATCTGCTTTAGATCACAGAGAGAATTACATGCTTAATTATTAGCCAGGTCACTGCTATTTCGTACGCTTCATCCTAAGTTCCACTTATCCACCTGGAGAACAGAACTTCATCATCCTGGTATGATAATCGAAGGAAGCTCCAGCGGTCCTAAGGAAAGGTTGCCCATGGATGGTCTGTGGATCTTTCTAATGATTGGGATATCCATCTCAAGGACAGTGAAGTCCACTATGTAATCTTGTTCCTCAATCGATGTAATAACGTCCTTGACCTAACTCTAAGCTTTCTTCATAGACTTATCAACAAACTAGAGTAATGCTCTAGATTTACGAAGTGGGTCCAACTACAGCTTCTTATATAAAGCAAAGGGTAGTAGATTGATCGAAGATCCGTTATCAAGGAGAGTACGTGTAAGCACTATGTCATCAATATGTCTCAACATGTAATGTGCACTTAGATCTCTCTTCTTTCTTGGTAGTTGGTTCTTAAGGTAATATGTTGTGGCAACCGATAAGATATCTTACTTGACGTAAATGTTCGACTTCTTCCTGCTAACCTTATTAGGTATGCAACATACTTTTAAATATTTCTGGAAAGCAAGATGACTTGCCACATACTCGTCAAATGGCACCTTCACCATGATGTTGTCTTGACAAAAACTTCCATTTCAGGATCATCTTTTTGAATCTTTTTAATAGTGCATTTCATGACGTTAAAGCACAGGGGAAAGGGATTGAACAAGCAGAAGAAGAATGTGAAGAATCTGAATCATAAATGGAAACATGCTTAACATAGTCCTTCACAACCAAATCTTTTACAAACATCTTACAATCTGAAATACAATCATCTACTAAAGGTTGGGGAATGTCCGTTGAAGGAACATTCTCCTCAATTGAAGTCACAAGGACCTCCATAGACTCTGAATCTGATCTGTGTTGTTGTGATGCTCTCGTACTCCTCCTCTTTCTTCCCTTAGATGTCTCCTCCTCATGTTGAAGGTGATGCTGGTGATGTTCGGTCTCGTCATCTTCTGAAGTCTCCTTAGGGTGAGCTTCAAAAATGACCCTCTCCATGTCCCCTACTCAATCATGCATGATCATGGCCCTTCTGCTTATGAGTGACATGTGATTAATACAATCAAAGAAAGGATCTCATGCTCAGATTTATGTGAATCTGGGGTGTATACCTGAGCATAAGTGTGTTGTTGATGAGTCTTGTTTAGGTTGTTGGTGTTAGCCTGAACCTGGGTAGGACTGGATGTAGAAGGGGCGATTGATCGTCATGTCGACAGGATAAGTGGTTGAGGTCAACCTGTAAATCATGTACATTGTTCCGGTAGGAACATAATTCCTCAAGTATGTGCAGTTGAAAATCTATGGGACCTGATGTGTGTTGGACATGCGAGCCCACAGCGAGCCATTATGCAATAAATGTTATTACAATTCACTCCTTAATCTGAAATAAAGAGTACATAGTTTGCATAATAGGTCCCTTAGTACAATTAGGGTTATGTACCATGGCCATCTTAATAATCATACAGCTGTTGGTTCAATTATTGAATCATAGAGGCTGGTGCTTAGATGAATATCTAATGAGTTAGATTGAGGACTCATCAAGCACCGTCAAATGATTATTAAGAGATGATCTCCAGCCTGAGTAGGAGATGGCAATCCTTTCTCAGTTAGGCTGATATCTGACCGACTTCTTGATGTAGGTCCTCTGCATAGGAATAGAGATTCGGAGGTGTCAGATTAGTTAGGTCAAAGAGTTAACTTAACGAGATCGAGATAACCAAAGTCCTATATCATATGCTGTCATGATATAGGCACACATCCTCTGACCGGAGACAGATGTGTTACTATATGTCTGAGTATGTACATTTGGCAGACCAATAGGTTGATGGCCTAATCAAGGTCTATACACCGGCGCGCTGGTGTGCATATAAGGGCATATGAGTAATACGATCTCTCAAAGGGATCATACTGGTTCACTACTGAACCGGAAGACATGAGCTCACTCATGAGATATTGGGAAGAATCAAATTCCGTGCGCACGGTCGTCTCGCTTTGGAAGCTTGACTGAATTTGTTTGTTTGATATATACTTTTGGAAAGTATATGATCAAAACCTAGGTATGATATATGCTTTTGGAAAGTATATGATCAATATCGACTCCCAATGATCGAATGAGAAACTTAATGATAAAACCATGAAGTAGAAAGTATAAAGTTGATCCAATACTTCGGGTTTAATCTGAGTCTTCCAGTATGCAGGATGTACAGGTATTAGGAATACCTGAGGGTGATGTGATCATAAACGATTGTATAACCGTGACGCTTCCATTCCTAGGGAGTGATGAAACGGGTCTGGATTTTAGTGACTCCTCTCAGTAGAGAAGTAATCTAATCTTAGTCCGAATATTGGACATTGATCTGAATGTGATTCAGCTGCAATAAGAAGATTAGATTTACGGTCTTGATTTAATCAAGCATCTATGGGAGGCTCGCGATCTGGATTTGAGATATGATCTCAATATCCATGTCACTATACGTGGAACAATACAATCGCCATGTCCTTATCTCCAAGTATTCGCAGAGAAAGCGCATTATCCTTGAAAGAGTTCATGGATAATTCTATTGTTGATATATGTATCCGAGCAATGAGAAAATGGATAATTGAATATGATTTAATTATCATGAATAATATGAATTTGATTAATATTATAAGGAGAGTTATCTTAGATAATTAAATGTGATTTGATTATCAAAGATGTAAATAATGTGAATGTGATTCATATTATTTGAGCACAAGAGAATAAGTTATCCAATATAATTAAATGTGATTTAATTATTATTATGGATAAGAATAATGTGGATAGTAATATCTAATTATTCATAATATATTATAAATGTGATTTATAATGTATTAGAGAGAGTTAAATATAATTTATATTAGTAGATTAATTATTAATGTGTATTGGATACATATTGTCTAATTAATTGAAAATGTAAATTACATTTTGTTTTGGATTGTGAATATGATTCACAATATTCCAATGTCAAGATTGCAATATTCCCATATTTAATTGAGAATTATTTTGGTGAATAAAAATCCCAACAAATAGTTGTTGGAAAATAAGTAGAGAGAAAATCAAGGAGATGTGCAATCTCATGGGAATCCATGAGATTGCCCTCTAAAGGGGAAGGTTGATCTCCTTTGTATTTTCTCTCCTTATTTGATTGACTTAATTTGGTATTAATATTTATTTGATTTATCAAATATATTTTATCAAAATCAAATCACAAGTTGTTGGTTTTTACCAACAATAATCTTGACCATTGGATTGACATAAATCAATCTCATCCATTGATTTTATATGTCACATGGATTGAGATCCATGAATCCCGAAACCCTATAAATAGAGAGGCATACCATGCTCTCTATTTTACACACAATGCTTGAGAAGCATCTCTCTCTCTCTTTCTCTCTAGAGGTCAACCCTCTCTATCCCTCTCATGGCCGTCCACCATGGATACCATGGAGAGGTTCTCCATCGCCGCAGCATCGTCGTTATGCTGCCCGATCGTCTGCTCGTGGATCTCTGTCTCCTTCGGTGCGCCTTGCTCGTGAAGAAGACGACAGATCTCGTGTGTCGAGATCAGGAGATCCGTCGCTTGGATCATCAACATGGATTGCGAGAAGCACGCGGTTCATCCCCGCGCTCGCAAGCGTCTCCTCCGTCGGATCGGACTTGAGACAGAAGGTCTCTTCGTTTAGAGACTCGATCGCAACCACGCTTCAAGAGGTAATCCTATTACTTGTTTGTGGTTTAGACGAAACGATCCGAGAAGTGTTCTTGGATCATGTGGTTTCGTCGTGAGAAAATTTTTTAAATTCCGCTGCATCGAGCAACTAGTCCGACTAGTCGCTCCTCGTCGTATTCGATACGACGCTCACGCTTCCGTGATGCGCTTGAGGATCTAACCATATCCTTCAAGTGGTATCAGAGCCTTAGGTCGACAGTTTCGAATAGTGATTTGCTAACCGAGGACGACTTGGGTTCGTTAAGGTCGCGAAAGTCTTCATCGCATTTGATTTCGCAGATCTGTTTAATAAATAAATTCGGTACTGTTTAAATTGTTTAAACACGAATTTAATACTTGGATTTTGTTCCTCATTAAATAAGGAAACCATAGGATCTGAGTTTGCTTAAATCGGATTTCGTATGCTCTAGATATGGTAGTTTTAATTAACATGTATCCACTGTTACGGGAACTGCGAATCTTAACGTAATTAAGGAGTTAATTACTGTTTAGAGACGCCTCGAAATGCGTGCAAATCATATAGGTTCTGTTGTAAATCAAGTTAGCAAACTATGGAAACTTACTTTGCTTAATTTGGATTTAAATTGATTGAGATATGCTAATTTTAGTAAGTAGGGGTCACTGCTGAAATTACTTTCCTAATCAAGAACCATGTGATTGTCAATTAGTGAAATTAATTGTTAATTTCATGAAATAATTATGGAAAATATTTGAGAGATATTGGAATATGATTATTTCCTTAATTGACTTGACCTCAACCAATTAATTGATTAGATTTGATCTAGATCATAATTGGAAACACAATCATCAAACTCCTTGCTTGAATAGGATTGGGAATTTGTCTAGCAAATTTCCTTATAATCAAAATTGTTTTGATTACTATGTGGTATAATTTCGGTTGAAAAACCGATGATCATCTCAAGTACAAATTAATCAATTTGGCATTATCCTTTCCCGAGGCGGATATGGTGTCTAGTCGGGGATCGCTGGGGTAGCGGGTTGCAACGTATGCGGTCCGTCCCACTCCCACTGGTACTGGCCATGACAGCGGGTAGGACCGGGATAATGTTCGAGGGATTAAGATGTATTTTTCTAATTATTAAAATAAGAATTAATACGTACTTTGGGAATAATACCATATATATTCAAGTAAGACAATCAAGTTTGATTGATTGAATTGGATTGATAATTAATTTAATATGATTGAATTGATTATGTCCAATTATACTCTAATATGATTAGAGTTGATAATTCCCTTGGAAGAATTGACTATATGAATGTGATTCATAGTAATTAATTAAATTTGAATAAGAGATGGAGGATCACATAAGTGACAACCATGGTCTCCCGTCAAGGCGAAGGGTTTTGTCGCCAGATATTATATGTGGGAGACGCCTGTCCGAAGTGACAGCTCCTGCATATGATCTATTTGGATCGGGCTCGTCGCTTCTCGAAAGAGTAAGGACGTATGCGTAGTGACCCCAATATCGGGTCCTCATATTATTGGGGCGATATTGGATTGCGCATAGCGAGTTGTATTCCTGTTGACGGTTGGTTCAATTAATGACGGGTCAACATCACCTTAGGGGTGGTGGGCCCGGGTGTTAAAGACCGAATTGGGAGATGCAAGTTGGACTTGCAAGGCGGAATGTGTTCCCGCTTCTTTTTATCCGAGTTGTAGGTTCTCATATTATTGGGATGCAACAAAGATAAGGAAGGAGATCCCAGATCTTGCTTGAGATATAATGGTAAGTATATCTCTTACATTGAAAGTGATTAAGGGAATGAACTTTCATTGTTGACATGACAAGACAACTTTGATATAAAATTCCTAATTCAAAGTAAAACATGTATATATATAAATATATACCCTTATGCAAATTACTTATTTCAGATAATCCTTCATTAAACCCACTCAATGTTATACTCATTAATAACCAGTAGAATATCATGGATTGGACCCTTGATCCAGATATTGTACTTGCGATTGGACACATAATGTATGTGGTTGCAATGTGCAAGTTTCCTCATAATAATGAGAAGTGATAATTAAATAAGACAATAGGACTAAAACCCTAGGGTTTGTATGTCTCTATAAATCTTGATCTTATCGAATGTACTTTTGAAGTGACATGTCGATGATGATCGTAATTATCAAATTAATCCTTATAAAATCAATAAAGATATTCTGGCATACATATGTGCTCTTGACATTTAATCATGAATGACATGGTTCTCTACATCATGTAGAATGGTAGCTCTATTAGAGATAATGTGTTCAAATTGTTTGAGTACCTATGCTTTAAGAGTTTAGATGGATGTAGGTGATGAGTGCCATCATTCTACTATCTTTACTCTAGTCATTCATGAAGCTTCATAATATTCATATTGTATGAATTTAATGAAGCATGTATAAGTGTTGAAATACTCTTATATTGAAATTTTTGATTTTAAGATAAGAGATCCTTTAGTCTTGAGCAATGGTTGCTTAGAGATAAAGGGAGCGTAGTGGAAGCATGGGTTGAACTCAAGTAAGAAGTATAGTCAAAGAGTTGATTGTATTTCTGTTGCTTCCATCCACAGAGTTGGATGAATGCCAATACTGCAATAAGTTGATGTGTTGATAGTATGACTATCAAATCTATCTAAAATCCTTAGAAAAGGAATCAGATAGTACATCAGAAAAATCTACATATAATCATTGAAAATGACTTACTTATTTGATAATATAAAGTCTAATAATTGTATCTCAATCTTCTAATCACACTTGCAATTGGTTGCATATGTATTAGAAATTTGATCTTAAGGTTTATTGGTCATCCATGTTGAAAGTGATGCAAATGTTGCAACAATTTCCATGAGATCAATAGACTTCATATTTTCAGTGGGAGCCCTTAGTCTTAGAGAATGTCTCTGTAACCTAGATATTAGAATACGCTCATTGTTTATTTCTAATTGTTGGATATAAACATGAATTCTGAAATTTATCTATCATAAAGAGTTATGATGGATATATATTTCAGATAGTAATCTTACATCTAACGGGCTTCACAAAATTAGAAATAATGAATGGTTCATTAAGATTTCTAATACTGAAAATTAAAACCTTTAAAGATCAATAGGAGGATAAAGATCATTTGACAATGATCTGGCATCATGTTTTGGACATTTGTTTGTTGATGTGATCAATAGACTGATAAGAGATGAACCTTTAGATTGTCTAAATGTTCAAATCTTACATACTTATGAATATTGTATTCAAGAGTAGAAATGTCCATTACACCCTTCTTTGGGAAAGGTGTAAGATGTTAAGGTATTCAAGATCTCATACATATTGATGTATGTGAATCATCTATATCAGAATAAACATTATGGATATGTGATATCTATTAGTGATTATTTGTGATATGAGATTTCTTCTCTTCACTTAGAAAACTTTGAAATGTTCAAAGATTTCGCATTTTGGTTTAGAATCAAAGTTTGAAGGAAGATGAAATGAATTTGATCTAATCAAGGTAGCTTGCACCTATTAGATGAATTCGAGGAATACCTTATGGAGATGTGAATATCATTTCTATCTCACCCCTCCTAATGAGCCTTAACTCAATAGAGTTGTAGGGAGATGCAATTGATCATGTGTGACATGATTTGATCAATGATTAATCTTAGCATAATTATCTCTTAGTTTCCAGGTATATGTGGTAGATACTACATTATACACTTAATAAGGTCCCAAGCTGGTAAGCTGGAATCTAGCACCAGAGAGTGCTACTTCATTAGGAAAATAAAGGATGGTATTAGATACCTACTTTATGACCTTGAGATTCTTAAAAGATCTCATCTTTGAGAATGTGATTCTTATAGGATGTCTCTCTTGAGAATCAAGATGAAAATGAAGTAAAGGAATTCATTTAATCTTGAAAAGATAATGAGGCTCCTGAAATCGGAAACTAAAATAGATAATTAAAGATGAAACATTAATACATCTTCAAATAAGTTTGAGGATGGATTCCATGTGTCAGTTAAATCTGAAAATGATCGGACTTCATGTGATGAAGCTCTTGAGGATCATGACATGGAAAGATGGATGTTAGCAATAAAAGTCTAATGTAGACTTCATATACAAGTGTTGTATATGGACCCTCGAGGATCCACCTATATGGGTCAGACCCATTAAGGTGTAAATGGATCTTCAAGAGAAAGAGGGAACCTGATGAGAAGGTATAGACCTTCAAAGCACGGTTCGTAGCCATGAGCTACACACCGAAGAGAAGGCATCGCTTGCGATAAGACTTGCTCTCCAGTGACCTTGCTTAACCCATCAGAATATTGCTAACTATAGCTACACAACTTGTCTATGACATCTTCATGGTGTGAGTCAAGATTGCATTCCTCTATGAATACCTCTCTGAGGATATTCATATGAAGTAGCCCCAGGGCTTCATGGTTGAGGAAAACAAGGTGTGCTAGCTGAAGAACTCCATCTTTGGACTCCAATAAGTTTCTTGTAGTTGGAACATAAGATTTGATGAAATTATAAATGTTGTGATTTCAGATATAATCTTGATGAACCATGTGAAGCTTAGTGGGAGTGCCATTGTGTTCATCGTGCTAAATGTAGATATTATTCTAATCATTTAGAATGATATAAGAATAATAATAAATGTTTTATAATTTGGTTGTTCCATACCTTGAGATACGATTTCAAGGATACCTCTTAGATCTTAATTCTGAAGTCGTTCAGAAGAAAAGAGAAGAGGGTATTGGGACTGTCGCATTAGTAGTACACCTTGGACTTAATCCATTTTCTGGACAATTCCAAGAAAAGCTTCCTTCCCTTAATATGTGGTAGTGACCTGTCTAGAGGGATAGCACCTCAAAGAGTTGAGGAAGTGAATGCTAGAACCGCTTGCACTTGTGCATCAGTTATGAGAAGCTGAATGTATGCTAGATGTGTACAAGAACCAGATGTCTACCATGCAGTGGGAGTAGTAAATTGTTACTAATCCTACTATGGAGATAAAACACTTGATTGCAGTAATAACAATATCTTCAAAGATGATGAAACTTAGAGATAGTGATCTCAAAGTCTTATCTTCAAAGGTTTAAGACCTTGTAGATAGTGATCTATAAGGGTACTAACTGTAGATACCTTAGGAGATAGAGATCTCCAGGAATGAAGGTATTCTAATAAGGATTATGGGAATACTGGTTATGATAATTAATAAGATGTAGTGTCAAGGACACTATAACCAACAAAATTGAGTATCGGTTGCATGAGATGCAACATTCGCATTGGATGCGAGCACTGTTACTAGGAGATATGCAAGTGCCGTAAAAGGACTTGGCGTAGTCTCTTGGGAACAGAGTGACCGATCAGCTTACCTAGCTATTTTCTAAATAGCCTATGATTGTCACATGAGTGTGGGTTTAAATGATTAGCCCATTAATGTCTCTTTGGGCTAGTGGGAGATTGTTGGACATGCGAGCCCACGGCGAGCCATTATGCAATAAATGTTATTACAATTCACTCCTTAATCTGAAATAAAGAGTACATAGTTTGCATAATAGGTCCCTTAGTAAAATTAGGGTTATCTACCATGGCCATCTTAATAATCATACAGCTGTTGATTCAATTATTGAATCATAGAGGCTGGTGCTTAGATGAATATCTAATGAGTTAGATTGAGGACTCATCAAGCACCGTCAAATGATTATTAAGAGATGATCTCCAGCCTGAGTAGGAGATGGCAATCCTTTCTCAGTTAGGCTGATATCTGACCGACTTCTTGATGTAGGTCCTCTGCATAAGAATAGAAATTCGGAGGTGTCAGATTAGTTAGGTCAAAGAGTTGACTTAACGAGATCGAGATAACCAAAGTCCTATATCATATGCTGTCATGATATAGGCACACATCCTCTGACCGGAGACAGATGTGTTACTATATGTCTGAGTATGTACATTTGGCAGACCAATAGGTTGATGGCCTAATCAAGGTCTATACACCGGCGCGCTGGTGGGCATATGAGTAATACGATCTCTCAAAGGGATCATACTGGTTCACTACTGAACCGGAAGACATGAGCTCACTCATGAGATATTGGGAAGAATCAAATTCCGTGCGCACGGTCGTCTCGCTTTGGAAGCTTGACTGAATTTGTTGGTTTGATATATACTTTTGGAAAGTATATGATCAAGACCTAGGTATGATATATGCTTTTGGAAAGTATATGATCAATACCGACTCCCAATGATCGAATGAGAAACTTATTGATAAAACCATGAAGTAGACAGTATAAAGTTGATCCAATACTTCGGGTTTAATCTGAGTCTTCCAATATGCAGGATGTACATGTATTAGGAATACCTGAGGGTGATGTGATCATAAACGATTGTATAACCATGACGCTTCCATTCCTAGGGAGTGATGAAACGGGTCTGGATTTTAGTGACTCCTCTCAGTAGAGAAGTAATCTAATCTTAGTCCGAATATTGGACATTGATCTGAATGTGATTCAGATGCAATGAGAAGATTAGATTTACGGTCTTGATTTAATCAAGCATCTATGGGAGGCTCGCGATCTGGATTTGAGATATGATCTCAATATCCATGTCACTATACGTGGAACAATACAATCGCCTTGTCCTTATCTCCAAGTATTCGCGGAGAAAGCGCATCATCCTTAAAAGAGTTCATGGATAATTCTATTGTTGATATATGTATCCGAGCAATGAGAAAATGGACAATTGAATATGATTTAATTATCATGAATAATATGAATTTGATTCATATTATAAGGAGAGTTATCTTAGATAATTAAATGTGATTTGATTATCAAAGATGTAAATAATGTGAATGTGATTCATATTATTTGAGCACAAGAGAATAAGTTATCCAATATAATTAAATGTGATTTAATTATTATTATGGATAAGAATAATGTGGATAGTAATATCCAATTATTCATAATATATTATAAATGTGATTTATAATGTATTAGAGAGAGTTAAATATAATTTATATTAGTAGATTAATTATTAATGTGTATTGGATACACATTGTCTAATTATATGAAAATGTAAATTACATTTTGTTTTGGGTTGTGAATATGATTCACAATATTCCAATGTCAAGATTGCAATATTCCCATATTTAATTGAGAATTATTTTGGTGAATAAAAATCCCAACAAATAGTTGTTGGAAAATAAGTAGAGAGAAAATCAAGGAGATGTGCAATCTCATGGGAATCCATGAGATTGCCCTCTAAAGGGGAAGGTTGATCTCCTTTGTATTTTCTCTCCTTATTTGATTGACTTAATTTGGTATTAATATTTATTTGATTTATCAAATATATTTTATCAAAATCAAATCACAAGTTGTTGGTTTTTACCAACAATAATCTTGACCATTGGATTGACATAAATCAATCTCATCCATTGATTTTATATGTCACATGGATTGAGATCCATGGATCCCAAAACCCTATAAATAGAGAGGCATACCATGCTCTCTATTTTACACACAATGCTTGAGAAGCATCTCTCTCTCTCTCTCTCTCTCTCTCTTTCTCTCTAGAGGTCAGCCCTCTCTATCCCTCTCATGGCCGTCCACCATGGATACCATGGAGAGGTTCTCCATCGCCGCAGCATCGTCGTTATGCTGCCCGATCGTCTGCTCGTGGATCTCTGTCTCTTTCGGTGCGCCTCGCTCGTGAAGAAGACGACGGATCTCGTGTGTCGAGATCAGGAGATCCGTCGCTTGGATCATCAACATGGATTGCGAGAAGCACGCGGTTCATCCCCGCGCTCGCAAGCGTCTCCTCCGTCGGATCGGACTTGAGACAGGAGGTCTCTTCGTTTAGAGACTCGATCGCAACCACGCTTCAAGAGGTAATCCTATTACTTGTTTGTGGTTTAGACGAAACGATCTGAGAAGTGTTCTTGGATCATGTGGTTTCGTCGTGAGAAAATTTTTTAAATTCCGCTGCATCGAGCAACTAGTCCGACTAGTCGCTCCTCGTCGTATTCGATACGACGCTCACGCTTCCGTGATGCGCTTGAGGATCTAACCATATCCTTCAACGTGGTGATTGTTGCTGTGAAGAAGGATGAGATGGACGTGACAATTGGCATTGATGGCCCTGGTACTATTGCTGGTGTGGTGGATGCTACGTCGGTGGGCCATGCTGGCCCGGCTAGTACATCTGTTGCCGGATGTACGGCTACTATTGCCTCGGTGCCTAAGAGTGAAAGGCTCCAGAGCTCGACGATGTTGGAAGGGGTGTAGGAGTGAATGATTAGAAAGTCGGGGGATGTTGGTACGATGGTCTACCCCCAGAACTTCCCTTCCTAACAGGGTCGTAAGTATAGCACACACCATTTACCTCCCACACTTGGGAGGTTCTTCTGTAGTTGTCTCTACTTATGGGATTGGATGCTGGTAGGAGGCGGTGAGAGTCTGGTCCTCTCCCCATGGCTGGGGTGGACCTGGCATCAGCTGCTCTTGGATATTATGAACATGGTAAACGGGAGCAGCTGATGCAATCATGGTAGGTACCTTCATCCGAGATACCCTCTCTATCAGCTCTACCATCTACTTTGGCAACATGGATAAGTGTTGTCCAACTCATCCATCCTCCTATCGATCTTCTCCTCAACGGTTAACTTATCGGCGGCGATTCCCATAATGAGAATCATATCCTCAGAGAGAGAAACTACCTTCTTCCCCCTACAGATAGGAATGCAATAGGGGTCTCTAATTGAGCTTTGCTCGCAGTCTGTGCTCGACTTGTTTCAGCCATCCTCTCGAACATCTTCCAGATGGTGTCTGCACCACATATAGTGTAGTTGCCTCCACAAGCAACACTGACTAATCCATGCACCTCAGGGTTGAGGCTGCAATAGACTGACTGAGCAAGGATGAAAGGCTCTAATTATGACAAGGACACTTCTGTAATAAGTCCTTGAATCTATCCCATATATCACAAAATGGCTCGTTCAGAAGTTGGGAGAAACTTGTGATGCGAGATCGCATCAAATTAGTTCTACTCAAAGGGTAGAACTTCTTTAGGAAGAGGTCCTTGAACTACACATAGGTAGTTACAACTACCCCTAGATTCTTTATCCAAAAGTCAGCCTCGTATTTTAAGGCAAAAGGAAGGGCTTTAATTCTGATATAATCTTGGCTAACCATATGATGTCTAAGGTTAGTACATACCAACTTGAAGTCCCTTAGGAATGTGTACGGTTCCTCATGTGCATTCCCATGAAAATGTGGCAACATTCTAAGAAACCGTGGCTTCAATTCATATTCGAGTTCAGGTTCTACTAGTCTCAACCAATTAGTCATCTGATATTGTCCATGATTGTACGCTGCATCCATAGGTGCATCTACTCCAAGTTTCAACTGACCTAGCTGTTGTTCGAGTAGAGCATTATTCCGCTTAGATGTGTCCACTCTAGCTAAGATCATATAAAGTGGGACATCATGCTCCTCACACTCTTCATTCTATCTTTTGGGTGGCATCTTGAAATTGTCTTCTATATCTTCATCAAAAAGAGGATTTGAGTGAGATCTTGGTGAAGACAATGAAATCAAATCGATCTCACTAAGACCGTGATCTTCCTCAGTGAGAATAGAAGACAAAAAGGGATTGGTGGGATGTAACCACTCCCTACGAATGAATCATGATACTACGGATCGAAATAAGGGTTATTTCAGATCCGGGAAGGTCCATGAGAAGAAGGTGATCGTACCTTGGAAGTTGTGATATTTGGACGTTTCAGATAAAGGATCGCGAAGTCTGAAAAATTTCCAGTCAACTATCCATCTTCAATGTCAGAATGAATACGAGATACGCGCACGATAGATTCAAGAAAAAACTAGTACTACGGTGCACGTAAATGTGCAGAATTAACTTACACAATACAATGCAATCAAACCCCTTTGAATAATTCACCAACTCAACACGTGAAGGACGTAAGAGTTTGGCCTAATTTATCTTGATAATTTGAATCGGTGATAAAACAATCTTAACAAGCACACATGGAGTCTCTTATTATTATACCCAATTGAAGTCTTATAAGCCCTCAAACAATGGAGTGATCTTACTGTCTACCAGGTTCAATATCGCACCCCAAAAGGAACTTATAAATGCAGACAACCAAAATGTACTTCTAAGGTCTAAGGCTACCACTTGCAGCTCCTAAAATCCACGAGAGTCGGACCTGGAGACTTAGGGTGGATGTCCAGGGATTTGAACTCTAATCTTAGGGATCTATCCTCACCTACCCTATATAGGGGTAAGTACTTGTGCACGATGAGGGTTTTAATGCTCGTAATACGAGGTTGATTATATTCCAAGTTATTTATAGTCAACTTGCATAATTTAGTCCCAATTTTAAGAGTTTTGTTATCACTTGATTAAGGCGACAACAAAATATATGTCTAACGTACATTCCCTTTTTCCTTTATCCTTAGACTAGTAAAAATCCGAGGGCGAATATGGAAAATGAATGCAGGCGGATATCAATGGTGCATGTGGTCGATCAAGAATACTTACAACGATTCCCAGTCTCTTCACGTGGATGTAAGGCTGAATTTGTAAAAGTTAATCTATATGATGCAAGTCAATGAAAAACCGTAGTTAAAACATGAGTTATGTTAGCGTTGAAGAATTTCAGTTAATTAGATAGAATGTAGCTTATGTGCATCTCAGTGAATCTCCTAAGATTTATCAAGTGAATCTTATGAAATATAATTGTGTGTCCTAAGTTATGATTACATATAAGGCAAAAATGACTTAAGATATGTCTATTTGAATCGTTATTCCTTGATCAAAATCACCATTTAAGTTAAGAATCACTCTCGACAAATCCACATAGTAAAAAGAATAAGTAAAGGCCTTTTTCTACATTCACGAGAACTCAATCGAGAATCGCTGTAAATAGGGAAATTACCTAATTATTACAAATAACAATACAAAAATGTTACAATACAAAAAAATTATATTTAATTAAATAAAAAATTCCCCTAAAATAATTGGCAAGTGGTCTCTGCAGCTAAAGTTCCAAGCTTCTCGCTTCCACGTTCCTCCGGTATCAGTCGACTCCACAGGCCCTACCACAAAACAATATGAATATTAGAAAAAGTTCTCAAGAGAAATTAAGCTAAATAAATAGCTAACAACACATATATACACGTGACAAAACAACAAATAAAATAGAACAAGCACTTAACCGAAAAAGCTATAAAAATCACTAAAATCAATAATTAAACTCTAGATCAAATCAAACAATGTACCACGCCTCCGACAACGACACCTTCTGATAAATAACTAATTGGCAATTATAATTACCCTCATTGAAAAATGGCAAAATAGCTATCGATCAGAACCAAGTCAAGGATCTTCGCGAGGAGGACTCGACTTAATTTATATTATGGGTAAGTCCAGTGTTGAACATAGGAACACGAGCAATTATTTAATTTGATTGAGTATTTAGGTGATTTGTTGGCTATCTAGGTCAAACATACACAACACAATGCGATGCATGCAATTTTTTTAATTATTTTAAGCAATGCAAAATATAATAAATGTACAACATGCAAATATGCTCATGATTGAGCAATTAAATATCTTGTGAAAGTAGTTAATAAATTAATGAACAATCAGAGTACTAAAGAATGTAATCCAACCAAAATTTAATCACTTGTTGAATGCTAATATGGTAGAAAAGAGATAATATGTTCTTTGAATGATACAATGAAAAATATAAATCAAACCAATGAATTAATTATACCATTAAAAAGAGCAAAAAATTGTATTTAAAATGCCACCGATTATTGTATTTAAAATGCCACCGATTTCATTAAAATATGATACATAGTTCACAAGATATTAAAGGTACAAGGCATGCGCATAAATGTAACAAAAACTACTTTATTTTAGTACAAGTGTATGGATACATTTGTAATTTTCACATAAGCGGGACTTATTTGCAATACTAAAAAACTTGGAAGGGGTCGCATGTAAATGTCTACCCTCACGTGCACATAAGATGTGTCATTAAAAGGAAATTCTATATTTGCATTTGCGGCTAATGACATGTAACTGACGTAAATGGCTTCGTATTTGCTACGCAATTTGGGACGTCGCAAACAACGCAACGTAAATAACACATTTCCAATAAAAGGAGCAGAATGGTGGAGTTGGGTTTGGTGTTCGTGTATTGAAGGATTGCAAATCCAAGCAAGAAAATAACAAGAACATTGGCATTTTTTTACTGGATTTCACTCATAAGTGGAAGCAAGAAATTAGAAAGAACATTGGCATTTTTTTTACTAGATTCCACTCATAAGTGGAAGTCATGAGTAGCTACTAGCTAGATCCCCAACGATGAATGTTTGACTCCGATCTTTCACAATCTCCTTGTTAAGAGTCGAGGAATTAAAGTGCTTGGTTAGGGCTGTCAGGGAAGCTCGAGCTCGATGAGCTTAACTCGGGCTCGGTCCGTTAAGGGCTCACGAGCCGGACTCGAAACCTTAACGAGCCCGAGCATGAGTTGGGTTTTATGGCTCGTTAGCTTATCGAGTTGAGTCCGAATTGGGCGTTGTTCAACTCGGAAACTCGACTCGATAACTCGTTTCCCCTCTTAATAAAAAGTTGAAATATATATATATATATATATATATATATATATATCGAAACTTCAACATTAAGTTTGATATAAAATAGAGGTAAACATTTTGCTTGACCAAAAAGCTACATAAAAGAGTATAAAAAATCAAAGTTACAAATGGCATTTGCACAATTTAATGTATAAAATAGAACAATGACTCTTTAAGAGGTTCATGAGCCTATTCATTTTGAGGCTCGTGAGCCAACTCAGAGCCTCATGACTCGATAAGAGGCTCGTGAGCCAGCTCATTTTGAGGTTCGTGAGCCAGCTCAGAAACTCGTGGCTCGATAAGAGGCTCGTGAGTCAGCTCGAACTCGACGAGTTCGAGTTGGTGATCCAGGGCTCGACCCTTATCGAGCCCGAGTTCGAGCCTTAGTTTCTTATCGAGTTCGAGTCCGAGTTGAGGCCAACTCGGCTCGTTGAACTCGATAGACACCCATATGCTTGGTGGATAGACAAATAAAAAAAACAATACCCTCTTCTATTAGGGGCCCTTATTCGTATATAATTTTAGTTGATAAACAGAAATAATAAGGCTGCGCTAGATAGAGGGTTATCTTAAAGGAGAATACCCTCTCCAAAAAGGGTTATCCGATAGATAACCTTTTGTATGCTTTGGTGTTTGGATAGAGAATTTATTGCTGAGAATATTTGTTGTGATGTGATTTTATTGAAGTATTGAAAAATGAATAGATGTTAAATATTTTATAATTTTTAGATGGCAAGATGATATCTTACAAATTTTTTTTTGTTGGAATGGAAGAGAGAGAAATGAGTCATTTTATGTATTAAATGATAGAGAGCGTGCGATTTTCAGGTCGGCATATGTGATGGCGAATAAAAAAATCATGTTTGGCCAGGGATGCGTGGAAATGAGGGTTTATGGAAAAGGGTTTAGCTAAAGAATATTACCAGAAGAATATCTACTGCAAGAGGGTCGAGCGAAGGTGTTGTAATGTGAGTTACATCAGAAAGAAGGAGACCCCCCCCCCCCCCCCCTTTTGCCGATGTTTTGTGAGTGTGTAAAAGTAAATATGCATGTTCGTGTAATGTAATGTTTTAAACTTCAAATATCTTTAAAATCGTTAGACGCTGATAAGCAATTATAATTAAAAGAGATCCACTTTTTCTTTGCTATAACGTGCCTACGATACAGTTATTTTTGCATACATTGTATGTAATGTAATTTACATTTCCTATCTTGCATCCCGCATGGAGAACATTGTGAATGTATTTACTCTTCTAGTGTACGTCGATATCAAAAAATACTTGGATTATAATGACGATCCTTCCCATATCAAGTTGTACACTCTTTCTCTACAACACACCTATGCTATTGGAAATCATCTACGATTTACATGATTTGATTCATGTGCATGAGATCTTGTGTGTCCATCCTTACTGTTCGATCCATGACCCTAATGGTTCGTTTGATAACTGGGTTGGGTTGGATTGGAGTAACCTCCTGTGAATAGTAAATGTTTGAATGGTTAAGAGGGTTTGAGAAGGTTGGAATGAAAAATGTGATGTGATGTCACATTGATTATGTGACGAAATACGAACCCACAAATGCAGGGGGTAAACCGGGTTACCCCATGAGGTAACCTGGTAACAAAACGATAAGAGATCTGTATCCGTTTGGACGATCTAACGAGCATACGAGAAAGCACACTGTAAGTTGTTCATGCCATCACGAATCTTATCAAAACCATTTACATGCAAACCTGTATCAAGTTAAGCCTAAGTGGTCCAAACATATTTGGTTGAGCGTTGATGATTTGGCTACTTAACCCACTAAACATCTTTAATTCAACTTGCCCATAAAATATGGATGTGGACTTGAGTAGTAAAATAGATGCAAAGGCTTGAATTGATAATAAATTGGTGTAGAGGAGTTTGGTTGAGTATTTCGTGATGACAATGGGAGGTCATGGTGCATTTTCCCACCACATACTCTTTTCTTTACATTGGTTTTCTCTTAATTTTACAATTAGGACTTGAACCAATAGAAAGTAGGCAACTTGCAACCAATCTCTCCTTCGGAGAAGTCAACTTCATCACTCTCTCATGTTAGTTGAAGGTTATTTAGACATATTACAGGACAAGAGAATATATTGTAACATCTCAAACATAGTATAACATCTGGTAATCACAAAGTTTGATAATGGGTTATAAGTAGTGGGGACCTACTACTAGACAACTTAGGCTTAAGTATTTTGGGCTCTAGTCAAGGGCTCCAATTGTTTGGGTCGGTAATCTCTGATAATGGATCGATCCTAAGGGCGGAGGCATTACACATATATTCTTTGTTTCGAGAGCCATTACCATTGTAGATAAATTAATAAAGCTTCTCATGTGTTAAACATTGCATACGACAAAGCCTTGAGGCATGAGCATCCCTTGGAGACTTGATTCAAAAACCAAAACATGTAAGTTCCCTCGATCTCTCTTCCTTCCCATGTGTGCAGCTCATATATAGATGGTTGCATAATACTAATGTATGGGAGTTTTCCATACAAATCAATTATTTCCATAAGTTTTGTGCAGAATGTGAAGAATTGAGTTTAACCGCAGTGAAGGTGGAGTATCCCTGTAAACGTCATTGGTTCGATATTTCGTGACGATCTCACAATGTCTTGATGATTTTAGGATGTGTTCTTTCCCTTTCTTCTGATTGATATGATCGTGTAGATATGATCTGACCCCAGCCTTCGATTTAAATTGCATTTTGTGTACTTTTTGAGTGCATTGAATATGTCATGCATGATGCTAGTTATTACATACCTCAACTCTCATGCATGATGCTAGTTATTACATCTTAAATGATATGGTGAGAGTCTTGCATTTGGTCTTGATTTGTATATTAGATTAATTAAATGAGTAGTAATGTTTCATATATTGATTGATTTGACTATTGGACCTAGATCGATTGATTGAATCCTTTTGTAGATAATTGATCAGTTTATCAGTCATATATCCGATTAGGTTGCCTATTGATCGACTTTCCGTCCATCGAGAAGTGGCTAATCAAAGGCTATCTTAACATATATTTGGATGCATATGCACTTCATATTAATCCCTTGTTGTATCTCCGTGTAATTTGATGTATTGTACTACTATTAAGATTGTAAGCTATGGTTTGGATTAAGTAGACAATGCCCTAATGATGACTAAAGTTGGATGGATTTTTATATCTAATAATAAATTAAGTTATAGATGAACCAATGATTGTTTGAGAGTCATGGATGTATGTCTTGTTGACGCCATACGAATGGTTGCTACATCATATACAATGTGCCTTACCATGCACCTAGTTAGGTGATAAGATAAGCTTGTCAACAATGATTAAAACATTTAACTAGGATTTCCTTATGCACTATCTTGATCACAATTTGTTGGTTGTTTTAGATACATGAGTGCAAGTATATCAATATTATGGAAATATATGCTAAATTACATACTTCCAATGCTATTTAGATTGCGTAACAATATCTTGATTGATCACTTAAATGATTAGAATTACACATACTAGTTGATCTAACTTGATAGAAAAATGCATGCTTGAATACAATAATCTGAATTAGGTTATTAGATTGCTTTTGCTATATTCTATAGTTAATAAATGACGCCTCTTCTTTAGTTTGATGATCATTGCTTCTGTTGTACTCGACGATAAAAAAGTTAAGTAGGTGTCTTAACTTGAGAACACTAGAATGTTTCACTCAATATGGTGCAGTTGCTTAACAACCATGCTTGCCACTTGATGTATAGGATAGTTAACTCCGCGATGACGGCTTATATAATTATCGGTTGCGTTCCTTGAAGCAGGAGTACCGGTGTGTGTTGTTGTTTCATTAATATTTTCATATAGAATGCTAACATATGTTCAGTTATGTTGCGTAATATAATGGCATTACATCGTCTATCGCCTTTTTGCTTTACTAGACTAGTTGGCTCATACTTTATTTTTGTGACCTACTTTAGGTAAGCATGTAATCAAGAAGTAAAATTTGTGAGGTGGAGATCCTCACTTAGTCATGTACTCACCTTATTTATTTAGGTTTATGATGTATGCTTAGGCCCTCTTTTATTGCAACTAGCTATTGGACCTAGCATGAACTTTTGTCCATATATAATGAGAACATGTCATGATTTATCTTTCTTAGTTAATTGCGTATTTAAATGGGACTTTTTACCTCATGAATCCTAAAACCTTTATAAATTACCTTCTCGACGTTGTATTCTTTCTAACTAACACCAACACTGTGCAAACTTGCTAACTGTTACACCACAACCCTTCAGGAGTTAACCGGACAGAGTTTGTCAGAGTCTGTAGTGTAAGAGCTAGCAAGTTGACTGGGTTTAGGTGATAAATACATATAATACAATATCGAGAAGCTAATTTACAAAATCTCCAGAATTTGTGGTGTAAAAATCACTATTTAAATTGAAAATCAAATATCGTTGTATATTCATTAGACGATGAGAGTTGAATTATGATATCCAAGTTACTCTAAAATCAATCGCAACATGTTTATCTTCGTCATTGATATTCTTGTTATCTAGGAAGATTGCAAACATTGTTAATATTTTACATGGTTAATTGGCATCCCCATATGAAAAATCGTATTTATTTTTCGCGTAGTTGAGAGTTGAGATTACTACCATAGGTTTTGAATGTTAAATAGTGATCAGAGAAATTCTAGACTTCTTAGCAATTAATCAAAATGCATGCAAAATTATCATATGTTATATGTGATCGCGTATTTTCTTAGGCCTTGTTCGTTCGGAGAATAAGCATTGGAATAAGGAGTCAATTCCCCGTTCAGCACGATTTCCAAGAGTACAGCTACTCTCATTCATGTCCCATTATTTCATCCACCATTATTCCTACGTTTTTTTCACTTTACCTACCATTATTCCACTTTATTCTTATTATTCCTATCTTTCCAACCAAACAGAAAATAGACCCTTATTCTCCTTATTCTGCATCCTTATTCTTGCTTATTTCCGAACTGAACGCCCCCTAGTGTCTTTATCAAATAGCACTTTTAGATTTGATTATACACTTCACGTGTATGTAAATCAGTTTTAATTGTATCATACGGAATCGTCAAATAAAACAAATTGAATTATGATATCCAAACTATATGGATGGTATCTAAGAATAACTAGGAAACTACAAAGTGAGTCTACAACGCCGATTCGTTTTAAATCCACCATCATATCGTCCATTGTTGATTATAAAGATTGGTTCATTAGGAAATGATTTGTTATACTTAAAGTCATCGATGAGTATCATATCTATAACGGTCCATGTAGCAATGATTAACTATTGCATTTTTAGAATCTTGAACTCAATAGTTTTGAACTAATAACCAGTGATGATTAGTTTAAAAGTTTGAAAAATAACTGCTAATAAGTGTTTCCATGCATACATTCGTTAATGGTACAGCAACATATATGACTTTTATCTCTGATTCCAACTATAAAAAATTAGTTTACAACGAACGAATATGTTTGACAATGAATGATATATCGAAGGATTTCAAAAGAAGCGTCTCTATAGCCTCGTTCTATTGTAATGACATTATAGTTCCTATGATATGTGTATTTTTTTCAATATAATATCAAGTATCTTTTATGCGAATCATGGAAATCAAGTTATTTAATTTTGATTCAAGCTTTAGTTAGAATGCATGAATATGTGATGGTGAATGAAAAGCATGAAGCTGTGATGAAGAATGGAAAATGAAAAGATAGTATTATTAATACAAATGATGTAAAGCTTTCATTTGCATATATATATATATATATTCACAATATGATCAGTTACAAGGGCACGACTAATTACTTGACAGAATCCTCAACCAACCTAAACTCCAGAATTAAAAAGTACTTATCCATGAAAATTATCTTGAGCTATAATTGATTAATCAATATATTTCTATTTTGTTGTAGTAGTTTCACAATTTGTTAATACATATTTCTTTAAAAAACAATAAATATTATTTCAATAGTCGCCTAATTATATCGTAATATGCTTTTTTACTGCCTTTAATATAAAGAGATATATTTTCTGTACTTTTTTTCATATATTCAATTGACTAAAGATAACTATGAAAGGTCAGTCATTTTTTCTATCTTTAATCTTAAATTTATTGAAATATTTCAGTATAATTTTGTGAGTTATTTTAATTATGAATTATATGTTTTTAACAACACATGCAAATGGCATGGAAATATCAAAATTAAATGCACCTAGAGTAGTATGTTTGGCACCACTACGAAAATTATTGGTTTTATCCCTGACCAACAAATCTAGAGAAATTCTTATAAAGAACTCCAAGATGTTCCAGCCATCCTTGATTGGATGATTTTTCCTTACATCTCAATCCATCATATTAGATTAGCAAAATAGATATAATCTAATACTTTCTATTATTTTAATATAGTATAAGTAAAAGGCAATGCGTTCACTTATTTAAACTTCTCACTTCGAAGATAGAAAGAAAATTCAAATATTTAATTTAAAACATATTGATTTATGTGTTAGCTCTTTGGTGTTCCAAAAAACCGATTTTCATTGATCAGTTATCTAACCAAAAATTAATTCATGATGATTTGACTTTTTTGTTCAATAAGGTATCAACTTGCTATAAAAAGGTTCTGATCTCAATCTTATTGTAGCAGTGAGGAAGAATGATCGAAAATGAGTTTACGATATAGGAGAGCATGTATCGAGATGTTAATGGCTAGAGGATAAGAAGACAATTTGATGACACGCTTTCCAAACTCAATGTCAAGGAGAGTGAAGAAATGGTGGTGGCGGACGACAACTCCAACAGCATGCTCTGGTGACGGAGAGGGGGAAATAAGATATTGTAAAGAGGGTATTAAAGACGATAATAAAACACATATTTTATTTATAAATGCCAGATATGATGGTGTCATTCTACAACACATTTTAGAAAGGTTGTTTCTAAAAAGAACACGTCCAAGAAAAAAACTAGAGCATGCAATAAGTTCTTCAAAACTCGAAGATAAAGACGTACAATATGCGATGCCCACAAATCTATATTATAAGCAGATCATATTTTCTTATTTATTCTTAAGGTTCGGATAACCACATCTTGACTAGTTCTTGTTGATCTTCTTAGCATTCATGTAGTCCACCTCCTTCGTCACTGTCATCCCCATTTCTGATTGCGATGCAGGGCAAGCTACTGAGGAAGATGTTGCATTTGTATCCACTTGGAGGCTCGCGATCTTACGTCTCACATTAATATGCATTTTATCCAAAGCTTCTTGGAGGCGTGAAACTTCACCAAGGTCAAGAGACTCCACGAGTGCTGGACCATTAGCAAGGCACTGGAAGGCAAGGGTAGTGTATTGCATATCCTCATTGGACTTCTCGACCTTCTTGATTTTCTCAGTTGTCTTCTTGATGCAACTCTCGAGATAATCATCATGGTTCATCATATTCTTTTCCATGCACTCAATTTGTGGTGTGGATCCCAAACGCTCGAGGACCGCAGCAACCTCAGCAATGCTTGGCCACACCTTAGGCTTGTGTTCATCCTCCCCAAAGATGATGGCGCAAGCCTGCACATCACAAAGCGTACTAATTTCACTTACCTTCTTGATGACATTCTTGCTCCTCTTCCTGAAAGTCACGCGACGGGTAGATTTGTTGGGGATCTTATCAAGCTTCGAGCTTCCCATTGGATCTCCTTCTCAGGTGGTGCAGCATATGAGAACAACAAGTGAGCCTTTTATACTAGTAAAAGAAAATCATAGACATGATTCGATGCCATATAAGAGTTCTTTCTTATCTTTATATCCCAATTTGTTCATCTAAACAAGGAAAGGAAATGTGATACTGAAACAAGTGTATACATACCGTAAAATGTGGATGGAAAATCATCAAACATTCGGAAGATTACGTTTTTCGAGTGCGACAAATCCCAAATATAGAGATATTATAATATAGAAATAAATAATAAAAGCACTTTAAAAATTTCTTTCTAAATCTAATATGGATACTTTACATATATACCCTTATAATTATAATTATATGTGTTTATATTACCATATTTTAACTTTGACTTATCTCGATCCTATCAAGGTAAATTCACATTATCAACTTGTCATGCTTAGAAATGTTTAGACTATTGTAACATCCTAAACACTATGAAGTAGAAAAACTTACAAAATATGAATGGATCATAAGACAACTTGATCATTTTTGTTGTGATATAGATCTAGCAAATGTGCATCCCACTTTATCCTTTGATCTTTATGTCTACATGACAAGATGATATGTCATGTTATATGTATCATCTTCTTATGATGTTATTTGTTACAAATAAATATATTTATTTTCTGTAAAAGAATTATATAATAGCATTATGATTACATGGAAATAATTATATACTTTTTTAAAAGTTTCACTATTTGTATGCTTTCTCAGTAGAGATGCAAACGAATGTGGATATAATTGTGTTGTAGTTATATTTATATTAAAGGAAAACATGGATATTCGCATCTAACTCTGAAGAATATGGGCATTCAAAATTTACATTCAACAAAAACAAATATGAATGCGAATATCATATTCTATACGAATATTAATTTTGTAAAGCAAATAGATGCATATATGAACCCTCATTTTCCCTCTCTGCAATATACACACACGCACACATACAGATACACTTATGTACATACAATTGTACGTATGTACGTACGTATGTATATATGTATGTATGTGCAATGCCCTGCGGACCCAGTGGCTACCCGACCCAATCCACCTAAACTTTTGAAGATCCAGATACTCAGCATTAGTCGCATTGACCCGCTTTGATTAACACTCGGAATGTAAAGAAGGAAAATAAATGATATAATGCAATGTTCCAACAACATAATATTATATACAATTCCCAGTCGTTCACAATTATTTAAATTTTAAATAGAGTTTTCGATACACACATATATATATATATTGCGTGACTCAAAACTTAGAGTGTGAAAGCTGCAAAATAGTATAAGGACTAGTACACCTCTATTAGTGAACACATACCATGTAGTCTGATGGGAACCATGAAATCTCAAGGTCAATACTCAACAATAACCTGTAAACCTGGATGAGCTTTCAAAATATGTATGAGTGAAAATCTCGGTATAGCTAAAGCATGATAGCACCACATTATTATCAGAATTATAAAAGAGATATAGGACAGAGATGTGTTCGTATTCCTTTATTTAATTTTCGTCTAGTTATTGCTTGCCAATCCAAACATTCTATAGTGGCTAATTATTAACTAACGCAACCCATCTACAGAGACCGATTGCTCTACGTTACATAATGGTTACTATAATGTTTACTATGTATTCCACAAGTGTTTGTATTATTATTAAGCATACTATGAACTCACCATTTGCACATTTATCTATGTGTTCAGTTGGGTTAATCAGATAGATATATACATTTAAGTATATTATTCAAGGCATCTATAATTGTTCATTTGCCGAATTCAAACCATAATAATATCATAATCTCACAATCATATACATAGTATGCACTCAAGAAATCAACTCAAGCAACAATCCTCGACTCCAACTTCAATGTGCTTCTCCCAATTTACTCGTTATGATGATAATACCCAAAAGCGAGTACATCGTGGCCAATTGGGACTACATCAAATGCATCATTATGATGAAGTACAAGTATTTTGATGAGTGTCGTACTAGGCATGTGGAATAGATTGAAAGTAGCAGTAGCACTAAGCTCTACCGACAGGGTTGTGGACTTATCGATAGTATGCATGGAGTTCAAAACTAGCATTCCATTTAGGACTCATGACGACCATTACTGTTACGCCCCACTCTCGAGTATACTAAATTCTCTAAGTATAACACATGCAAACAAGCATTGATAATGTCGTTTTTGTCTTAATTTTATATAGTCATATATAGATAGTTCATGGTTATCCCTTACTGTGCTAGGGTTTCCTTCCATTAGGTTGTCATTTTTTTAAATTAGGCATACATTGTTCCACCTCAAGTCATCATGTTTGTAGACCAAATCCAACTCCGAAGAAGGTGGCATCTCCTCATTCAACCATTGGTCTCCTTACCTCTCAAATCATATCACTTGTCATCCGAAATGTATTTATTCATATGGCTTTCCCACACGTTTTCACAAGATTATCAATTTGTTACAATTAATCAACTCCCATATAACCCGAACTTATTTCTGAAGTCAAATTACCCTTTCGCATGGTCATGTGCGACTCGTCAATTGGTCTTGTAAGATGTTGATAATCAGCTAACTCACAATTTGTTCATTTAACTAGTGATTTTAGTATCATGGATAGTCTGTGATCTTTACCATGTACAGTCTCATGTTACGACTCCAAGGTATTTAGTACCTTAGATCTCAGACTTCGTAGGAATACATTTGAGGTATGTACGACCAAACTAAGTTCCAACACTTACACTTGTTTCATTGATTGATATAAATAGTGATATAGATAATCCAAGTGCATATATATATATATATATATATATATATATATATATATATATATATATATATATATATATATATATATATATATATATATATATATGGGCTCATTAGACCTTATGTGTGCATCCCCACATTTCATTCTAGTAAGACCAAGCTCACATCTAAGCATTCTTCATTTGAGGGAGCCTAAGTCGTATTGGTTGTAATGGAGATCTCTCAGAAGTTTCACACAATATGGCGGCACCCAACTTTAATTACTTAATCAGAAGATAACAGTATACTAACAAAAGTCAAAGTGGAATTTAAATACAGTTGGAAAACTCTTCTTTGATGCACCTCTCTGATCATAATCAACTCGACTCATGCACCCTCCCCTAATGACCGTTTGGAATTCATCCATAGTAATAGTTTATCAATGGAGACTTAAATCCCAACATTCAATTACGTGGGCTTCATACCCATGCACACATTTGTCTTGGGGCTTAGCATTCTCTTTTTATTCATAAATCCATTCATTTATTTTTGAGTGCACCCAACATATTTCATTTATTTATGGCGACACCCAACATATTTCTATAATGTTTGAGTGCATTGAATATGTCATGTTCATCGATTCATACCTCAACTCTCATGCATGGTGCTAGTCACATCTCAAATCATATAGGGAGAGTCTTGCATATGGGCTTGATTTGTATATTAGATTAATCAACTGAGAAGTAATGTTACACATGTTGATTGATTTGGGCTATTGGACCCAGATCGATTAACGGGATCCTTTTGTAGTCAAATGATCAGCTGATCAGTCATATGTCTGATTAGGTTTGTCTACTGATCGACCTTCTAGTACATTGAAAAGTGGCTAATCAAAGCCTATCTTGACACATGTTTGGATGCATATGCACCTAATATTAGTCCCTTATTGTTTCTCCATGTAATTTGATGTATTGTAACTACTATTAAGATTGTAATGTGTGATTTGGATTAAGTAGAAAATGGCCTAATGACGACTAAAGTTGGATGGACTCTTATGTCTGATGGTATAAATTAAATTATAGATGAACCAACACTTGCTTGAGAGGCATGGATGGATGTCTTATTGACTCCATATGAATGGTTGTTGCATCATTTACAATGTGCCTTACCATGCACCTAGTTAGGTGATAAGATAAGCTTGCCAACAATGATTAAAACATTTAATTAGGATTTGCTTATGCACTATCTTGATCACAACTTGATGGTTGTTTTAGCATACATAGTGCAAGTATACATGCTATGGAAATATATGCTAAATTACATACTTTTAATGTTATTTAAATTGCATAACAATATCTTGATTGATCACTTAATTGATTAGAGTTACACACCCTAGTTGATGTAACTTGATAGAGAAATGCATGCTTGGATACAGTAATCTGAATTAGATTATAAGATTGCTTTTGCTATATTCTATAGTGAATAAATGATGCTTCTTCTTTAGTTTGATGATCCTTACCTCTGTTGCACTCGACGATAAAAAGGTTAAGCAGGTGTCTTAACACGAGAACACTAGAATGTTTCAGTCAATCTGGTGCATTTGGTTGACAACCATGCTTGCCACTTGATGTATAGGCTAGTTAACTCCACGACGAGGGCTTATATAATTTTCTATTGCGTGCCTTAAAGTAGAGTACCGGTATGTGTTGTTGTTTCATTAATCATTCCGTGTAAAATGCTAACATATGTTCAGTTATGTTGCGTAATATAATAGTATTACATCGTCTATCACCTTTTTGCTTTACTAGACTAGTTGGCTCATACTTTATTTTTGTGACCTGCTTTAGGTAAGCATGTAATCAAGGAGTATGCACTTTGGTCAAAATTACACCAATCCAATAGTGGATTGCAAGAGGATATTTGGGAGGTGGAGATCCTCACTTATTCATGTACTCACCTTATTTATTTTGGTTTATGATGCATGCTTAGGCCTCCTTTTATTGCAATTAGCTATTGGGGCAGCATGATTTTTTTCATATATAACGAGAATATGTCATGATTAATCTTTCTTAGTTAATTGCATATTTAAATGGGATTTTTTACCTCATGAATCCTAAAAACTTTATAAATTACCTTCTCTGCATTGTATTCTTTCATATTATCACCAAAATCGTGCAAACTTGCTAACTGTTACACCACAATCCTTTCAATAGTTAACCAGAGTCTGTCATAGTCTGTAGTGTAAGAGTTAGCAAGTTGGCAACGTTTAAGTGATAACTACAAATAATACATGGCCAAAAAGTAATTTACAAAATTTCCAGAATTTGTGGTGTAAAAATCACTATTTAAATTGAATATCGAATGTGATGTATATTCATTAGATGACAAGAGTTGAATTATGATATCCAGGTTACTCTAAAATCAATCGGAACATGTTTATCTTTGTCGTTGATATTCTTGTTATCCGGGAAGATTGCAAACATCGTTAATATTTTACATGGTTAATTGGCACTCCCATCTGAAAAGTCGTATTTATTCTTCACGTAGTTGAGAGTGATGAGATTACTACCATAGGTTCTGAATGATAATCAGTGATCAGAGAAATTCTAGATTCTCCGTAATTAATCAAAATGCAAGCAAAATTATCATATGTTATATGTGATTGCTTATTTTCTTAGGCATTGTCCGTTCGGATAATAAGTACTGGAATAAGGAGTCAATTCCTGTTCGGCACGGTTTCCGAGAGTACCACTATTCCCATCCACACCCGATTATTTCATCCACCATTATTCCTACCTTTATTCCACCTTACCTACCATTATACCACCTTATTCTCATTATTCCTATCTTTCCAGCCAAACAAAAAAAGACCCTTATTCTCCTTATTCTGCATCCTTATTCTTGCTTGTTCCATAACCGAACACCCACTAGTGTCTTATCGAACAGCACTTTTAGATTTGATTTTACACTTCACATATATGTAAATCAGTTTTAATTGGATCAGCTAGAATCGTCAAATAAAACTAATTGAATTATGATATCCAAACTATATGAATGGTGGCCAAGAATAACTCGGAAACTACAAAGTGAGTCTACAATGCCGCTTCATTTTAAATCCATCATTATATCATCCACTGTTGATTATGAAGATTGGTTCATTAGGAAATGATTTGTAATACTTAAAATCATCGACGAATATCATATGTGCAAGACTCTGTAACGCTCCATGTAGCAATGATTAAGTTTTGCTATTTTGTAGAATCTTGAAGTCACTAGTTTTGAACTAATAACCAGTGATGATTAGTTTAAAAGTTTGAAAAATAACTACTAATAAGTGCCGCTATGCATACATTCGTTAATGATACAACAACAGATATGCATTTTTCTCTGATTTCAACTATAACAATTTAGTTTACAATGAACAAATATGTTTGACAACGAACGATAAATCGAAGGATTTCAAAAGAAGTATCTCTGTAGCTTCATTTTGTTGTAATGACATTATCGTTCCTATGATATGTATATTTTTTCAATATAATATCAAGTATCTTTTATGTGAATCATGGAAATTAATTTTGATTCAAACTTTAGTTAGAATGCATGAAGATGCGATGGTGAATGAAAAGCATGAAGTTGTGATGGAGAATGGAAAATGAAGAGATAGTAGCTATATATATAGGATTTCCTTCCAATAGGACTTGGTTCTTCCC
This sequence comes from Ottelia alismoides, assembly GCA_037367405.1. NCBI lineage: Eukaryota > Viridiplantae > Streptophyta > Magnoliopsida > Alismatales > Hydrocharitaceae > Ottelia > Ottelia alismoides. The sequence goes on from JAZKJV010011618.1 coordinate 888,455, forward strand.
CTACTTTGTAGAAAATATGATGACTTTAGTAAAATACATATACAGATTGTATTACAATGTGCAGTTTTAATGTTTCTATTATAATATGCATTTTTATGCGGTTTTTGTATTTATAATGTATAGTTACAATACAAACTGTATAAGCATTCTACTAAAGTGCTCGTGTTTTCTACAAAAAGATGGTGGCCTTCCTGAAATCAGGAATGATGCATCCTATTGGAAGGACCCTATATGTATGTATGTATGTATGCATGTATGTATGTATGTATGTATATGTATGTATGCATGTATGTATGAATCCCTCCCATATGTCATTCAAATTCGTCAGAAACAGAGAATCATATGCCCTCCATCTAGAACAGGTACGATTACAACAATTCTAAGACCGTTAAATTACCTGTTCTAAATGGAATGCGTAAGAGTCTATGTTTCTGACGAAATTCCAATGACACATAGAAGGGATATATAAATGAATATACATGGTGATATTTTTCAAAAATAAAAAATAAAAAATTGCGGAGAAGTGGGAGCAACCCCATTTTTTCTTATATATATATTCACAATATGATCAGTTACAAGGGCACGACTACATATTACTTGACATAATCCTCGACCAACCTAAACTCCAAAATTAAAAATTACTTACCCATGAAAATTATTTTGAGCTAGAAGTGATTAATCAATATATTTTTACTTTGTTGTAGTAGCTTTAAAATTTGTTAATACATATTTCTTTAAAAAACCAATAAATATAATTTCAAGAGGCACTTACTTATATCGTAATATGTTTTTAGTGCCTTTAATATAAAGAGATATATTTTCTGTATTTTTTGTTCATAAATTCAATTGACTAAAGATAACTATGAAAGGTCAGTCGTTTTTTTCGATCTTTAATCTTAACTTTATTGAAATATTTTCATTATAATTTTGTGGATTATTTTAATTATGAATTATATATTGTTACCAACACATGCAAATGGCATGGAAATATCAATTACGAAAATTCTTGGTCTTATCCCTGACCAACAAAACTAGAGAATTTCTTATAAAGAACTCCGAGATGTTCTAGTCATCCTTGATTGGATGATTTTTCCTTACATCTCAATCCATCATCTTATATCAGCAAAATAGATACAATCTACACGATTTATTATTTTAATATAGTATAAGTAAAAGGTAATGCGTTCATTTATTTAAACTTCTCACTTCGAATATTGAAAGAAAATTCAAATATTTAATTTAAAACACATTGATTTACGTGTTAGCTTTGTGGTGTTCTAAAAAACCGGTTTTCATTGATCAATTATCTAACAAAAAATTGATTTATGATGATTTGAATTTTTTGTTCAATAAGGTTGCAACTTGCTATAAAAAGGTGCTGATCTCAATCTTATTGTAGCAGTGAGGAAGAATGATCTAAAATGAGTTTTTGATATAGGAGAGCATGCATCAAGATGTTAATGGCTGGAGGATAAGAAGATAATTTGACAACACGCTTTCCAAACTCAATATGAAGGAGAATGAAGAAATGGTGGTGGTTGACGACAACTCCAACCGCATGCTCTGGTGACGGAGAGAGGAAAATAAGATCTTGTAATGAGGGTATTAAAGACGATAATAAAACACATATTTTTATTTATAAATGCGGATATGATGGTGTCATTCTACAACACATTTTACAAAGGGTGTTTCTAAAAAGAACATGTCCAAGAAAAAAACTAGAGCATGCAAAGTTGTGCATGCAATAAGTTCTTCAAAACTCGAAGATAAAGACGTACAATATATGATGCCCACAAATCTATATTATAAGCAGATCATATTAGCTTATTTATTCTTAAGGTCCGGATAACCAAATCTTGACTAGTTCTTATTGATCTTCTTAGCATTCATGTAGTCCACCTCCTTCATCATCATCGTCCCCATTTCTGACTGCGATGCAGGGCAAGCTACTGAGGAAGATGTTGTATTTGTATCCACTTGGAGGCTCGCGATCTTACGTCTCACATTAATATGCATTTTATCCATAGCTTCTTGGAGGCGTGAAACTTTACCAAGGTCAAGAGACTCCACGAGTGCTGGACCATTAGCAAGGCATTGGAAGGCAAGGGTAGTGTATTGCATATCCTCATTGGACTTCTCGACCTTCTTGATTTTCTCAGTTGTCTTCTTGATGCAACTCTCGAGATAATCATCATGGTTCATCATATTCTTTTTCATGCACTCATTTTGTGGTGTGGATCCCAAACGCTCGAGGATCGCAGCAACCTCAGCAATGCTTGGCCACACCTTAGGCTTGTGTTCATCCTCCCCAAAGATGATGGCGCAAGCCTGCACATCACAAAGCGCACTAATTTCACTTACCTTCTTGATGACATTCTTGCTCCTCTTCCTGAAAGTCACGCGACGGGTAGATTTGTTGAGGATCTTGTCAAGCTTCGAGATTGCCATTGGATCTCCTTCTCAGGTGGTGCAGGATATGAGAACAACAAGTGAGTCTTTTATACTTGTAAAAAGAAAATCATAGACATGATTTGATGCCATATAAGAGTTCTTTCTTATCTCTGTATCCCAATTTGTTCATCTAAAAAAGGAAAGGAAATGTGATATACTGAAACAAGTGTACACATACCGTAAAATGTGGGTGGAAAATCATCAAACATTCGGAAGATTACATTTTTTAAGTGCGACAAATCCCAAATATAGATATATTATAATATAGAAATAAATAATAAAAGTACTTTAAAAAAATCTTTCTAAATCTAATATGGATACTTTACATATATACCCTTATAATTATAATTATATATGTTTATGTTACCATATTTTAACTTTGACTAAACTCGATCCTATCAAGGTAAATTCACATTATCAACTTGTCATGCTTACAAATATTTGGACTATTGTAACATCCTAAACACTATGAAGTAGAAAAACTTACAAAATATGAATGGATCGTAAGACAGCTTGATCATTTTTGTGGTGATATAGACCTAGCAAATGTGCATCCCACTTATCCTTTGATCTTTATGTCTACATGACAAGATGATATGTCATGTTATACGTATCCCCTCCTTATGATGTTATTTGTTACTAATAACTATATTTAATTTCTGCAAAAGAATTATATAATAGCGATATGATCACATGGAAATAATTATATACCTTTTTAAAAGTTTCACTATTTGGATGCTTTCTCAGTAGAGATGCAAACGAATGTGGATATAATTGTGTTGTAGTTATATTTATATTAAAGAAAAATATGGATATTCGCATCTAACTCTGAAGAATATGGGCATTCAAAATTTACATTCAACGAAAACAAATATGATTGCGGATATCATATTCTATACGAATATTAATCTTGTAAAGCAAATAGATGCATATATGAACCCTCATTATCCCTCTTTGCAACACACACATACATATACACTTAGGTACATACAATTGTACGTACGTACGTATGTATATATGTATGAATGTGCAATGCCCTGCAGATCCGGTGGCTACCTGACCCAATCCACCTAAACTTTTGAAGATCCAGACACTCAACACTAGTCGCGTTGACCCGCTATGATTAACACTCAGAATGTAAAAGAAGGAAAATAAATGATATAATGCAATGTTCAACAACATATTATTATATACAGTTCCCAGTCATTCACAATTATTTAAATTCTAAACAAAGTTTTTGATATATATATATATACATACATATATATATATATATATACATACATACATATATATATATATATATATATACATACATACATATATATATATACATACATACATATATATATATATATATATATATTGCGTGACTCAAAACTTAGAGTGCGGAAGCTGCAAAATAGTATACAGACTAGTACACCTCTATTAGTGAACACATACCATGTAGTCTGATGGGAACCATGAAAGCTCAAGGTCGATACTCAACAATAACCTGTAAACCTGGACGAGTTTTAAAAAGTATGTACGAGTTAAAATCTCAGTATAGCTAAAGCATGATAGCACCACGTTATTATCAGAATTATAAAAGAGATATGAGACAGAGATGTGTTCGTGTTCCTTTATTTAATTTCCATCTAGTTATTGCTTACCAATCCAAACATTCTATAGTGGCTAATTATTAACTAACACAACCCATCTACAGATACCGATTGCTCTACGTTGCATAATGGTTACTATAATGTTTACTATGTATCAAGTGTTTGTATTATTATTAAACATATTATGAGCTTACCATTTGCACGTTTATTATTATTAAACATATTATGAGCTTACCATTTGCACGTTTATCTATGTGTTCAGTTGGAGTTAATCATATAGATATTTACATTTAAGTATACTATTCAAGGCATCTATAATTGTTGATTTGCCAACTTCAAACCATAATATCATAATCTCAACAATCATATACATAGTATGCACTCAAGCAATCAACTCAAGCAACAATCCTCAACTCCAACTTCAACGCGCTTCTCCCAATTTACTCGTTATGATGATAATACCCAAAAGCGAGTACATCATGGCCAATTGGGACTACATCAAATGCATCATTATGATCAAGTACAAGTATTTTGATGAGTGACGTACTAGGCATGTGGAATAGATTTAAAGTAGCAATAGCACTAAGCTCTACCGACATGGCCGTGGACTTATCGATGGTATGCATGGAATTCAAAACTAGCATTCCATTTAGGACTCACTATGACCATGACTGTTACGCCCCACTCTCGGGTATACTAAATTCTCTAAGAATAACAAATGCAAACAAGCATTGATAATGTTGTTTTTTGTCTTACTTTTATATAGTCATATCTAGACAGTTCATGGTTATCCCTTATTGTGCCAGGGTTTCCTCCCCATTAGGTTGTCATTTTTTAAAATTAGGCATACATTGTTCCACCTCAAGTCGCCATGTTTGTAGACCAAATCAAACTCCGAAGAAGGTGGAGTCTCCTCATTCAACCATTGGTCTCCTTACATCTCAAATAATATCACTTGTCATCCGAAGTGTATTTATTCATATGGCTTTCCCACACGTTTTCACAAGATTATCAATTTGTTACAATTAATCAACTCCCATTTTACCGGTACTTATTTCTGAAGTCAAATTACCGTTTCTCATGGTCATGTGCGACTCATCAATTGGTCTTGTAAGATGTTGATAACTAGCTAACTCACAGTTTGTTTATTTAACTAGTGATTTTAGTATCATGGATAGTATGTGATCTTTACCCTGTACGGTCTCATGTTACGACTCCAAGGTATTTAGTATCTTAGAGCTCAGACTTCGTAGGAATACAATTGAGGTATGTACGACCAAACTAAGTTCCAACACTTACACTTGTTTCATTGATTGATATAAATAGTAATATAGATACTCCAAGTGCATATATATATATATATATGGGCTCATTGGACCTTATGTGTGCATACCCACACTTCATTCTAGTAAGACCAAGCTCACATCTAAGCATTCTTCATTTGAGGGAGCCTAAGTCGTATTAGTATAATGGAGATCTCTCAGAAGTTTCACACAATATGGCGGCACCCAACTTTAATACATTAATCAGAAGATAATAATATACTAACAGAAGTCAAAGTGAACTTTAAATACAGTTGGAAAATTCTTCTTTGATGCACCTCTCTGATCATAATCAACTCGACTCATGCACCCTCCCCTAATGACCATTTGGAATTCATCCATATTAATAGTTTATCAATGGAGACTTACATCCCAACATCCAATCATTCATATACAAGCTCGTGGGCTTCATACCCATGAACACATTTTGTCTTAGGGCTTAGCACTCTCTTTTTATTCATAAATCCATTCTTTTATTTTTGAGTGCACCCAACATATTCCATTTATTTACGGCGGCACCCAACATATTTATATAATTTTTTAGTGCATTAAATATGTCATGTTCATAGATTCATATCTCACTCTCATGCATGGTGCTGGTCACATCTCAAATGATATAGGGAGAGTCTTGCATTTGGGCTTGATTTGTATACTATATTAATCAAATGAGAAATAATGTTTCATATATTGATTGATTTGGCTATTGGACCTAGATCGATTGATTGAATCATTTTGTAGTCAACTGATCGATTTATCGGTCATATGTCCGATAAGGTTGCCTACTGATCGACTTTCCGTCCATCGAGAAGTGACTAATTAAAGGCTATCTTGACGCATAATTTGGATGCAATGCACCTAATATTAGTTCCTCATTTTATCTCCATGTAATTTGATGTCTTGTACTACTACTAAGATTGTAAGCCATGATTTGAATTAAGTAGACAATGCCCTCATGACGACTAAAGTTGGATGGACTCCTATGTCTGATGGTATAAATCAAATTATAGATGAACGAACACTTGCTTGAGAGGCATTGATGGATGTCTTGTTGACACCATATGAATGGTTGCTACATCAATCACAATGTGCCTTACCATGCACCTAGTTAGGTGATAAGATAAGCTTGCCAACGATGATTAAAACATTTAAGTAGGATTTGCTTATGCACTATGTTGATCACAACTTGTTGGTTGTTTTAGCATACATGAGTGCAAGTATAACATGCTATGGAAATATATGCTAAATTACATATTTTCAATGTTATTTAGATTGCATAACAATATCTTGATCGATCACTTAACTGATTAGAATTACCCATCCTAGTTGATGTAACTGATACAGAAATGCATGCTTGAATACAGTAATCTTAATTAGGTTACAAGATTGGTTTTGCTATATTCTATAGTGAATACATGATGCCTCTTCTTTAGTTTGATGATCATCACTTCTGTTGTACTCGATGATAAAAAAAGTTAAGTAGGTGTCTTAACATGAGAACACTAGAATGTTTCACTCAATCTGGTACCATGCTTGCCACGTGATGTATAGGCTAGTTAACTCCATGACGAGGGCTTATATAATTTTCGATCGCGTGCCTTGAAGTAGGAGTACCGATATGTGTTGTTGTTTCATTAATCTTTTCGTATAAAATGCTAACATATGTTCAATTATGTTGCGTAATACAATATTATTACATCGTCTATCGCCTTTTTGCTTTATTGGACTAGTTCGCTCATACTTTATTTTGTGACCTACTTTAGGTAAGCATGTAATCAAGGAGTATGCACTTGGTTCAAATTACACCAATCGAGTAGTGGATTGCAAGAGGATATTTAGGAGGTGGAGATCCTCACTTAGTCATGTACTCACCTTATTTATTTTGGTTTATGATGCATGCCTAGGCCTCCTTTTATTGCAATTAGCTATTGGAGTATTAGCTATTGGAGCAACATAAACTTTTTCCATATAAAATGAGAATATGTCATGATTAATCATTCTTAGTTAATTGCATATTTAAATGGGATTTTTTACCTCACGAATACTAAAAACTTTATTTTTTGGCACTGTATTCTTTCTAATTATCACCAAAACCGTGCAAACTTACTAATTGTTACACCACAACCCTTTCAAGAGTTAACCAGAGTTCGTCATAGTATGTAGTGTAAGAGTTAGCAAGTTGGTAGGGTTTAAGTAGTAACTACATATAATACAAGACCGAGAAGGTAATTTACAAAATTTCTAGAATTTGTGGTGTAAAAATCACTATTTACATCGAATATCGAATATCATTGTATATTCATTAGACGACAAGAGTTGAATTATGATATCCATGTTACTCTAAAATCAACCGGAACATGTTTATCTTTGTCATTGATATTCTTGTTATCCAAGAAGATTGCAAACATCGATAATATTTTACATGGTTATATGGCACCCCCATATGAAAAGTCGTATTTATTTTTCATATAGTTGAGAGTGATTGAGAATACTACCATAGGTTTTGAATGATAATTAGTGATCCGAGAAATTCTAGACTACTCACCACTTAATCAAAATGCATGCAAAATTATCATATGTTATATGTGATCGCTTATTTTCTTAAGCCCTGTTCGTTTGGAGAATAAGCACCGAAATAAGGAGTCAATTCCCCGCTCGATACGGTTTCCAAGAGTACGGCTATTTCCATCCACGTCCCATTATTTCATCCACCATTGTTCCTACGTTTATTCCACCTTATCTATCATTATTCCACCTTATTCTCGCTATTCCTATCTTTCCATCCAAACAGAAAATAGACCCTTATTCTCCTTATTCCGCATGCTCATTCTTGCTTATTCCCGAACTGAACACCTCCTGGTGTCTTTATCGAATAACACTTTTAGATTTGATTTTACACTTCACATATATGTAAATCAGTTTTAATTGGATCCCGTAATGGTCAAATAAAACTAATTGAATTATGATATCCAAACTATATGAATGGTATGCAAGAATAACTTGGAAACCACAAAGTGAGTCTACAACGCTGCTTCATTTTAAATCCATCATTATATCATCCATTGTTGATTATGAAGATTGGTTCATTAGGAAATGATTCGTTATACTTAAAGTCATCGACGGATATCATATCTATGACGGTCCATGCAACAATGATTAACTGTTGCCATTTTTTAGAATCTTGAACTCACTAGTTTTCAACTAATAACCAGTGATGATAAGTTTAAAAGTTTGAACAATAAGTACTATTAAACATTGCTATGCATGCATTCGTTAACAATACTAACAACAGATATGCCATTTATCTATGATTGTAACTATAAAAAATTAGTTTACAATGAACGAATATGTTTGATAACGAATGATACATCGAAGGATTTCAAAAGAAGTGTCTCTATAGCCTCGTTTTGTTGTAATGACATTATAGTTCCTATGATATGTGTATTTTTTTCAATATAATATCAAGTATCTTTTATGCGAATGATGGAATTAAGTTATTTAATTTTGATTCAAACTTTAGTTAGAATGCATGAAGATGTGATGGTGAATGAAAAGCATGAACCTGTGATGGAGAATAGAAAATGAAAAGATGGTGTGTGTGTGTATACATATATGTGTGTGGGGCGAGGGGGGGGGCTTCCAATGAGGTGGGCCTTTCCTGGAATTCAAAAAGACATTGCCAAATTTGTAAATTGTGTAACACTTTTGTAAAATACAAACGGCACATTGTAAAAATAATGATAATCATACTGTTTTGTAAAATATATCACCGATAGTGTAACTAACATTTTTGTCCAATATAATAATATTTTCATAAAATTTTCTTGATATACATATTATTCTAATATTTATCATTAAATTTATGGAGTTAGAAAACATAACATAAATAGAAAATTTACCTAAATTAGTGTGGCCTTCCATGCATCCAGGAAAGTCCCACCTCATTGGAAGTTCCCCCTATATATATATGTGTGTGTGTGTGTGTGTGTGTGTGTTCACAATATCAGTTACAAGGGCACGATCTTAACAGAATCCTCGACCAACCTAAACTCCGAAATTAAAAAGTAGTTACCTATGAAAATTATCTTGAGCTAGAAGTGATTTATCAATATATTTCTATTTTGTTGCAGTAGTTTTAAAATTTGTAAATATATATTTCTTTAAAAAACAATAAATATAATTTCAAGAGGTACTTAGTTATATCGTAATATGTTTTTCTACTGCCTTTAATATAAAGAGATATATTTCATGTACTTATTTTTCATAAATTCAATTGACTAAAGATAACTATGAAAGGTCAGTCGCTTTTTCGATCTTTAATCTTAAATTTATTGAAATATTTCCAGTACGATTTCATGAGTTATTTTAATTATGAATTATATGTTTTGAACAATACATGCAAAATGGCACGAAAATATCACAATTAAATGCACCCAGAGTAGTATCACCACTACGAAAATTATTGATTTTATCCCTGACCATCAAATCTAGAGAATTTCTTATAAAGAACTCCGAGATGTTCCGGTCATCTTTGATTCGATGATTTTTCCTTACATCTCAATCCACCATCCTAGATTAGCAAAATAGATATAATTTGGGCGATCTATTATTTTAACATAGTATAAGTAAAAGGCAATGCATTAACTTATTTAAACTTCTCACTTTGAAGATTGAAAGAAAATTCAAATATTTAATTTAAAACACACTTATTTATGTGCTAGCTCTGTGGTGTTCTAAAAAATCGATTTTCATCGATCAATTATCTAACCAAATATTAATTTATGATACAACAACAACAAAGCCTTTTCCCACAATTAAGTAGGGTCGACTACATGGATTCTTCACCTCCATTCAGATCTGTCTTGGGTCAATCTCAGACTTATATCCAAAAAACTAAGATCCCTTCGTATAGTCTCTTTCCAACACTTCTTGGGCCGTCCTCGCCCTCTCTTAGCCGGCTCAACATCCCAACACTCGCATCTCCTAACCGGTGCATCAGTTGACCTTCTTTGCAAATGACCAAACCATCTTAAGCGGTTTTCTCGCATCTTATCTTCGATCGGAGCTACACCAACTTTCTTTCGGATTGCATCATTCCGAATCCGATCTTTACGTGTATGTCCACACATCCATCTTAGCATTTTCATTTCTGCTACAACCATTCTCTGCACATGTCTATGGTTCACAGGCCAACATTCAGAACCATAAAGCATAGCAGGTCTCACGGCTGCTTTGTAAAACTTTCCTTTAATTTTTAAAGGAATTTTCTTATCACAGAGAACAGCGGAGGCTCCTCTCCACTTTAGCCAGCCTGCATTTATTCTATTAGTAACATCTCCATCAATTTCCCCATCATGTTGCAAAATAGATCCCAGATATCTAAAAGAATCCCTCTTCTGAATGTTATCGTCATGAATCTTCACCTCGATTCCTTTACCATTGCTTCCATCAAAGGTGCATTCTACTTATACGAAACCTTTAGTCTCCAATGCATGTCTCCAAACCTCAAGCTTCTCATTTACTCCATCTCTAGTCTCGTCAATCAACACAATATCATCAGCAAATAACATACACCAAGGTAACTCATCTTATGATGATTTGAATTTTTTTATTCAATAAGATTGCAACTTGCTATAAAAAGGTTTTGATCTCAATCTTATTGTAGCAGCGAGGAAGACGATAATAAACACATATTTTATTTAGAAATGCTGGATATGATGGTGTCATTTTACAACACATTTTAAAAAGGTTGTTTCTATAAAATCAAGAATCTTGTAGGATTTTTATGTTAATAAAATGTTGGAATAATGGTAAAGAATGCAGGTTCTTGGAAGCATTTATGTTTACTACTACTCAGACCTTTGGATTGATCGGATGAAGAGATGCATTACTACTTCCTGTTGCTCGATCTTTGTCAATGGTCGACATGAGGGGGTCTTCTTCCAACCGCAAAGGGAGGTTAGACAAGGAGGCCCTTTGGCTCCCCTGTTGTTCTTGTTGGTCGCTGATACGCTAACAGTTTGAGTCAAACTCGCGGAAGAGGGTGGCTTCTTCAAAGGATACTATAGAGATGACTTCTCCATCCCAGGCTTACACTACACATATGACACGATCTTTTGCGTTGAATGTAGGCTCTAGGAATGCAAGGGTATTCATGCAATTCTTGATATTTTTAAAGAGGTTTCTTATTTACAAATAAATGGGGTCAAATCGTCCTTTATGCCACTCAGATTGACACATGAACGTGTGGTAGAGTGTGTGTATACCTGAACTTCTGTTAAAAGGCTACCTATATGCTACCTTGGCTTGTTATTGTTATGTGGAAGACTTGGATATAGATTGATTGGTTATAGTGATTGGGATGCTAGAGAGAAAGCTGGCAACTTGGAAGGCCTCATGCCTTTCCAAGTGTGTGTGTGTGTGTGGGGGGGGGGGTGTTCTTGTGGTTTTTATCGACAATAGCAAGGAGAAACCGCTAGTGGAGTGGGATTCCACGAAACATCATATAAAGGATGGAGATCTGGGGGTTCTATGGTTGGGTGATATGAGCAGGACACAAATGACCAAGTGGGTAATCATATTTTGGAGTGATCCGATCGACCCGACTTTCCCAAACACCCACCACTCGGTTGGTATTTCCTGTATACCCTTGCTTGAATGAAGACACCCGATTGACCCGACTTTCCCAAACGCCCGCTACAGGCCCTTCTCCTTTTCGAGTCTTGATTCGTCGCCTCGTTCAGTTGTGAGACTGCAGTGATAAAACTAAGTCAAAAGCCATGAAAAGTGATGGTCTTGAACAATAGCTAACTATCTAGGTTATAGCACGAGTAGTATAGGAATAAGTTTTCAGTGGTTCTTATCAGAGTAGTGCTGGCTTCTGTCCAAGTGAGTATCCTTCGTTTAGGTGTTTCAGAATCACTAATTCATGGGGCAGAGATTCGTACATTTTTTCCTAAAAAAAACAAAAAATTACAAATATTAGTGCTAAAAGCTTTGGAACCATTTCCCTTTAAACCATGGACCGTTGAAATTAAAATCCAACAAACAAATGAACTGCGATATAAAAAGAATATAGCAAAACAAAGTATAAAGAAAAAATGTCCTCATTAGTGGCGCCTCTCCCTTCTCCACTCCAAAACCCTAGACCCTCATCTCCTCCTCAAGATGGCGCCTCCCGCTTCTCCCATCTAATCCCTCCACTCCCCCACCGCGAAACCCTAATCCCCACGCCCGTCCTTGGTCGCCGGAGGTATAAACCCTAAAAAAGGCGCGTCTTGGCGGCGATCGATGGCTCTGTACCTGCAGTTCGAATCCGCATCGGGGTACGCCCTCTTCCTCGCTCACGGCATCGACGAGATCGGGCAGAACACGGAGGCCGTCCGCAACTCCGTCGTCGACCTCAACCGTTTCGGCAGCGTTGTAAAGCTCGCGGCTTTTCAGCCCTTCTCGTCCGCGCTCGATGCCCTCAACCAGTGCAACGCCGTATCAGAAGGTGGTTTCTTTTGCTTCGTGTGTTCTCTTCCATGGGTGCAAGCAAGCGTGCTTCCACAACCCCGGCCTACTATATACTCCCATATGTGAATTTGTGAAGCTCTTTGACAGAAAATTGATGGCAGTATTAGTCTTCAGAAAAACCCGTTGATTGGCAAAACAATATGTTATAAAAATCCCTTCTTTATACAAATGTGTGACTTTGTGTACAAGGATTTTATGCAATAGTTTATCATTCCACTTACACCTCATGTTTCAACTTTGACAGGTCTTCTTACAGCAGAATCAAGTTCTATTCAGATATTGTATATTCCTTTCGTAGCACAAATGCGTAGTCATTCTAAAACATCCTCAAATTTTGCCTACATGTTAGATGCAAACCTGTAGAAATCTTTTTAGGAGCCAAAAATCATATTACGGTTATGATCATAAAGAACTCCACTTCCCCCCTCTTAACTTTCGGTTGCTTTTAGGCACTGTCAATGTTGAGTTTGTAAAACCCGTTTTATATTTCTGTTGATACGAGCTTCTTCTGTCACCATATCTTTATTTCTCAACAATGTTCTTTCCGATTCATTGCTAACATATTTAGATTTGATGAAAGATTTGATCATCTCTATCTGAGTGCATTTTTTTTGATAAATATCATGTGTTTGTATATTCTTTAGACAGTCTTCTTTTATTTCTTTCAACCCAGATTGATCACAAAAACATATTCAAGTAGATTCTTCTCATTTTGTAGGCAGAGTTTCTCTTTTTTTGTATGTTTAAGAACATATTTACACCATTCCCAAAATTATTCGAATATTTTAAAGGCATTATTCTTTAACCAACTCTAACCAGCTTTAGCTAGTTCGCTGTTAAAGAAAACATTGATCGCTCCTTCTCTTGTAGGATTTTTAAGACAACCGCAGCATTTATAATCAAATGAAAAACCATTTTCTGAAAGTATTCACGAAAGGGCATCTGCCCCTATGAAGTAACCTCCAAAAAAAGAAATTTCACAGGTTGATGATTGTATCACACACATATTTTTATAAAATTTTTCTGAATAATGGGCGCAGGTATTTTGACTGATGAGCTAAGGATTTTTTTGGAGTTAAATCTTCCAAAGGCCAAAGGTGGGGCAAAGGCAAAGTACAGTCTCGGTGTTGCTGAACCCAAGATTGGTTCACAGATATCTGAGCTGACAAAGATTCCTTGCCAAAGCAATGAGTTTGTCCTCGAACTTATTCGGGGCGTGCGCCTGCACTTTGATAAGTTTATAAAAGATTTAAAGGTGTGATGTCGACTCCTATTTATGTAAAAGATTATTGGAAACACTGATCATTATTCAGAGTTTTTTTAATCTTTTTAGCCAGCTGATTTGGAGAAAGCCCAGCTTGGTCTTGCACATAGTTACAGCAGAGCAAAAGTCAAATTCAATGTCAACAGGGTAGATAACATGGTTATTCAGGCCATCTTTATGCTCGACACACTGGATAAGGATGTCAATACTTTCTCCATGAGAGTAAGGTTTGAACAGATCTACCATATGCCAGTTCATACATATATTTGATATTGGATTTAACAGTTTTGCTTGATTATTTATGTTTTCTCTAAGTTCATACATATATTTTATATTGGATTAGGCAGTTTTGCTTGATCTTTCACATTTTATCTCTAAATATTGTGACATTTTCACTAAGTTTAGCTTTGCATTTATGGTATGACCAATCGTTTTAGCCGGTCCAATCATGGAAATATGGTTAGGAAGAAACATTTTGCCTGGTGATTTAGCAGGATACGTTGACGTGCTTGCAACATGATTTCACTTTGATATCCTCTTTATAATATATTCATCTGTATTAAAATAAATATAATTAATTGAAAGCACGGGGACCTGTTATCTTAAATGTATTTACCGTGACAATCATTTTATAATCTTAATGTTTTTCTCCAATCGTTGAGTTGTAGAAATGCACTAGTTTATCCCACTTATGGTCGTATAAATGTTTAAAACCAAATCAATTTGATTGATACTCTGCGGAATTTTTTTTGTCATTCATAACACTTTATGCAATGAGAAGTTGGCAAGGATTTTGATGGATCTTTGGTATCTAAACAGTTCAGATCTTTTCAACATGGATCGACATAAACATTTAGATTTCGTTGGGACGTTCCTTACCAGCGACACGTAGCATCATTGGAATGTAATGATAAGTTGGCAATGATCGTTGCATTGTTCGGATGTAGTTCAAAATTTGCAAGGATTTTTGAATGAAAAAACATGTGAATAAATAAGCTAGTTCCGGCCTGGATGCAGTCCAAAATTTGCAAGGTTTCCTGCATGATGGACGTATGCGAGTAAAGAAGTTAGCCCAACAAAGATTGCAAAGGAATCTTTAGATAGGTAGTTGGAATATTGTCACTTTGATCGGCAAATCAATAAACAGTAAATATAATGGAAAGAAGGAAGATTCAGATACTATGTCTCCAAGAGACAAAATTGGTTAGATAGAAATCAAGGGAGATTGAGAAGACACACTTTAAACTTTGGTATTCATATAAAAATAATGATGGAAATGATGTTGGAGTAGTTTTTCCTAAGGATTTGAAGGATTATGTGGTTGGGATGCAAAGATTTGAGGATCAGATTATTTTGCTGAAAGTGGTATTTGAAGAAGAAATTCTAAATATCATCTTAGTTTATACACTACAAATTGATTTAGATTAAATGATTAAACAGGCTTTTTGAGAGGATTTGAATAAGATTATGCAAGGAATCCCACAAAGAGATGATTTTCCTAAGCGGAGATCTTAATGGACACGTGAAAAATGATGCTTCAAGGTATGCTAGTGTTCATGGAGGATATGACTTCGATGATAGAAATGAAGATGGAAAAGTCATTATGGATTTTCTAACAACTTATTATCTTATTATAGCAAACACTCTATTCAGGAAGAGGGGAGAGCATTTAATTGTTTATAAGAGTGATTCGAGTACATCACATATAGATTACTTCACGTTGAGTAGAGGAGACCAGTTGTGTTGCAAAGACGACAAAGTAATCTTAGGAGAGAGTTTGACCACCCAACACCACTTATTAGTCATGGGTGTGCTAATAAAAGAGTTGGTAAAGAAAAGGAGGGTTTCCAAGATCACTAGAACTAAATGGTGTAATCATCAATTGAAGCAATCAAGCTTCATGGACAAGGTTTTCGAAGATTTATCCTTGGATTGTAACAGAAATGCAAACGAGATGTGGGAGGCAGTAGCATCAAGGTTCGAAATTTCGATTTCGATCTCGTTTCGGTAAGTTGTAATACTGAAATTTCGCCGAAATTTCGGGAAATTTCGACGATTTCGGTGGAAAAGTCGGAAAAGGCTCAAAAATCCGATTTTTTCCAATTTTATTGAAAATTTCGATATTCCAAGTTATTAGAACAATAAATAACATACAAATACACAATTATTTCACATATATTGGTCATCTATACCCTTTATATAGACATATCGGTCATATTGGTCATATCGGCCATATCGGTCATATCGGTGGTCATATTGTTGGAACCCAAGCAACATGTCTCGATCGATATGGAGTCGAAATGACCTATATTTTATCCATATCATTGCAATTGAGGATCTCAACCCCTTTATATAACCTATCTCGACCGAAATCTCATAAGACAGTTAATATATAAAAGTTGAAACCATGGTTGTAACATTGTTAATACATAATAAAAAAGAGTAATAGTATAGTCTTACAAATACAATACAAGTTACAACAAGTGAAAATTATTAAGAACATGCATATTTCTGATCAATGCAATAAAAGATTAAAGATTAAAATATAGTACCTGCCCTGGTGACATGTTTTGTTCAGAACCAAGAGTTCCGTGGTGGATCTGAATGCCCCCCTTTCTTGCTGTCTCTCATAGCGCATCACAGATTCTATGAACTCGTAATAGTTCTCCCATGTCATGTACGAGTACATGGCCTTGTCATCCATGACATACTGCCTGTATTGGTGGTCATCGATGCCTATGAGCATCCCGAGTCGAGGATAAGCAGCACTGGATCCGGTATCACGAGTGGCACGACGAGGCTGCGAACTACTGCCCTGAGATCCTCGGGACGACGGCGACGGAGTAGGAGAAGATCTCTGCGGAGGAGGAGGAGGAACTGGCGTGTAGTAATCAGGGAAGAAACCGTAGCTGTCACCCCCAAAGAAACTGCCCTGGCTCTGCTCAAAGGAACCCAACGCATCTCGGAAATACTTAACCTGCACAACGCACAAATAGGTTTAACCCAAATATCTTGTGACTCCAAATTTAGGTAGAAATTGAGGATAGTACCTCGTTCATGCACATGATTTGTAACTTCTCGTCCTTGACGAGCTTCTCCACCACAATCTGTACGGCTGATAGAAGTTCACCATTTGTACCAAGTCCATTCTTGTAGTGGTACTTAGGATTGAAGTAATAAGCTGCACAGAAGTAATAAGCTCATTTATGATGTCCAACAACCAACTATAGAAATTTAAATAATTGAAAAACTATTTTTACATAATACATACCGGCCTTGTGAAGAGGATGTGAGAGCATCTTGAACCATCGCTCGTCTATGATGTCCAACCATGCTTTCGATCCCTTCACAGCTGCTTCTCTGACCTTCTCTCTCATGCAGCGCATTGTCTCGTAGATGACTCCTATGGTGGACTTCTTGTCGCCATCCACGATCTGCAATGCAGAAACAACTGGATCCATGATCCTCGTGACCCGAGTCACGTCATCCCAAAATGAGATATCATTGATCAATATCTCCACCTTCCGTCCTCCTTCAGTCCGAGCTTCAGGTATCTCGAACCACTCACCCTGTCAACACATGATTTTCAAACCCGTCTTATGTTGCTTGAGGCTTTGCAACGCTATAAAATTGGTTGCAAAGCGTGTGATGCCAGACCTCACCAACTCCCCATTGCACATCCGCCTCATTAGTGCCAACACTTTGCTGTGGTTGTAGATGAATGTGGCGATCATTCGTGCTTTCTCCACCACCCTTGAGATGAGCTTCCTCTTGCTGAAATCCTTAAGGATCAAGTCAATGCAATGCGCAACACACGATGTCCAGAAAATTCCGTAGCTGCTGGACTTCATAATTGTTTCACCAGCCTTCTTGAAGTTGCTGCCGTTATCTGTCACAATTTGCACAATGTGCTCTTTCCCAACCTCCTTTATAACGTCCTTCATCAACTTCAGAAGGTACCTGTGGTCCTTCACATGCTCAGATACATCAACAGATTTCAAGAAAATTGTCTTCCCATCGCAGTAAACAAGGAAGTTGATGGTTTGCTTCCTTGTGTAGCTCGTCCACCCATCGCACATCAATGTCACCCCGTACTTTGGCCATCTCCTCCTCAACTCGGCGATGTACTCATTCATCTCCTCTTTCTCCATCCCCAGATATTTGTTCATGATCTCGTAGGATGTAGGAGCCTTCACTCCCGTTCCCGCTGCAGCGATCTCATCAATGGCATGCTGCAAGAATGGCCCGCCTGCAATGTTGGCAGGAATGCTCTCCCCAAAGAAGAGCTTGCTGATGGCTTTTCCCACCCTTTGTCGTACATTGGTGAACATTCCCTTCACTATTTTCTGCCTCGGATCCTTGCTTGCCTTGTATTGCATCGATCCGCTCCTCGTCAAGAAGGGCTCAATTCCCTTCCCCTTGTGTTTCTTGGTGGGTGGTGGTACTGTTGCGCCTCCAGAACCACTCCCACTCCCACCTGCACCATAGAAGCCGCCCCGTGCACCACCGAGTTCTCTCCTCTCGAACTCGCTCCTCAATGATTCTTCGGTAGCCCTTCTGTATGCCCTCCTCTCTGATGCAGTCTGAATGTCGGCGGGGTACAAAAAATCGTCGTGTAAATCAGAAATGACGTTGAATTCTTTTCGAACATGAACTCCTTCATTTGTTCTTCCCTTCTTACTCTCTCCATCTCCTTTTCCTTCTTTCCGTCCAAGCTCGCCTTGACCTTGTCCCTCACATCTTTGGGACAACACGTGCACTTGGCAACATTCTTGTTGTTGCCAACAAGATGTTGCTTCATCCTTGTGATCCCGCCTCCTCTCAACTTCTTCCCACAGAAATTGCATTGCGGCTTCGCCTTATTTCCATCAGGAACGGACGCATACCTCCAGCCAATGTCCCCACTGAATTCTTCCATCTGATCATCAGAATTGTCAGATCCAGAACCGGAACCAGAATGTGCCATGGTGAATATGCAAATTAAGAACCGGAACCGAAACCAGAATGTGGCAGAATGTGCCATGGTGAATATGAACGTCGAAATCTGCGAGGAAAATCAAGTACAAACATTAAGTTGGCATACAATGCAACTGCTTATGAATATGCACATTATTATTTTTTAATTTCGGAATTATTATATATTTAATTTTTCTAACACCTACTTTTCCGATTTACAGAAAAAGGACCTTGGATCTATACATTAGGATCTGAGATCGACAAATTAGGGGACCATTTTCAAGAAAGACTACGTAATTGACACAAAATATGAACACAAACGTAAATATTTAACAAATGATTTTCGGATTTTCTATATTTTTAAATTTTATTAATCCAAAAAATTTCCTGGCTATGATTTCTACTTCCAAAACTCAAGATCCGAATATATAATACCACAACTCAGTATCGTTCCACATTAAACCTCAAAAGCCCCAATTTCCTCTAACATAGATCCAAGAAAATGTTCTCCAACAATGTTTTACTTCATGTTAACTTCAGATCTGCGATACAATGATCATAGCTAGCCCTATACCCCTATTGTGCAAGAAAACACAAAAGCCCCAATTTTCTTCTCCAAATTTATACCTATTTTGGGGAAATCTCTCAAATTAAACACCATGGCAAGCTCTATCAACATCCTAACAGTGAAATCCCTAAAAAATTAATGAATTTGAAGAAGATTTATCATAATTTGGCTTACCTCAAAGGAAGAAGACCTTGAAAGATGAAGGAGCTGCCTCTGCACGAAGTCGGGCGAAATGGAGATGTTTCGGCCGATATTTCGGTATATTTCGATCTTTCCCTGAATTTTTTGTTCAAAGATTCCATATGTCGGCCGAGATATCGAGACGAGCCGAGATATCGGCGATATCTCGCGATATTTCGACCGAAACCCTGGAAATCGATATACAATGTAGTTTCGAGACCCGATACCCATCGAAACTGAAATTTTATCGAAATTTCGGTAAAATTTTGCGAAATTTCAGTCCATGAATAACATCTTGTATTCAAAGAGTAGCCAAAGCGATGTTAGGCGAGTCAAAGGGGAGCTCCAGGTCAAAAAGGAGACTTGGTGGTGGAGTGGAGGGTTGCAAGAGAATCTTAAAATTAAAGAGCATGCTTTAAAGCTATGTCTAAGGACATAACCTATGAAACCGTTACAAACTACAAAATAACGAGAAGTAAGCGAAGCTAAGTCAAAAGCTTATGAAGTTTTGTACAAAAGTCTCGACTTTAAGGAGGGCCAGAAGAAAAGAAAGACCAAAGACCATTCTCAAATGAGATGCATTAACAATGTTGAAGGTTTTTACATGCTTGTTACTGAGAAGGATATATAGACTAGATGGAAGCAGTATTTCCATAAGCCTTTCATTGGGAACGAAATAGAGAGATCACTTCTGGAGATCTAGCTAGTAGTGAAAGTTACTTGAATCATGCAAGCTATAGAAAAATACAAAGGAAGGAAGTAGACGAGGCTATGAAGGTTATGGGACCTGGAAAAGATGTTGGACATGTTGACATTCCGGTTTAGAGAGTTTTAGGTAAGCGTGCTTTGATTCAGCATACAAATTTATTCAATATTATTTGACGAAGCAAGAAAATGCTCGAAGATTGGAGGAGAAGCATCATTGTGCATCTTTATAAGAACAAAGGGGACATTTAAAATTGTTCAAATTACAGAGGTACCAAGTTGATGAGCTTGGAAGACTGACTATTTTTACATTAACTTTTGTCCGCATCAAGGTTCAACTTTGAATCAATTCCTTTTTAGTTTTATTATAGACGAGTTGGCGAGTCACATTTAGGATGAGATACTTTGGATGGAGTATGTTATTCGCTGATGTTATTGTGTTGATTGATAAAACTAGAGACGGTGTAAATGAGATGGTTGAGGTCTGAAGACATGTATTGGGGACTAAAGGATTTCGTATAAATGGGGCCAAGATAGATTATATGGAGTACACTTTTGATGGAAGCAATGGTGAAGGGAATTGAGGTGAAATTGGTGGTGATAATATTCAGTAGAAAGATTTTTTAGATACTTGGGATCTATTTTGCAAGATGACAGGAAAATTGATGGAGATGTTACTAATAGAATAAATGCAGGTTGGCTAAAGTGGAGAGGGGCATCTAATGTTCTTCATGATAAGAAAATTCCTTTGAAAATCAAAGGAAAGTTTTACAAGGAAGCCATGAGACCTGCTGTATTCTATGGATCCAAATGTTGGTCTGTCAGTCATAGACATATGCAGATAATGACGGTAAGTAGAAATTAAAATGCTAAGGTGGATTTGTGGACACACACACACAAAGATCGGTTTCGGAATGATGCAATCAGAAGGAAAGCTTGTGTAGCTCTGGTCGATGACAAGATGCTAGAAAATCGCTTAAGATGGTTTGACCTTTTGGAAAGGAGGCCAGCTGATGCACCCGTGGGGAGATGTAGGTTTTGGGATGTTGAGCCAGCTAAGAGAAGGCTAGGAAGGTCCAAGAAGTGTTGGAATGAGACTATACAAATGGATCTTAGCCTTTTGGATCTAATCCCGGGAATGACCCAAGATTAGGGATGAAAACGGATCGGATACGAATTAGATATGCCTATTTCCATATCCATATTTCACTTCATCTCTATCGAAAATGAATACGGATATGATTCAGATATGCATTAAGGAAACCATATCCATAAAAGTACCGATACGAAATCGAATCGGATATTTATCGAATCCGATTACAGATCGAATAAAAAGCCAACCGAAATACAGTTCGAATAAAGATGCAATCCAAATATGAATCAAATAAAGAGTGAATCCAAATATGGATCCGATGAACATGGAATCCGAATACGGATCGAACAAAGACCACATACGAATATGAATTGATTTTTTATCAAAAGTAATAATGATTTTAAAAATGGCAATAAAATATAAATAAGGTGCATACAAAAGTTTATTATTATCATTAATATATTGTATATAATATATAATACTAATATAATTGCATGGTACTATATTAGGGAAAAGGGAGCCTACACCCATGTACATGTAACTTTGCTACACCCATCCTTTTTTCTCTTACTTTTTTCTGAAATAAAATCTAGTGGAATTTAGATCGCAATATGTCACCATGGTGTCATTCAAAATTCTACTTAATTCGAGACTTCTATCCCATCCATCGAGGCTATCAAATTTTAACGGTCTCAGATTTGCTGAAAATCGATCCCTTTCGATGGAGATCCTAGGAATCTCTGTTTTACACGAAATTTGAAACACATATTTCATTTAATATTTTAAGCAAATCTCTTAAGGACCCATTTCGAAAAAAAACAAAAAAGTTGATGAGAAAAGGGGTGGGTGTAGGAAAGTTACCTACACATGGGTCTAAACTCCCCAATCCCATTATATTAACTGATATATAAATAATAATAAATATTATATTCTTCGGATACTATCGAGAATTTTTTCGAATACTGTAAGCGGATATTCGGATATCCGTATCCGTTTTCTTCCCTACCCAAGATAGATCTGATGAGAAAAGGGGTGGGTGTAGGAAAGTTACCTACACATAGGTCTAAACTCCCCAATCCCATTATATTAACTGATATATAAATAATAATAAATATTATATTCTTCGGATACTATCGAGAATTTTTTCGAATACTGTAAGCGGATATTCGGATATCCGTATCTGTTTTCTTCCCTAACCAAGATAGATCTGAATGTAGGCAAAGAATTCATGTAGCCGATCCTACTTAATGTGGGAAAATGCTTTGTTGTTGTTATCACCTTATGGGTTTGTTTAATGTTGATGCTGATTTTAAAGTAATGTTGGTGCTCACAAATGTTGTAATGTTGCGGTCAGGTGATGATAATTGTCATTACTTTTCCAAATTGATCATTATCATAAAATTGTTTAAATTTGTTTGGAATGTTTTTTTTTGCTTTTTTATTCGTAATTCTGATATGATTGATTTTTTGGATTTTATACGAAGTAATTGCGATTTTCATTTGATCGTTCTTATAATGCGTACATTGGCACAGAGAATGGTTTTCATGGCATTTTCCAGAGTTGGTAAAGATAGTGAATGACAATTATCTATATGCCAAAGTGGCCAAGTTTGTCGTGGATAAATCAAAACTTACAGAGGATGATATCCCAAAACTTGAGGACATACTTGGTGATGAAGAAAAAGCAAAGGAAATTGTTGAAGCTGCCAAAGCATCGATGGGTAAAAACACTCGATTCTTTATTATGTACGTGTTTCACATTCTAAATGGTCTTTCTCAATGTTCCCAGGACAAGATTTGTCACCAATTGACCTGATGAACGTGCAACAATTTGCTAAGAAGGTTCTAGATCTTTCTGATTACAGGAAAAAGTTGCATGAATATCTTATCACGAAAATGAACGATATTGCTCCGAACTTGGCCACCCTTATCGGTGAAATGGTTGGTGCTCGTTTAATTTCTCATGCAGGAAGCCTTACAAATTTGGCAAAATGTCCGTCTTCCACTCTTCAAATCCTTGGTGCGGAGAAAGCACTCTTCAGGTAGACTTGTGAATGTATTTTTATCTGGTAAATGCTATTGCAGTGAGTTGTATTTGCAGACTCCTTTTACATTGTTGTTGACTAATTGATGTTGGTTGAGAGCCGATTTTGTCATTTTGAGAGTATTTTTTTATGTTGCAATAATCATATCTGGTTAATTGTTGAGTCGTTTCTTGTAATTTTTGTATGTTATGATTAGATAACATTACAAGGAAATGCCAAAGGGCTTTTACTTGCATATATTTCAAGTCCCTGCTGTGGTCCGTGAGCTTCTATTTGTTATGTAGTTTTTTACTTGAGAGAACATTATGTGTTAGAATCTTGGTCTAGGGTATGTAAGCCCATTTCTTTTATACTCTTCATGTCAATGCTCAATAACAGTCTGTTGATCATCTCTTTGATGCACTGGTTTTTTTTGTTGCTTTTTTGTTATTTGTTACTGGAAGCATACTCCCACCTCACTACTTACACCTGATGTGGGCAGAGCACTAAAGACTAAAGGGAACACCCCAAAGTATGGTCTCATCTTTCACTCTTCTTTTATTGGTCGTGCCTCTGCAAAGAACAAAGGCCGCATAGCACGTTACCTAGCAAATAAGTGCTCCATCGCTTCACGCATCGATTGCTTTTCTGGTGAGCCCAATTAACTTGAATTTTATGCTGATTTCTCTTACTCCGTCTGGGTATAAATGTCTCGGCTTTTGAACAGAGGCAAATTCAACCATATTTGGAGAAAAACTACGAGAACAGGTCGAGGAAAGGTTGGATTTTTATGATAAGGGTGTTGCTCCACGGAAAAATATAGATGTCATGAAAGCTGCAATAGAAAGTTCAGGAAAATCTTCTGCAGATGGTAAATGCACTCCTTTCATTCTTTTATTTTCCTTTTTATGTATTTTATTAGCAAAGCTTTCATTTGTTACCCCTCTCTTTACACTTGCAATTCTTGCATTTAATTTCAAGCTCACTTGTCCATTTTTACATGTAGATGGTGCAATGGATGTTGATGACAAGCCGACAGAACCCTCAGCTAAGAAGAGTAAGAAGAAGAAGTCAAAATCAGAGGATGGCCTTGGTGAACCCATGGAGGAGGACAAACCTTCTGAGAAGAAGAAAAAGAAGCACAAGGTCACAGAAGAGGAGCCTCCGCAGATTGCAGAGCCTTTGAATGGTAAGCATGTGGCTGAAGAAGCTCCCGCAAGTGTCGAGCCAGGAACCGAGAAGAAGAAAAAGAAAAAGAAGCATGGGCAGGCGGAGGTCCAGAATGAAGTAAATGGTTTGGAAGTAGGAGAAAATGGCACTGCCAAGAAGAAGAAAAAGAAGCACGCCGATGCTGATGAGAATGCCACAGCCCAAACTGCTAGTGAAGTGAAGAAGAAAAAGAAGAAATCAAGAACTGAAGATGAATGATGATCCATCTTTTGTTATGTGGTGGGTGTCACAGGTAACCTGTTTGTTATCAGGACGCAAATGGCTTTGATGCACCAAAAAATATTTCTATGTGCAATTTTAGCTGCTAGATTCCATTCTCAACTTTTTGCTGACCATCATATCCTAAATTAAATTTTTATGTGGTGGTTCTAAATGCAAACTAGAATTCCCTGTCAACTTCATCATCTCCTCTACATGTTTGTGGTTTGGAGAATGCGAATGCATGCTTCGGTCGAAGAGGAGGTACCTCGATCTCATTGTGCAGTACATGAATGAGTGACCTAGCTTTTACATGATATTCTTTTGTCAGAAGGTATATACTAACATCGATGTTTGATCCATTCAGTTTATCTTAAGAGGTGCTGATTTTCTTGAACCACTACTGTAGTCGGATCTGGTACAGATATGTTCGATTTGGATCGCCGCCCCATCTGCATCTATAGACTGCAGATTCCAACTCAAATGCTCTGGTTTTAAGTCGTGCCTCAAACATGCCTGAATATATTAAATTTTTTAAATGTTTGCGTCTGGATTATTTACAGGGTACCTTTTATGCCCATTCATTATCTTTGGATGTTTAAGTTTTGAATGGGAATCACTTCTAGTGGATAAGTTGCACGAAAGGTCCCAGTCTGGTGTAATAATATTAGTATCTTATAAAGGTGTGGCCTTTCAGGGCTAAGATTTCTCTATACTGTGAAAGATATAGAATGTTTTAATCACGATAAAATCTATTCAAAGTTGTAATAAACCGTGTGTTTTTTTTAGTTATATGATATTTATTAGTCTATTGCATCACCGCAGGGTACCGTCCCATTTGGGGGAAAGAAATGCTGAATAAGGTGGGATAAAATAAGGATATTTATTTTTAGTCTCATTCTTTTTGGGATATGTTTTGATGGGTTAAGTTTGTTTTTTTTTGAAAATAGAATAAGTGGTGTAATTATGAAATAGGAAATGTGAAGATGAAATAAATAATACCCATCGTTTAAAGGGGGAGGTATATCGAGAATTGATTTAGTCTTGGAAATAAAAAACACTTGGGACAATAAAAATAAAGGGATATTTACACCCATAATTATGAGTAATTTTGTAATTAAACAATAACTCAGTGAAATTGTGAATTACACCAAGGATCCTTAATAGTGCTTAACTCTTACATCTATAATCTTGTTTTAACTTCCATCAAATATTTCGTTAATTACTATAGAATCTGTCAAATATTTTTCATTTCCCCCTTGAATTTTCCATTATTTACAAATGAGATTCCTCTAGTCCCAACCTGCCCCTTCGCCGACCACCTCCTCGTCCTCCTCCATCATCCCTCCCTCGCAGCTGACCACCTTCCCACCTCCCCCTATGCTCCTCCAGCGCCTCCCCCCCTTCACGGGCATCAACGTTGATCTTGATGGACTATTGATAAATCATCTCCCTCCAAGCCCTCTTCTTGAGCAGCCGAACTACGCGGTGATGCATTGCGCAGAGGTGTCCTAGGGTGTGGAGAGCTTCGAGATCTCAAGAAGCATTCGATTCGCATACTCGAGGTAGTCGGCGGAGACAACCTCTGTGCATTGGGGGATGAGGGTCAATAGGTGGAGCCTTTGCTTGTCTTGCTTATTCTTGTTATGCTCTTGGGTTTTTATTGTAGGAGGATGGTCAAGCTTAAATAGAGGGAAGGGGGAGAGGGTGGAGGTGCGTCTGCGAGGTCGAAATAGGGAGTGGAGGTTTGCAAGTCGGAGGGGGGGGGGGGGGGGGGGGGGGGAGCCGGAGGAGGGGGAGGTGCGGAGGAGCTGGAGGAGGAAGGGGAGGGGGACGTGCTCGATAGGGAAGCGGGAGGAGGAAGGGGATGTGCTTGACGGGGGTGGGTCGAGAAGAGGAAGGGGAGGGGGTGGTGCTCGACGGGGGAGCTGGAGGAGGAAGGGGGAGGGGGAGGTGCTTGACGGGGGAGCTGGAGGAGGAAGGGGAGGGGAGGTGCTCGACGGGGGAGCTGGAGGAGAAAGTGGAGGGGGGAGGGAGTTGCTTGGCATAGGAGCCAGAGGAGGAGGCCCAGGGGGTGGGGGGGGGGGGGGGGGGGGGGGGGGGGGGCGTCGAGCGTTGGAGAAGGAAGGGGGAGGGGGTTAGGGGTTTTTTTTATTTTTGAATTTTTTAATAGTCGTTGGATAGACCATGTGTTAGATTAACTCAATGATATCGTTGGGTTAATGGAAAAACTAACCGAGGGTTATGGGTGTGAGATTGAGTAACTATCCAGAATTTCTCGTGTAATTCACGATTACACGTGATTATGATTGTAATTACAAAATTACTCATGGTTATAAATATCCCCCAAAAAATCTTAAGATTGATATTCCTATCACCCAAGTTGACCAGGGATAGGAGATTCTTGTGTCATGACTATTTTCCAATTCGACATCAATGTCTATGTTAAACGTTCAATATACCTTTGTGTGATTCAACATGAATCATATACTCGGGAGTTGGGTGACTTATTCGTTAGATAGAGAAGATGTTCAAGATTTTGTCATACCAACTACCTAAGATCGTGAGGATTGTTGGAATACGTATCGAGCTCCACGATGGCCCCCACCTCAGGCATGCCATCGCCCCCTTGCCTCACCCTCTCATCCTTTCCCCCCACCCCATCCCCCCATCACCACCTACTCCCAGCACCATACCGCTTTGCCTCTACATCCTTGCTCTTCCTCTTCTCTGCCACGAACTCCTCTCCTCCTCTCCCGTCACCCCCACTCCAAGGTCGACATCATCATTGTCTATCTCGTTCTCAATGGCTGGTCGAGTCGAGGATTATGTTGATGCATTGTCAGGCTGCGTAGGTAAACTCGGGCAGCGATCATGCCTTTAGCAGCGACGATGAGAATGGTGGAGAGACTTGAGATGGCTTTTTTGTGCATTGCTGTGAAGGCATAGCCACGTTGAAGGAGCTCCACAGGTAAAGAGAAGGGTAAATTACAAAAAAAGACTCAACTTTACATCGATTCTCAAATTAGGGACTGATTTTTATTTTGTACCAAATAGGGAACTCAATTTCATATTAACGGAAAAGGTCCTAATGACGTTAGTGGGGCTCCTAATTTGTGCTGACGGATGACGAGAATACCCTTGCCAGTTCGGATCCTTTCATCTTCCATATTTGTAGCTCACTCGTACAGACAGAACGGAAGCCCTCTCCCCTTCCTCCCACACCTGCAAATCCATGGTGGGTAGCGCATGCTTACCGTGAACCTTCCAGCAAGATGTCCGACCATCTTCAACTCCAGATGATGTAGTTGCGTGGATCAGATCGGTGTCTTGGTCTGGAGTTGGAGTCGATCAGAGAGGGAAAAGGCTGATCTTTTTGTCCGATTGATGATGGGTTTGGCTTTTGCGTATGTGGAAGCACAAGAAAGGATGAGAAATGGAGATGACTTTGTGGGTTTACCTTATGCAGAGTCATAATTTCTGGTTAACTGTTGATGGATGTGGTTCTCTACGATTTGAACTTTATTTATGGGCTGATTGGAAATTGTTGGTATAATCCCTAGAATTTCCTTTTATCTCTAGAGTTGTTAAAAAGGATTTGAAAATAAATTGACATGTAGTCTTTATTATCTTCCTGAGATATGACAATACTGTCAATACATACACCTGATGTATGAATCTTGATCCAAAGTAGTTCTAAGTGGTATTTTCGTTCTACCAGTGGTAAATGAGTATGAATGTATCAAGCTATACATTGGCATTTTGTTTAACTTTGTTCATAAAGCTCCATTTCCTGTACATTATTTAATTTAACAAGAACACCGATCTTACTCAACCCATGATGAGAATTTTTCCATCATAAAACCTTGCAAGTTTGCGACTCCTGGGTTCGTAGCAACCAAAAACCTCACGACTCAAAATGTAATATGATTATATAAAAAGTAAATCCCACGACTCGAAATTAACTTTATCAAGAACAACAAAAGAGTTCGTAACAACCAAAACAAATCCAATAGCCCAATTTCATGGATATCCCCGATGCTATAATCCCATTCCAAACCAGCTCATGGAGCAACCATTTCTTTTCTATGATTTGGATATTTATTGTTCGCACATCGTTCTCATGGACTGCAGATTGATGAGCCACCGGGAACATGAGAGAATAAAAAAAATTCTGGTTGCTGAACTATGCAACTGAGGTGCCGATCTGATCCATGCAGCGGTGTCGTCTAGAGTCAATGATAGGCGGGCATCTTGCTGGGAGGCTGGCAGTGGATTTGCAGGTGTAGGAGGAAGGAGAAAGGGCTTCCGTTCTATCTATGCGAGTGAGGTACGAACAGGGAAGGCGAAAGAAGGACATGAACAGGTAAGGATATTCTCATCAACCGATAGCACAAATTAGGCTCCCCACTAACATCACCAGAATCTTTTCCGTTAATATAAAGTTGAGTCCCTTTATACAAAATAAAAACAGTCCCTAATTTGAGAATCAATGTAAAGTTGAGTCATTTTTTTGTAATTTACCCTAAAGAGAATGTGAAGGGGGTCGTGCTCAATGCCGGGTGGTGGTGGTACTGATGGTGATGAGGTAAAGAGGTCGACCTGGGTGGTCTATAGCTAGCAGATTTCCCTAAACAGATCATGGTTTGGACAACAATGATATAATTTAATTTAATAGACAGTCAACTAACGAATGTATACAACTAGTAGCAATGCAAGAACCGAAGGGCAAGTGTTCCTGAAAAAAAAAGAATGAAAATGAGTGTAACTCTTAAAACTCACTTTAATAGAAATTTCACTATTATTTAAATACAATTTCAAAATAAATAAATAAATATTGACACTATATACATTTATATAATGAGGGTTCAAGGCCAAAGATACAGCTTTGTCTGCCTTTGACCATCGGCTTAATCAAACAGAAGACTCAAACTCCGGCTACTCGTACACACTCCTACTCAAAGTCAATCGACACACCGACTCACTACGCTTATATCTCACTCTATGCGCACTTTGTCTAGTCGAAAGGATCCCCACCAACCCTTCAGGGTCTGCGTTGGGGGTTGAAGGTAGAGGGAAGTTCAAAGGAAGAACATGTGTGCGTGCATGCGCGAAATTGTAGCCATACATAAAAAGAATGTTCCCTTTATCCCTTTCTTCATCGTTGAATGGTAGAAATGTCATATTTGATGAATGTAATACAAAATTAACACGTGAAAAATGAGGACAAAAATCACAAGCATAAGAATATCTATCATAAAATAACTTCTCGTACTTGGCGTGCAAAAAATATTGATATTTAGGGCATAAAAAATGAGGCTTTTCTTAACTCAAAAATGGCTCGTTGAAAGAAATGCCGAGAGCCTCTTAAATAACCTGTCACTTTGATTCCAAATCAGTTTTCCTGCTATGTCGATCACAAAGGTATGACTGCAATGAGGGCATATGACATGGATGGTCATTCAACTGCCAGGTCAGCATTGAACAAGATTTTGGATGTACATAAATTTCACGTGTATTATAGCAACGAATTAATAAAATAACTTAAACTATCATCTCATTAACATAAGTTCATGTGTTCGCTCAGTTCAACAAATAATATATTCAAGCGGGCTCAATAACCAGTTCCCAAGTCAGCACAAGCTCGACAACCCTCAGCTAGGGTTGGCTATCAAACCCAACGAGCCGAGCCGTGTTCCAGCTCAGTGAGCTCGAGCCTTTTATCGAGCCAACTTGGGCTCGATAAGGCTCGAGCTGAGTTAAGGCAAATATGCTAGAGACCGGACACTCCATCCCTCTGCTTATATAGACTCCCCATTCCCTCCGAGTCCAGCTTTACCTAATGTGGGACTAAAGTAAAGACCCTTATCGAGTTATCGAGCTGAGCCGAACTCAGCACATTAAGCTATCAAACCTAAAATTCTGGCTCAGGCTCGACTCAATAACATAATGAGTCAATGCTCACGGGCCCTTATCAAGTTGAGCCCGAGCCTAGCTCATCGATATGTGACTCAATAGCCAGCCCTAGCCTCAGCTCTAACCCAAAAGCTACTACAGAACTCGAATAGACATCCTTAATTATGCCCATAACATTCTGAGGCAGAAGGTATCCAACAATTACATAAAGTCACATTTAGGCATAATATGAGTACCTTTTAAGATAATACAAGCAATCCCCATCACAATAACAATGTCAGATACTCATAAATTGCCTCTCGCCAGACTTTGTTCTAATCAACTGGCACAAGAATGGTGAACATATCAACAAATAATTGTTGTTATATGATTTGCTGACAACAATAGTAAATAATTGCTTCACAATTGGAGGGAGGCTACCAATGCAACCTGGTCTACCTTGCAACCAAAAGGAGATTCCAAGACGCTCAACCTGTCGCAGCTTGACGACGAGGTCACAAGTTAGAACAGGTTTCTGAACCGTTCAACATGACCTAGCTGCCCTCACAGTTAAAAATCCTGCATAGACCTCCTGCGAACTTCCGGTTAGTTATAAAGATTGTGCGCATTTCAACAATAAAATACAACACCAAGTTGTAAAAATAATTTTACCGCAACCAATCTCGGTTGCCAATGTTACTGAATCCTAAATATTTGAGATAAAGCAATTCCCTGTCCTGCAGATTCGACAAGCTCTGCCGCAGCACCGATATAAGAATGGGGTGTCAGATCAAGAAGCGCAGACTTGGCTGCCTCGGGCAGATCGAAGCCTTGAATGAACTCTCTTATGCTCTCCTCGGTGACGGCTTTTCCTCTGGTCAGTTCCTTGAGCTTCTCGTATGGTTCGGGAATACCATATCTTCGCATCACCTACAAATATATACAAACAGACAGCAAAATGTACATAAGGCAAGCACCTCGAGTGTAATTTTATAGGAGGTTAAAATAGAGGTGAAGTAATGCATCTAGTAAACCAAGTTTTGATGCATCCAATCACAAACTACCCCCACCAATCAACTACTCTATGATTATATCCAGTTTTAAGCTCACAAAATCCTAACACCTAAGTTTCTGATAAAGAACTTTGGATGATACTGAACATCTCCAAATTTATGATATCCGACTACATCATCTATACAAGAATCTCTTACTGGATACACCATTCTTTACCGCCAGGTATTGCGGAGGTGTCACGAGGATATCTAGCAACTTCACGTGAAGGCTTGCTTGATTCTTGGACATACAAGTATAAAATTTTAAGACATTTTATGCTTTCTACTTTCCAGAATTGAAGCTATTTTCTGCAATAACATATTAAAAAAAAAACAAACTCACAGTTTGTATTGGTTCTGCAAGAACCTCCCATGATTTGTCCAGATCCTCGGATAAACGAGCTTCATTCACCTGTGAGATAAGATATGTTGCAAAGTTTAATCGAATTTTTCAAGAGTTAAAATGATGAATATTGAAAAGTTTAATCCAAGTAGGGAACACCAATCTACGCTCCACTGTATCTACCTGTAGTTTACGGATCCCCTGCAATGTACTTTTATAGGAAAGGAGAGAGTATCCCAATGCAACCCCCAAATTTCTCAGAACAGTTGAATCTGTTAAGTCCCTCTGATCAACAAGAGGAGATGACAAATAATCAGATTGCATCGACAGATATGGCATAACGATAATTTAATCGGCATATTTATAGTACTTTATGCGTGTTCAAAGAATCCCCCCCACACACATACACACCAGATTTATCACTTGTTCAAGAAAAGAGATCGGTAATAGCATCCCCAAGCATATCATTGGCAGGCAAAAACAATACTACCAAATTTACCTGCAAGCGCGAAATGACCAATTTCATACTGATGCCTGATAACAAAGCATTAGCTAAACATAGATTTCCTTCACTGTTTTCAAAGTCAATTGGATTAATTTTGTGAGGCATGGTAGAAGAGCCAATCTCACCAGCCTTGGGTATCTGAAAGACGATTTCCGAAGTGGTGTTAGCATAGTAATTGTGTTACATCTACATTTGAATCAAATATCAGACTAGAGCAAATACATAGGAGCAGCATAACTGAATACCCTTGTGAATCAAATATTACACCAGAGCAAACAATAAAGCCTATATGAACTTTACCTGCTTAATTAGACTAAAAAAACATTACCTGTTTAAAATAACCCAATGAAACATAGCTCCAAATATCCCGATTAAAATCCAGCAAGATATTGTTGAATTCAGTAAATGCATTGAAAAGTCTTGCGACATAGTCATGGGGCTCTATCTGCATTATAGAATGATTCACAATTATTTCAGATATAATGGAAAAAAGACGAAGCTTAAATCTCAAACTACAGTAGCTGGAAAAAAACCTATTTCTTCGCAAGATCTTGAATCACGTATGAAGGAAATGGGGTCTCATTCACCTTTCCAAATGGCATAATAATATCCATTATAATGCATGGTATCTCTCCTTTAATGTGCTTCATCAACTTACTTACAACAGATTGTGTTCTGCAGAGCATTTGACTCTCGTTTCACATAGATTACTAACTAGGTATTAATTTATTTTCCAGCATTTTACACATGGTACAACAGTAGTTTGAATAGGATGTAAGTCAATATTGATGTTCACACTTTTCCTCCTGTTTCAGACATTTTCTTTCTCAGTGTTCTTGAGTTTCCTCTCCATTCCTTTTGTTGATACTCCATGGAAAATGAAGCAGAATTTTTAGGAATCAACATATTCACATCAATACATGTATTTCAAAATTTCAATCCAAAGATATTAAGTCCCATTCAAGTTTAATTATAGCAACAAAAAAATGTATGAAATACATGCAGATAGCAATGAGTTTACACAGCAATATGCCAATGATTCAATCATGTCAAGTTCAACTTTAGACAACATCACCTGTGTCACATATGGATTGAAGCTTAAGCCCAAGGATTTTATGAATTCCTCCGAAACCTTTGGCCAATTAACATCCGGATATGCAGCAATATGGGCATTGTAGTTCCCAACTGCTCCAGCAAACTTCCCCAATATTGCAATTTTTGGGAACTCTTTACCTTGCTCAATTAATCTGTGAGAAAAAATGAGCATTTCTTTTCCCAAAGTGGTTGGTGAAGCAGTCTAGACAGAAGAAAAAGGAAGAATCAAATAAAAGTAAATATAAACTCTTCATACCACAAGTGCTACTTTCACAAGTATTTATTAGTAGCTACGCGCTGCATGTGATTTCAATATTATTTGCACATGCAAGTATAATATTGTAAGCTTCCCTTCTTTTCTAGATGCAAACTACAATTATTTCTTGCTAAATTGTTGGATTAAAGAGATATTCAGCTGGCTAGGCACAGTTGTTTCAAAGGCTTGCTAATACTCCTGTCTACTTGGGGTTGTTTTACACTTTGTGTACCTAGCAATCCATAGGCCATAGCAATTTGACTTATCAGTTAAGCAACAATCACAACCATAGAAATTTGACTTATTAGTTAAGCAACTATCACAACCATACCATCTTAAGTCCGGTGCAGAAAATATTGCATTTCCATAATTCATCACGGAGTATATAAACCATATCATATTTATACAAAGGAATTTGCAACCAGCTGCCTGCAACCAAGCATGACTATACAAGTAGATGCAAAAATTAGGCTACACTAGCATGTTTGGTGTTTGACACAACACAATTACGCCCCTAGAATAAACATTTGGTTAGTGTTGGAAAAAATGAACGAGATGTTTATTCCATAAGCCCTAGGCTCTCTTATATATGAGAGTAGCCTATGGGTAAATTACATAAAGCATACAACTGAAAATAAAAATAACAGAGAGACACACAGAAACTAATATATGCGTTAACACTCCCCCTCAAGATGGAGCATAGATATCAATCATGCTCAGCTTGGATGCACACTTCTGGAATGGGCCTCGTAGTAATGCCTTGGTGAATATATCAGCAGTTTGATTCTCTGAGGCGACATGAGATGTAGCAATGAACCCCTTCTGAATCATGTCACGTATGAAGTGACAGTCAACCTCAATATGCTTGGTCCGCTCATGGAATGCTGGGTTGTTTGCAATGAACAAGGCTGCCTGATTATCACATTCCAAGTTCATAGGAAGTGGTACATCTAGACATAGATCTGTAAGTACAGCCTTCACCCACATCATCTCTGTGCTAGCCTGGGCCATAGCCCTATATTCGGATTCAGCACTAGATCTAGCTACCACCGTCTGTTTCTTGCTCCTCCATGAGACTAGAGAATCTCCAACATAGACTGCAAACCCCGAGGTGGACTTCTTGTCCTTGGGGCATCCTGCATAGTCTGCATCCGCACATGCTGAGACAGAAATCCCCTTTCCCTTCTTGAATAGCAAACCTGCACCTGGAGATGATTTGAGGCATCTAAGTATCATATGTATTGCATCCATATGAACATGACGTGGTTGCTCCATGAACTGGCTCACACGACTCACTGCAAAGGATATATCGGGCCTAGTGATCGTGACATACAACAGTTTGCCTACCAGTTCTCTGTATCTTCTCCTGTCCACCTCCTCCGTGTTATCATCATAGAGCTTCATGCTGGGATCCATTGGTGTCGTAGCAGGCCGGCACCCAAGCATACCTGTTTCACTCAACAGATCCGTAACATATTTCCTCTGCGACATTACTAATCCATACGGATTTCTAGCAAATTCCAGCCCCAGAAAATATCTAAGGACTCCAAGATCCTTAGTGACAAATTCGCTCCCCAGCTTTTCTTTCGCCTGCTTTATGCCTTGCTCATCATCTCCTGTAATCAAGATGTCATCTACGTAAACCATAATTGCAATAATACCTCTAGAAGTCTTCTGTACAAACAAGGAATGATCAGCATTGGAGCGTTTGTATCCTTGTTTTTCAAAGAGGTCTGAGAGCTTCTGAAACCATGCTCTGGGGCTCTGCTTAAGGCCATAGATAACCTTATGAAGTCTGCACACCTTGGAACACTCCCCCTCAACAGCAAAACCGGGTGGCTGTTACATATAGACTTCCTCCTGCAAATCTCCATATAAGAACGCGTTCTTCACATCCAACTGATATAGCGGCCACTCTCGATTGACTGCGACTGATAACAAGATCTGGAGAGTGGAATGACGGGCTACTGGCGAGAATGTATCAAGCTAATCCACCCCGTATGTCTGTGTAAAACCACGTGCAACAAGGCGGGCCTTGTATCTGTCAATAGAACCATCTGCATTGTGCTTCACTGTAAACACCCACTTGCAGCTCACCGAGGTCACATCTGGAGGTATAGGAACTAGACTCCAAGTTCCTCTAGATTGAAGTGTCGCCATTTCTTCCTCCATTGCTAGCCGCCATCTACTGTCCTGCAGAGCATCTTGATAATTCCGTGGAATATCTACAGCTGACAAGGCCACCACAAAGTTCCTGAAATCCCCAGATAGTCGTTCAAATGACACAGAAGTTGCCAATGGATATGTAACGCAACTCCTCTTCGATTTGCGTATAGCAATAGGAACATCTAAATCAGTTGTGTCCTCATCTGGCCCCTGCAACATATCCTGCTCAGAAATATTATTAGATCCATCAAGAGAAGTATCTTCAGTACATACCATAGGCGAGCTAGGAGGTGAGTCATGACCATGAGCTGGAGGCCTGCGGGTATAATGGAACGGTAGTGGTGAGACGGGGATTTGTGGTGGTGGTGGTGGTGGTGACGGTGCTGGAGGTGGTGGTGTCATGTATATGGCGTCGGTAGGCAGTGGAGGTAGTTGCTGATCACCTGAGGCTGAAAAATACATTACAGATTCAAAAAATGTAACATCTGCATTGACCATATACCGCTGACGCACCAGGAGACAACTGGTGGACAAAGGCGACTGAACCAAACACACGGGGAGTAAGGGAAAACAAATCCTTCCCAGGATAGATAAGGGAAAAAGGAATCTGTTCATCCAAGACAGAGGACGGCATACGATTGATTAGGTAACATGCAGTGAGAACCGCATCACCCCAGTAAGAATAAGGAACATGACTCTGTATAAGAAGTGATCTTGTGACATCTAGTAGGTAAGATGTTTCCTTTCAGCAATTCCATTTTTGTTGAGAGGTATGAGCACAGGATGCTTGGTGAATAATCCCTTTTGTGGAGTAATAGTTGGCAAGGACATGAGTGCACAGTTCTAGGGCATTATCACTTCTTACAAACTTCACAGATGTGGAGAAAACATTTTGAATTTCATTCAGAAAATGGATAATAATATTGCTTGCTTCAGATTTATTTTTCATCAAAAATATCCATGACACACGAGAGAAGTCATTCACAAAAACTATATAAAATCTGTCCCTGATGATCAGGTACACGACTCGGACCCCAGATATCAATATGAAATAACTCAAACTTGGAGGTACTACTCCGACCTGGACGACTGGGAAAGGTTGACCTGTGATGCTTTCCCAACTAACAAGCCTCACATTGGATAGGTGTGTGAGGAAGACCCTGGGGTAACACACGACGCAACTTCTGAAGCGGTAGATGCCCAAAGCGCAGATGCCACAGTAAAGGAGATACTGGTCCAGTGGGAAGGGATGAGGTTCCAGCGAATGGAGTCTGATTTAGGCGGTAGAGGCCTCCTTGCTCATAGCCACGACTAATCACGTTGCCCGTATGGATGTCCTGAAAAATAAGAGAAGATGGATCAAAAATTGCCCGACAATGTAGATCCTTCGTAATCTGACTAATTGACAACAAATTCATTGAAAAGTCAGGTGCATGTAGCACATTCTTGAGCTGCATAGAAGATGTCAGTCTAATATCCCCCTGTCCAGTGATGGGGGAATGTGTACCATTGGCAATGACTACTGTTCGGCCTGGAGGAATCTGAGAGTATCCTGTAAGTAAACTCTGATCGCCACATAGGTGATGTGTAACGCCCGAGTCCATAATCCACGGTAATGTATCTGATCTACTACTGGTAAATGCAAGTGTGCTACCTGAAGCACTGGTCGACGCAGAGGTAGAAGCAGCAGCATCAGATTGACTCTCAGTAGTAGGTGCTGGGCCAGATGGTGGAATAATGCCCCTTAGACGGGCAACTAGATCATCGAACCACTGATCCAAAGTAGCAGCAGATGGAGGCTCTACCTGCTCAGCGACTCGTGCAGATGCATGAAATCCATGCTTCGAGTAGCATGTGTCTTCGTAGTGTC
Source organism: Ottelia alismoides (assembly GCA_037367405.1). Lineage (NCBI taxonomy): Eukaryota > Viridiplantae > Streptophyta > Magnoliopsida > Alismatales > Hydrocharitaceae > Ottelia > Ottelia alismoides. Next base: position 926,744 of record JAZKJV010011618.1, read on the forward strand.
CAACGCGATGACAGTAAGTACATGTTGGCCGAGTGCGGCCTCCTCTTCCACGGGGTCCACGTCCACGGCTCTGATGATGAAATCCGCGACCCCTGTTGGCTGCCATGGCTGAAGTATTCTGATTCATGGCTGTGGAAGGAACTGTGATCCGACTCAGTCTATGGAAAGCTTCCTCCATGGGAGGAATAGTAGAGTCGGCCAAGATCTGGGATCGTGCCGCCTCATACTCTGAATCGAGTGCAGCAAGGAACACGCCCACCATAGTTGCGTTCCGATATGTCTTCTGTTGTTCTGGCGTGGTTGTTAGGGGCATGAAGCTGTAGAGCTTCTCGAACATCCCTCTCAGTGATGTGTAGAGAGAATGTAGAGGGCGACCATTCTGCTTTATAGTGAATATATCATGCTGGAGTTGCAGAATCTTTGTCTCGTTCTTCTCCTGCAAATATGTAGCCGCCAGAATGTCCCACATATCCTTGGCCGTGGGTTGATGTAGAATGTCATTGGCAATCTCAATTGCCAACGTACCAGATAGCCAAACTTTGGCGTATGCGTCATCAACCTCCCAAGAGGCATTGGCTCCAGTCTTCTCAGCATGCTCTGGTTCGGTAAGAATGTGCTTCTTACTCGTTGACTTCATCATGCTCATGAACTGCATTGCCCACAGTTCATAGTTTGTACCGTCCATCTTTACAATAGGCGCTGGACCACGAAAGGCGCCAATGGATGGGATATCCGCCTTGCTTTCTGACATACTGGAGACTGAAGACTGGAGCGATTGACAGAGGATGAAATTCGTCTACAATGACATATACGGGTTTAGTTGCACGTGTAGACCTCAAGCAACTAAACCCATGTAGATGGCGGTGTGCGCTTTAGGGCTTAGCACACGCGCACGTGCACAGGGAGCACGCGCACATGCAACTGGGAGCACGCGCAGTCACAGGAAGTACAGGGAGCACGCTGTCGTGCGTACAGGCACGTGCAGTTGCACGTGAGGAGCACGCACATGCTTGCCGGATCACACGCAGTCGCACAGCGCAGGAGCAGTCGCCTGCTGGATCGCGCGCGAAGAGCGCGGCGCGCGGAAGACTAGCGCGCAGGCGAGGAGGGCTACGGCGCGCAGAGGAGCAGTGCGCGGAGGGCTACGCACTCGTGCAGGGGCGCTAGCGCACTCGCGCAGGCGCGCAGGAGCGGCAGCAAAGGCGCACGAGGGTGCTGGTGCGGCTGCGCACTCGTGCGGCGGAGGGGGCGGCGAGTACGTTGAGCCCCGGAAGCGCCGATGAGAGGGAGAGAGAAAGAGAGGCCGACGGGTGGGTAGGGTAGGGTTAGGGTTTCGAGAACTCCGGTCTAGGACCGTCGCTCTGATACCATGTTGCGAAAAATGAACGAGATGTTTATTCCATAAGCCCTACGCTCTCTTATATAGGAGAGTAGCCTATGGGTAAATTACATAAAGCATACAACTGAAAATAAAAATAACAGAGAGACACACAGAAACTAATATATGCGTCAATAGTTAGAAATTCCATGACTGGACAAATAGAACAACAACAACAACAAAGCCGGTGGGTGGCGACTTCAATGTCATGCTATACACGGAAGATAGGCCGGTGGGAGCGATGCGCATGACCCTGGGTCTTGTTTTTTGCAGATATTGTGGAGGAGAGCTTGTCTTGGATGTATTGGATGCGGCTAACTGCTGCTATACCTGGAGGTGCACATCACCTCGATCACGTATTGATTGCTTTCTGCTATCTTTTGAGGACTTGGAGATGTTTAGCTTGGCTGCCATCAGTTCACTTCCTAGATCCCGTTCGGATCACATGCCTCTGTGCCTGGATACTTGCAGTAGCAGAGGCTCATCATCATACTTCAGATTTAAGCGGTGTTCACTGCTGGGGAACGGTTTTCGTGACATGGTGAATACTTTTTTGTCATAGCTGGAGATGGAGGGGTTGGCTACATCTCGTTTCGCATTAAAATTGGCAGCATTGCGGCACAAATCAGCTAGTTTCAAGAGGGATTCTCGCAAGGAGCGGGAGTTGATGAGAAATTAGGTGTAGGAGCTGGTAAGATCAGATTCTTTGGAGGACGACATGGAGCTTGATGAGGAGTTGGCCACCCGAGGAGTTGTGCATAAGATCCTGGGAAAAGGACATGAAGAGCGAGTATGAGTGGATGCAAAGGCTGTGGCAAAAGCGGCTAAAGGAGGGTGATGCTAATACATGATTCTTCCACATGGTGCTAATGGCAGGAGGAGAAACATGATTCATTCGCTTGAGGTACGGAGTGAGGCCTTCCACGGGGAGGGAGAGGTCGCTGATGCCGTAACAGATTATTTCAAGGGAATGAGCAGACGATTTCCTTACAGTGGGTTGTAGTGGTTAGGTGTTGGGGTGAGCCAGATTTCTGACCCAGATGCAGATGGACTGACAAGGCCATTTGACATGCTGGAGGTTCGTGAGACTGTTTTTGGCCTAAATCAGAATGGGCGCCCTAGACCGGATGGCTTTTCGATCTTCTTTTTTAGGGGGTTTTGAGATCTAGTTAATGCAGAGGTAATAGGGGTAATGACGGAGTTTGCTGAGGGAAATTTTAGTTTTGACCGAATCAACAGATCGTTTATTTTCCTACTTACCAAGAAGGATACTGCGATGCGACAATAATTGAAGACTGCATGTTGATTGCGTTTTTCAGTGCGATCTATCTAATCATGGCAAAGCTGTTGGCCAACCGGCTTAGGGGAGTGCCGAACAAGATCATTCTGCGAGCTCAGAGCGCTTTCTTACATGGCAAACAACTTTTGGATCGTGTGGTTATGACTTCTGAAATTGTGACAGACTGACGTAGGAGGAAAGTGAAAGGAGTTCTTTGGAATGTGGCTTTCTCGAAGGCCTACGACTGTGTCGACAGACGATTTCTTTGGGTCTCTCTCCACATGCACGATTTCCCTGACATGTGGATTTCGTGGATGAAGAGGTGTGTCACAACTACCTCGTGTGCGATCCTGGTGAATGGAAAGTCAAAGGAGGGATATTTTTAGCTGCATCGTAGAGTCCGGCAGGGATATACCCTGACACCACTTCTCTTTATTATTGCGGTCGATGCTTTGAGGGTCATGGTTGATCGCGCCTTTTGGGGAGGCTTCTGCAGTGGCTACTCGAGGGAGGATCTTTCAGTCCCCATTCTTAAGTACGCAGAAGATACGATTCTCTTTGTTGAGGGTGGTGCTGAGAGCTACAGGGGGATATCCGTGGTTCTGGACATGTTTGGTGCTATTTCAGGACTGAGCCTAAATAGGGACAAATCTAATTTTGTTTCTTTTGGCATGGTAGATGAGGAGATTGATCTGTGTGCTGACTGGTTGTGCTCACCATGTAGAGAGCTACCACTGTGATACTTGGGTGTATCATTGGTAACTGGAAGGTTGCGTGTCGCGGAGTGGTTACCTGTTATTGAGAAGTTGGAGTAGAGACTGGCTGGTTGGAAATCTGTTTATTTATCTAGAGGAGGCAAACTGGTGTTGCTGCGATCGATTCTTTCTGTTATCCCTATTTTCTTCTTATCCGCTCGCCTGATGCCTGCGAAGGTACAGAAGAGGCTCGAGTCCATCATGAGATGATTTTTCTTGTCATTGATTAGGCAATCACATGGCTTCCCTTTGGTGGATTGGAAATCGGTGGCACGGTCGAAGGAGGATGGAGGCCTCAGTGCGCGTAGCTTGGAAGAGATGGACACAACTTTGTTGAGTAAGTGGGTCGTTCGCATTTGGGGCGACTGTGACAGCCTGGTACGTGACTTGATTCGGAGAATCTATTTTTTTGAAAGAAAAAAGAGCTTTCACTGTATAGATTTATGTCAAAAACTTCACCATTTATGATTTTATCACCATAAAAAACATTACAAAGCTACCACACTTCTTCGTACACCACATTACAAGTTCCAACTATCCCTCATGACATCTCACTGAAAAGTCATGAGGGGTTGTCTAGGAATGACTAATGAGCGGTTGTTTTCTGGCCAGAGATTCTATGTGGAGAACGTCTGTACTCGTGCCCTGGGTGTGCAGCGCTCTTGGCTTGTCTAGAATGCCACTTCTTGCTCTTCTTTTTTGTACTCTTTCTGCTGTTTTTTATTAATATAATTATGGGGTGAACACCTAAGAGTGTCTCCCCCTTTTTGGCTTAAAAAAAACTATCCCTCATGACGTTAGCATGAGCCAACGCATTCTCAACATAAAAGTGATCTTGGCTTGGCCTCTCGTTTCCAAGTCCTGGCGAGTATGGTCTCTCACCTTTGTACTTTTGGACAGGTGTTTGTGGCATGGCACAAGAGATCCGACCGTTCCTGACACCGGATGACACTGGCTTTCGATTTTGGGTGGATGATTTGAGTGAGGGCGGGGCTCTGCAGGTGAGGTTCTCGTAGCTAAAGGCTATGGCAACTAACCCTGATTGCTCGACGGCAGAGGCTTGGGATGTGCACTCTTTTTTTCAGCAGTTTAGATCGGACCTCTCCAATCAACGATTGGAGGAGCTCATGGCGCTTTTAGAGTATCTAGAGGCAGTAGCCAGGCCTTCTGACGACACTGACTGTTGGACATGGTGTGACGATTCCTTCGCAGTGGGGAAGGCATACAAGGCCTTGATTGGTCCTTTGACGTTTGACCCAGGGGAGTATGTTGTAGACTGCAGGAGAATTTGGAGGTGGAAGGTTTCAACTCGTGTGAAGGTGTTTCTCTAGCTATTCAGGAGAGGATGGCTACTAACCAAGGACAGATTCTCGCGACTCGTGCTTATGTCTAATCCGGCATGTCCCTGATGGTTGGTGGGTATGGAGGATGATGACCATTTTCTTTGGTTGTGGAAGCTCTGTGGCGACTTGGACTACTTTTGGGAGTAATGCAATATGTACCGACAGTATCGCTGGATTCTGGAGATCCATTGGGGAGGATTGGAATAGGACAGAGAAGGAGAGATCAGGATGTGTGGCAATGATCTCGATCCTTTGGTTGGCTAGAAATGGGGTGGTGTTTCGATAGGATCGGTTCTACCGAGAAAATGTGGTAGTGCATGCCAAGGTGCTAAGTGAGAGTTGGAGCTCGTAATTTTTACTTACACTGTACATGATTATCTTTGTAATATTTTTTGGTGATAAATGGTAAAGTTTTTGGGCACACACCTATATGGTGGAGTCCCTTTTTTCTTTAAAAAAACAACAATCTCTACTGTATATTTGAAATATTTACAACTACATTATGATGTATTTATTGTAACAAAACTCTATTAATTTTGTCCTTGTATGCCCCTGAGATTATCAACCAAGTGAGTGATTATTAATTATTTCTCTTTTCTTAAATAAAATGATATTAAAAAGTTTCAAAGAAAACAAATTTGTTTGAATATATATGTAACATAATCTAGAACTTTCTAATATACCTCTATTCGATGAGCTCATTATATTTAATAATTTATTTTTTGGTTCTTTATAATATATATATCTTATTTTTAATCAGTCTGCTGTCTTGATTAAAAAATATTTTGCTGTCAATTAAATGTAACTAGATTTCCTTGATATTGTATTTGGATTTGACTTTAAATATTTATATAATATTATAATTATATTTTTGTAAACAATTTTGAAATAACAACAACAAGAATTCTTTCCTACACTGAGTAAGGTCGGTTACATAGATTCTTTGTCTCCACTCATATCTATCTTGAGTCATTCTTGGGTTTAGATCAAAAAAACTAAGATCCCTTAAGATAGACTCATTCAACACTTTTTCCGCCTTCCTCACCCTCTCTTAGCCGGCTTAATATCCTAAAACTCGCATCTTCTAACTGGTACATCAATCGACCTCTACAAATGGTCAGACCATTTTAAGCGGTTTTCTCTCATCTTATCCTCTATCAGAGCTACACCAACTTTTCTTCTGATTGCATCATTCCGAATACGATCTTTACGTATATGATCACACCACCTTAGCATTTTTATTTCTAATACTGCAATTCTCTGCACATATCTATGGTTCACATGCCAACATTCAGATCCATAGATCATATCAGGTCTTAGGACTGCGTTGTAAAACTTTCCTTTGATCTTCAATGGAATTTCCTTATTACAAAGGATAGTTGATGCTATTCCTTTTTACTTGATTATGGACGAGTTGACTAGTCACATTCATGATGAGATATCTTGGTGTTTGTTGTTTATCGATGATATTATGCTGATTGATGAGACAAAAGATGGAGCAAATGAGAAGCTGGAGGTATGGAGACATGCCTTAGAGACTAAATAATTCCGTACAAGTAGAGCTAAGACTGAACATATGAAGTGCACAACTGATGGGAAGAATGGTGAAGGACTCGAATTGAATATTGAATATGATAACATTAGAAAGAAAGACTCTTTTAGATACTTGGGATCTATTTTGCAACAGGATGGGGAAATTGATGGATATGTACTCATAGAATAAATGCAGATTGGCTAACGTAGAGAGGAGCCTCTACTGTTCTTTGTGATAAAAAAATTCATTTGAAAGTCAAAGGAAAGTATTACAAAGCAACCGTGAGACATGCTATACTATATGGATCAGAATGTTCGCTTATGAACCATAGACATGTGCAGAGAATGACAATAGCATACATGAAAATGCTAAGGTGGATGTATGGTCATACATGAAAAGATCGAATTTGGAATGATGCGATCAGGAGGAAAGATGGTGTAGCTCCGATAGAGGATAAGATGAAAGAAAACTGCTTAAGATGGTTTAACCATTTGTAAAAGAGGTCGGTTGATGCAACAATTAAAAGATGCACGATTTGGGATGTTGAGCCGACCAAAAGAGGGCGAGAAAGGCCAAAGAAGTGTTGGAATGTGACTATCCGAAGGGATCTTAGTTATTTGGAATTAAGTCTGAGAAAGATCCAAAATCGATCTGAACGGAGGCAAAAAAATCCATGTAATCAACCCTACTTAATTGTGGGGAACGATTTTGTTGTCATTGTATAGGACATTAGAGGTTCCTCTTTACTTTAGCCAATATGCATTTATTGTATGAGTAACATCTCCATCGAGTTTGCAACATGCATTTATTCTATGTTGCAAAATAGTCCTAAGTATCTAAAGGAATCTTTAGTCTGAATGTTATTTATCGTCACCAATCTTCACCTCAATTCCTTCACCAATGCTTCCATTAAAGGCACCTCGAATTCTTTAGTCTCCAAGGATTTTTGAAAGAAAATTAAAAAAAAATAAAATCTGATTTCCTTTTGGAAACTCATTTTCTTGTCAAAAACACAAATATAGATTTGTATTCGACCCCTCCGATAGTAAAATCCTAGCTCTGACCACAAGGACTTTGGATAATGAGCAAAGATGCATGTTAAAAAGGTGAAAGCTACAAACTCAAAATGAAACTAAAAACACTAGCAATTGTTCATCATCGTCCATTACAAGCTATGCCTTTTCAAAGGCATTCTGGATTATATGAAAAGATGCATGAAATGTTAAGGTAGAAGTTACAAAAACAAAATGCTGAAACACAAGCAATTATTCACCATCAGCCATTACAACCTATACACTTTAAAAAGGCATTGTGTAGGCCCAACACCCCCACAATGAGAGACGACCATATAAAATAAACAAAACCCTATTGACTCCCAGAGCATCTAAAGGACCTTCAGACTATTAAAGACTTGCGTTAAGAAGTTTACGGACTCAATTGACATCTAAAAATACTAAAGTAAAAGACAATGGAAATGATTGATGACTTAGAGTTGCATCACACTTGAATCTGAATAAAAACTAAAACGCATTTGATAATTTCTTACCAATAGTATCTTCAAATGGTTTCTTCTCAACCCGTGGTGGTTAACCCATCCCAACTAAAACGCATCAATAAATATATATTGATTTTGAGTAGAATAGACTTACACACATTTGTCATGTCTAATTACACAAGGAGCACATAAAAAATTAACCCAATTGCTAAATGATATAATTGAAACAAATACCTAGGAGAATAAACATTTTCTACGTGTTTCTTCCAAACCCTTTTTTATCAAGAAGTCAAAGAATATTTTTTCCAGCAAAGGTTGATGGTCATCCAATAAAAAAAAGTAAAATGATGTCATTATAGACAAACACCCCCACAAAAACCCTTCTGATTACTCTAATAATCGGTAATCACCATTGCAAAAGTCACTATTCAATATTCAATCAGAAAATTCACTTAATAAAGAATAAACGGTATTGGGTGACTAATCGGAAATATCCAATTCGGCATTTTTAATTATTTTAAATAAAAAATATTAATGCATAAATTCTTATATATTTATACATGTATAATCATCAACTAATCGAATTACAATCAAACTATTCACATCTAACTCCCACATTACATTAAATAAAAATATGAATATTATAATAATTACTATTTTTTGTTAGTTGGTTCCAATCATTCTATTCAGTCACCCGAAGAATAGAGTAACCCGACTGACTAATTGGTCGGATGACTTTTGCAATACTGACGGAAATTGAGCGAACAATGTTCTACACAGTGTCTTACACTATAAAAACAACATAATTTATTTCTGGCCACATTAACCAAATCACACCAAGCATTATGGCACAACTATGCATGCCATTGCAGAGAGCAGCATTCCCACATCTGTTACCCTTCTAGATAGATTATCAGAAAGCCACGAAAAATGTGATATCAAGCAATGAAATGTCTAGAACTCTCCAATCTTCCCTCACAAAATGGAAAACAAAAAGCAAGCATTCAATGCTCTTTTTAGCACCAATGCATTAAGGTCCACTAGCAACGACCATTGCTGTGCACCTCCTCTTACAAACCATGGTCAAAATACAATCCCTTCGCATCAATTATATTAAAATGTCATCCTTTATCAGAATTATTATCTTCCATATGCATATACATTCTCAGATAAGATCCAGGTCTACCTCCCCTCCTAAAAAAGTTTCTTATACAAGGGAACAACAAAAAAGGGTCCTCCACTACACTCCACCAGTATCAAGCCCCCTTGGTGGTTTAATCCCGAAAAGGTTATGACTACAAAGCAATGATTCATCAAATCAAGCATTTGAGAAGAAGGTGAAGTGAAGGCAAGAGCCCATATCCTGCTACTCGTCCCTGCTAGGGACCAAAAATCTGCCACAATGACCAGACTATTTGAAGCAAGATCCATCAACTGTGGTCAAACATGTGAACAAGAAAATGGTTATATCAGTCATTAAGTTATATACTCATACAAGGTCCGAGCTTTCACAATGGAATGAGATGCCCAAGCACATGTCGAAGTAAAAATGTTCACATCATGGGAGTGATATTGCAGTCTCCTACTTGAATCTCCATGTTGCCTTAGATTTTGACTTCAACGTTACTCTTTTTATATAGCGTGAATGTGTACATTGGTGAAGAGATAAATCAAAGTCCTAATTTAGAATTTTAGATTTCACCTTCTTAAGGAGGACTCAGGACAACTCGATCTACATTGAGATGTGCAACTCCACACGCCCACCTCATGTCCTCTACAACCTTGGTCCAAGGCCATCAGTAAACATTGAGTTCATGCATATAGAGGAGAGTTTATTGCCATTATTGGATGTTAACACATAATACAAGGAGTACATTGAACTAGGATGAGTTCAAAATCCACTAAAAAAGAGTCGAAAGCTTAAGACACCTCAAAGTTAAAGAACCTTCAAGATGCAAAGATAACCTTTCCGCATAAACAAAGATCCTTTCAGGTCTTGAGTTTCCGTACCAAAGGTCACATCTTACAATCACGTATAAAGCTTGCCTGCCACGTGCTCACACACATCGAGGTTCTCATACCTAGACCAAGACTTTCCTAGGATTATGACCTCATTGAGTTAAAGTTGCGTGTTGAGGTTTCAACCTCTCAATTATGCTCCCTTGCCATTGTTCTCGCATTCTCTCTAACCACACTTAAGGATCTTGTCAACCCAGATAATATGTAAGCTTCAAAATTATGACCTTTCAAAAGTTCCAACCTCCTCAATAATGCTAAAATCCAATGTGGCAAACTCCCAGAGGTTTGAATCACCTCAAAATTAGTTAAGCCCTAACTTCATGACCTTCTCGAGGATGCATCCTCCCTAAACATGGTTGATCATCAAGGTCCCGTTCTTTTCATATATGCCATTGAAGGGCACATGGATGGCATCTGATCATCTCAGCCTTCCATATCACCCCAAGGTTCCAAGCACAAGGACAAAGTTCTTCTTCTTGATTATTCTACGAACTTGTGATATTGTTAAGCACCAATTGAAATAAATTTGGAAGTCACCCCCCATGATACTTGCTCAAGCGTGAACAAGGTTCAACCCCAAGTTTGGTTGTGTGAATTTTCTAGATATATTTTGTTCTCTTGAGAAGCAGAAATCATTAATTAACCCAAATGGGAAAGTAAATGATAAAGACATAAATACAAAAAGCAACAATTTTTAGATGACTATACAATATAAAAAAAGGATATACAAACAATAATAAACCAACACCTGTCCATGAGTACGTGACAACATCGGTATGCTGGCATATTCCTCGGACATATTGCATATGGCTTCGCACAAATCGATCATGACACAAAACACGACGCCATTAAGTGCCTCTTTTAACATTAAGGCATATGCTAAATTGTTGATGTCCTCAGATGTACATGCAAAATGAAAAAATTCAAGTACCTGCATGAGACACAAGAGTTCATATTAGAAGATACTTTGGGCCATATTATACATTTTCTCAATCAATAAATTGAATCATACTACTAAAGTACATGGTCTACCTTGGAAACCTCCAGGTGGGACTTGCACTTATCCTTTAGAAAATATTCGACAGCCTTGACGTCATGATTTGTCACCTTCTCAATATTCTTCACTTCTGTTGCATCATCCAAGCTGAAATCTTTTATGATTCCTTCCAAGTAAGATATTGCATCTTCACTAAAAGCTGGAACCTCTATTATTTCAGGAATTTGGGAAAGCCTTATTAACCACTTGACCTAAAACATTGAACAAAAAAATACAAGCACCAAATATCACGGTAAACATTAGGTAATGTGCCATAATTCACATTTAAGAGAGCATGTCCCTTGTAAAAACACAATAGAAAGCAACCTGAAACATAAACAGATACTAGCTATCAGGATATAGAAAAGATTACAATATTGTTTGTTACATCGGCTATATACATGACGCAGATATTCTTATACAAATGCCTTCACTTATATAGTTATTTTGGTCTCCATTTTCCCAAAGATACCGAGGAACTAATAAAGGAATGAACTAAAACCTGAAAAAGACACTCAAATAGGATGTCCATTCAAACGATTGTATTTCCCTATTTTCAGAAGAAAAAAAAACCTCATCGAGTTTATTTTTGTCTTATTCGCTAGAGGTTGTGCTTGTTTAAACTAAAGTCGCTAACCTTAACACTGCATTTGCTTCCACTATCATGCGGTCATTTTGAAATTTCCAAAAGTAGGGATAAGGTTCACGTAACAAACACAACAAAAGTTACATAGAAGATACCCACTCATCAAATTTCACAATGATCCCACAGACAGATTCTTCTACGCTATGAACCTTAGCCCATGAATGACAATTCACGCTGCAAGGGGAAACATTCAATAAAATACCATCAACACACGACATTGTAGTACATCCGAGGACATCCTAAAGCACGAAAGGACATGACCATTCTTGTTTGCTTTAGATCCTATTAGTTTTCATGTTAGAGTTAGACTGCACATTCGATAACAAGTGGCTCCTTACTCCGTGTTTGGTGCTTGAGAGCGGTTTTAGCAAAGGTGGCTCAATTTCAGTTGTTCGGTTGCCATTAATATGATACACAAGAAGATCATTCATAGTATGTATGGCCAAAATGTTGAAACAACAACAAAGCCTTTCCTACATTAAGTAGGGATGGTTACATGGATTCTTTGCTTCCATTCATAATTATCTTGGGCCAACCTCAAGCTTAGATTCAAAGAACTAAGATCCCTTCGTATAGTCTCATTCCGATACTTTTTGGGTATTCCTCACCCTATCTTAGCAGGCTCAACATCCCAAAACTCGCATCTCCTAACTGGTGCATCAGTTGACCTCCTTTGCACATGGTCAAACTACCTTAAGCGATTTTGTCGCATCTTATCCTTGATCGGGGCTACACCAACTTTCTTTCTGATTGCATCATTCTAATCCGATCTTTACGTGTGTATACATCAACCTTAGCATTTTCATTTCTGCTACTACCATTCCCTGTACATGTCTATAGTTCACAAGCCAACATTCGGATCCATAGAGCATAGCAAGTCTCACGGCTGCTTTGTAAAACTTTTCTTTGATTTTCAAAGGAATTTTCTTATCACAGAGAACAGTAGAGGCTCCTCTCCACTTTAGTGAATCTGCATTTATTCTATTTGTAACATCTCCATCAATTTCCCAATCATGTTGCAAAATAGATCCCAAATATCTAAAAGAATATCTCTTCTGAATGTTATCATTACAATTGCTTCCATCAAAAGTGCACTCCATATAATCAGTCTTAGCCCTACTTATACGAAATCCTATAGTCTCCAAAGCATGTCTCCAGACCTCAAGCTTCTCATTTACTCTATCTCTAGTCTCATCAATCAACACAATATCATCAACAAATAACATACACCAAGGTATCTCATCCTGAATGTGACTTGTCAACTCATCCTTAACAAAGTAAAAATGAACGGACTCAAAGCTGAACCTCGATGCCGACGAATGTTGATGTCAAATAGTTAGACTTCTCAAACTAGATCCTTATATAAGATGAAATCCTATCATACATATCCTTTATGAGGTTAATGTATAGGACATTTACTTGTCTCTTCTCCAAAACTCTCCACAATATCTCCATGGTTAGAATCACAATCCTTCTCCAAATCAATAAAAATCATATGGATGTTCTTTCTTTTAGCTCTATAGATCTCCATTGTTTTCCTCAACTTGATAACTTCAATAGTTGAGTGACCTGACATGAATCCACATTGATTTTCGTTTACTTTGGAAACTTGCCTCAACCTTCTTTTGATCACACGTTCCCAAATTTTCATAGTGTGATTCGTCAGCTTGATACCTCTGTAATTTGAACAATTTTGAATGTCTTTTTTGTTCTTATAAAGAGGCACCACGATGCTTCTTCTCTAATCTTCATGCATTTTCTTGCTTCGCCAAATAACATTGAATAAAATTGCTTGCCATCAAATCATACACCTTTCCCAGGTCTCATAACCTTCTAAGTCTCCTCTATTTCCTTCCTTTATATTCGTCTATAGTTTGCATGATTCAAGTAACTTGCATTACTAGGTAGATCTTCTAAAATGATCTCTCTATTTCCTTCCCCAATGAAAAGCTTATGGAAATATCGCTTCCATTTAGTCTATATCATTCTGAGTAACAAGCATGTGGCATTCCTCATCTTTAATGCATCTCACTTGGGAAAGGTCTTTGATTTTTCTTTGGCCAACCTGAATATATCCTTCCAGCACTCCTTAAAGTTGAGATTTTTGCACAAAACTAATAAGCTTTGGACTTAGCTTCTCTAACAACCTTCTTTGCTTCCTTTTCGTAATTTTGTAGTTTGTGACAATTTCCTCTGTTCTATCATTAGACATAACTTTAAAGCACACTCTTTTAATTTTGAGCTCCTCTTGCACCCCTCTACTCCACCACCAAGCCTTCTTTGGCCAAAATGCTGAAACAAACATGAAAAAATGATTGAGAAGTTACACAACGTTTGTGTGCGAATTACTCAGCCAAAGACCAGCCGAGCATCTCGTAGCCAAGCATTTGTAGACAGATGGACCTTTTTGGTGTCTGTTACCACGCTTAGGTTGTGTTATTATGTAATTTGCATTCCAGCTATATACATTAACATCGATCAAGCAACTAAATTTGAGCCACAACCACTCTAGCAGCCTAAAAAATCCATCAACCACAATACTAGGCTACAACAAATGTCCTCGCAATCACCAAAATCCATTATTTCATCGGAAATTTCAACCACGAAGTTCGTAGCAACTATTCGGATAACTAAATTTAAGCTGCGAGCGCTCAAACCGCGTACCTCAACCATAACACGGTAATGGATCAGCCCGTACTCGCTGAAAAACGGGCGCAGCTCAGCAATCCTCCGCTCGTAGCGGCCGTCCAGAGGCGACAGAGCCGTCAGATTGGACAATTCGAGATCGGGCAAAGCATTAATGCTGCTTCTATCCATCTGCGGCATCACGAAATCACCATAATGAAAAAAAAACTCTGCATTTCAAATAACAATCACTTGATAAAAATAAACGATCGATACTAACAGATGACATCTCGACGGATATAAATTGTGGTCGTTGGGCGACGGCGATCGATCGAGAGGTGATGGGGATCGGGTTGTGGTGGATTGCGGAGGAGGGACATCGGAAGCGGTGGAGGCTGAGGGGGGTGGCGGCAGCTTCCATGGGAAGTGGAGAGCAGTGAGGAGTGGAGAAGAGGAGAGAGACCGGAGTCGGACGGGGTCAGGGTTAGGTTTAAAAAGGACGGTAAAAATTGTTTTTATTACGATTATGCCCCCATAAGTTTTCCATTGTGGCTCACAAGAAACGGGATCTCCTCGTCTATAGCAAAGCCATTAACAACCACATCAAATATCAAAAGATATATATTATATAAACATCTGATGAACAATAGATTATCTATAAATAAATATATTTAAAGCTGAATACTTCAGATTCATCCCCGTGCCGACACGTTGCGAACTCCAACATCTTCCTTTCCATGAATTTCTCTTCTGTTCTCCCCCAAGTTCTCCTCCTTATGCCGACATGTGGACAACCCCATGTCTCCTTTTACTTTGCATTGTATCGTGCGTAACGTCTCAATATTCTCCCTTCTCCTTTTATTTTTATTTATTTAAATCTTTCGAGTTCTTTCCATCTCTGGCGTATGGAATTCTATGTCTTTCTTTGTCGGGTCACATGTATGAGCCCATAACGCCAGCTGTTCCGATTTCTTTCCATCTTTGGCAGATTGAATTCTCCTTCTCTAATTGTCAGGTCATGTATTTCATCACATAACACCAGTTGTTCCGAGTTCTTTCCATTTATGTACGCGTGTTCTTTCCATCTGTTGTCCTTCTCTCTCATCATATTATTCTTTGGCAACCACCGACAACGAGAACGCCTTCCCTCACACTTTCATTTTCGATTCTCTCACTTCTCCCCCATTATTCGCTCCCATCTGTTCCTCTCTGTTCTTCTTTCTGGTCTTTGGTTGAGGCGACAATGGAGGTATGCGTATTTTCTTTTGCAATACTTCAACAATACAACATGACATGGTTGTATAACTCCTTTCTTCTCCATGTTTTCTAGGGTTCCATGGAAGCCTCAAATCGACTCTTGCTTTCCTTCCGGTACTCTATTTTAGTGTCCCCAAAGGTACTCATCTGTCTTCTGCATTTACCATTCCTTCTATTTAATTGTATTTATCGGGTTTGACTTCTCTTCTATGTTTACAATTTCTTCTATTTTATTGTGTTTCGATTCTGGCAGAATCGGAGGGAATGTAAGCTGTCGATTTGATAATAATGTGATTTTTGCTTTAGAGAAATGAAATTGATGCCAATTGAGTGGTTCTATACAAAAATATACCAATCTTAGAAGGAGGGAATAAAGTGAAAACATGCAACAGGATGCACAACATGCCTCTCAACTCAATGTTACACACCACCTTCTATGCGGCCTAAAGGTAAAATTGCATCATAATAGAGCAAACGAAGAACAATAAGAATACATCAGGTAGAAGATCCCCGCGTTGTCATCATAAAAAAATGACAAAATCCAATGAGTAAATATCAAGTAAACTCAAACAATCATCGTGGGACATCAGCAACCTAAAGACAGAAAGGAACCCAGTTCCCAAAGTCTGATCTTTTGCACCCTCCAACTAGACAAAACGACCTAAAGATTATTTCAGTTCTGACCGAATCAGAGGGGATTTTAGCTATAGATTTTATAGTAATGGATTTTTTTGCTTTAAAATAAATGACTTGATACCTATTGAGTGGTTTTCTGAAAAAACGCCAGTCTGTTGTAGTAGGAGGGCATGCGAATCAACATTGACTGTCTAAATAAGAACAAGGAATCGCCCAAGCAAGCACTAGATTTTCTTCCGTTAATCTACAATTGTATTGTTTTAAAACTCGGATGTATAGTATGCTCCAAATTAGAATCAAAATAATTTTTGATGATGTCGATTAACATGTTGGTTGAGTTGGAAGACAAAAGCAAAGCAATTAATCTTGGTAATCATCTAGGCACGAAGATGCCATGTGTTGCAGCCGAAGATGTCAGGTGTCGACGGAGGATGCATTAAATGTTATGTGTCAGAAGAGTGACTCGCTTCCTTCGTCAACACGCCTCACAGATTCCCAAACACAACGAGAGCCTCAAACTGGGCTATTTCCCTAAATGGGAACTACAATAAGATTATTTCCCTAAATGGGTATGGATAGAAAATTTTCTCAGAGGGGTGATGTATCGATAAATCGTTTGTCGCTCGCCAACGTGGCGCAGCAAACGACTTGCCGTGTTGACATGGACTCTGCGGCACACCAATCGACGTGCCCAGTGGCTTGGTCGATGAGGCAAAATGGTCTTCGAGGCACACACACAGGGATGGGATGGGAGCGGCAAGCTTGGACGGTTACTGGGGTGACATGGCGAACAATTTACCGTGGAATGGCAAACCATTTGCCGTGGAAAGTACCTATATAAGGCACCCGCCCCTCCCTTATTCTCCACACCTCATTCTCTCATCCTCTCTCATTCTCCACCTATCCTCTCATTCTCCATCTTTCCTCCTCTCTCATTCTCCATCCAATGTCATTTCCCCCTTAAGGTATGGTTTATTTTATTTGTAATTCTTACCATTTTATTAGAAATTATCGTTAATTTATGCTAACTATAAATTTTCTCTCTAAATTGAAATGCTAACAATACTTTTTCTTGTTAAATTGAAATCCTCCAGAAATAGTCATTGCTAAATTGAAATGCTAACGATAATTTTTCTCGCTAAACTTTTCTCCCATTGGTCAGTGTTGCATATACAAATATAAGGATTCTAGTTAGGATGGTGAGGACTATACACATGATATTTTAGTGACTTTTATCAATATAACGATGGATATTAACAATCATCATTATTTATTCGTCGATGTAGATCAGAGTTGTTTTAGTACGGAGTAATAATATTAACTAAAATTAATAAGTAATAACAATTTATATCAATTACTAATAAAGTAAACTAATAGTTAACATAAATAATTAATAATTCATAATAGTAATTCTTAGTATCATTAATTAATGTAAATAATTGTAGTTTATTATTAAATACCAATACTAATTATAAAATTTATATTTTAATAAGTATTAATTACTGATAATAATTATAATATGTAATTTTTAGTAATTAATATAAATAACAATTAATAATTAATTACTATTTACATGTAATAATAAGTAATAACTATAATTAATAATTCATATTAATTAGGAATAATTCTTAATTGTAGTAATAATTAAAGAAACTACTATTGTAGTAATAATTCTTAATTATAGTAATATTTATAATTAATAATTCTGATTAATTAGGAAAAATTATTAATTGTAGTAATAATTCTTATATAATTGAAAATAAATAACAATAATAATTAATAGTAATTAATACCATGGAATAATTAGTAGAGAATAATAATTAATAGTTAATTATTAATGGTTAGTAATAATAATAATTAATTTAGAATAATAATTATTATTTTTATAGGAAGTAATAATAATATTTCTTATTATTAATAACTGATATAAATAATCAATAATTATTAATAATTACTAAACAAATTTATAATATTAAAAAAGTTAAATAATAATTATTAAATAATAAGCATTAATTAATAATAATCTCAGGTAAAACCATGTTATAATAAGTAGTAATAATTAATAATAATCTCCAATAATACTATTTAATAATAAGTAATAAATATTAATAATAATTTCAAATAATACCATCTAATTATTATTATTAATAATAATCTCAAATAATACCATGTAATAATAAGTAATACTTACTAATAATAATATCAAATAATACCATGCAATAATAATAATAAATAATCTTAAATAATACCAAGTAATAATAAGTTATTATTATCATTATTCTTAAATAATACCATGTAATAATTAATAATAATAATTACGACTATTGATGGTAATCAATAATTAATAAATCTTGAAGCAATAATAGTTAACAATAATAAATAAATTAAGAATGGCCTTCTTGGAATGTAAGTGTGTAGTTATTTTGGTAACGTTTAGCGGTGTATAGGAAATGGTTGATGTTGCTGCATTATATGTGTTCTGGGGTGGATAGATAACATACTTAAAATCCGAGATCGGTTATGAAGGCGATCAAAGCGACATGATCGGAGTTCCTGTATCCTGCATGTATAATGATCTACTTGCTTACATATACGGGTTTATGGATATACATCTGACATTTACGACATTATGATCACTTGCAAGTGGTCCGCAGATGCCAGTTCGTTCCGTCCCATCCTGATTGGGATGGATAAAATTACAAAGTTAACGTTGCACGTAAGTCGACAAGTGGGAATGATGGAGCTACTACTTGAGGCGGTGGAGATCTCTCCATCCGAACGTGAGGTGGGACCATCATCAATGCAAGGGTTGGATCTTAACAAATCTATATATGATGGAGTCGATGATGAAGACGAAGGCGAATATAACGACCAAGACGAAGTCGAGGATGAAGGGGAAGAGGATGAAGATGTAGACAAACATGCCAGAGAGGGAGTGAACGAAGAACAATGCAAGGCACTACAGGTGATAGGGTGGGAGTATTGACTGATCACGGTCAATAGTCTCTCCTTCATTCGATACCCCAGGAACCTATTTTCGATCCACTTGTGGACTACGTGATGGATTTGGATATGATGGAGGATCTTCCAAACTTCTTCGGGTCAAATGATTGGATTTTTGGCACATTTGCAGAGGAAATGCCCTTTTTAAATGAAGTTGCAGATCCTCCGACCGAAGGCACATCCGGTAAAGACTATTAGTTGAATCATTCATTCGACTCAAAGACATCCCTTAGTGGATGAGTTGAGCACTTGGAGCATGGCAAAGCACGTCCAGTTCAAGGTGGATGCATCAAAGAGCTTCCAGTACACTGCATGTTGTATCTTTAATGATTGTAGATGGAGGTTGCATGCATCGTACAACAGTCATCGAGATAGTTGGGCAGTTCGTAGCTATCGTGCAGAACACACATGCCGTAATGCAATATTGTTTGTTGACAATCGAGCTTGTATGCCAAATTTGTTGGTAGATTTATTCTTCCCACCTTGAGGTCCAACTTGACACTGACTCCAAGTGTTATCCAATCCCTGGTTCAAGACAAGTACCGAGTGCACATATCTTATAAGAAGGCATGGAATGGGAAGTGTCGAGCATTGGAGAAGATATTCAGAGATGTTGTTGGCTCATACGCAGATATCCGACGGTTTTATGTGGTTGATGAAGCATTGTAATCCTCGTCCATTTATGAGTTTGAACATCAACCGGTGGCCGAGGCTAAAATCGGTGCTCGGCTAGAAGGCATGGATGCCTTCTTTCATTTGTTCTAGGCTTAGGCCCCGTCAATATAAGATTGTGTACACTGTCGTCTGGTGCTGAGCATTGGTGCTACGCATCTATGAGGGAAAATATAAAGGGTACATCATAGCTGCTACCGCAGTTGATGCCAATGGACACCCCTTCCCAATTGCTTTTGTCGCGGTCGAGGGTGAAAATTTGGAGTCGTGGGGGTTCTTTCTCCATAAACTGTCTGGTATCCATGATCATGATGGTATATGCTTCATCAATTATAGATTTTTAAGTCTTAAGAACTTGCTTCCCCAACACTTTCCGGTCGAGAAAGGCCGTTGCCACCATTTCGGCCTTCACCACATGCATGAGTACATGCACCGAGCCGGACACACGTACAAATGGATACATAAAAAATTCTACAACATAGGGGCCATGACAGCAAGTACGAGCATGAGCGGATTATGCACCAAATCCGTACAATGGACTCGGATGCGTATGACTAGATAGTGAGGCAGGAGGGTGGAGATCGACGATACTGGGCGTGCACCTACGATGAGGGTCGCCGATGGGGTCTGACTACAACAAACCTCTCTGAAAGTTTTAAACGTGTTCTTAGGGGCATACATGGCTTACCTGTGTTAACATTTGTATTGGTTGTGTTTTACTGCCTGAACACCTACTTCATCGAAAGACGTAAGTTTGGTGCTAAGGTGACCAGACACCTTATGGCCCGATAAGAGAAACTAATTGATGGTCTTGTATAATATGCATGTTCAATAATGGTCGAGCAATTCACGCTTACATATTTTGAGGTGCGGTCCCTTGAGGAAACTACACAGTTAAAATGAACAGTCAACAATCTGTCTGCACGTGTGGTTACATGCAGGTCATGCAGATAATTTGACCTCACATAATTGCGGTTTGTGGCAATGTGAACGTCAGCACAGAACATGTGAAGCTATGCTCTGATTTTTATACGTCGATCGCATTTCAAGCCACATATGTACATGCCTTTGTGCTGATTCCCGATTGTTAACTCTGACTGCCCTTAGATCCCTTCCCACTGCTGTACCCCAATGTAGTCCTTGTAGCTAATCGACCACGGAGGTGACGGCTCCGCGGAAGCATGGACGAGATAGATATGGTACAATTTAGGTGTAGTCAATGTAAGGAACATGGTCACAATGAGACAACATGTGGTAGAAGGCATTATTAGTTTTTATGTAAAATTTCCTTGTAAAATAGTGCAAAAACTTTTTTACTTGGTTGCACTTTGATTAAGTTGACATGACAGGGTTTTTGAGTAAGGACGAAGGAAAGGCATCAAAATCATCGGAAAACAAAATATGGGTTGCAAGGGATTCAAAAAGAAAATGACCCTTCAATCCAACAAGTTTGCAGGGATCAAAATCACTATGCCTGTATCAAACACTGCAATATCATCGTCGACAAAAGAAACAAAAAAACAAAAGAATACTATCTCTGTGAAAAATATCACAAGTTTGAACAAGACAGAATGAGTACAACTTTCAAAAAGAAAATCAAAAAATTACTAACAAGTAGGGGCAAAAAAAATTCCCTACCCTCAGATGAGAATAATAGCACTTCCATCTCCAAGGTAGTCAATCAACCGACATAGTTCGAAAGTTTTAACCCTAACAAATTTGAAAAAATTCAGCCCGGCTATGGTGGGGAGGAAGTGATCGATTTTCAAAAAAAAACCATACGAAGAAGGTAAGGACTCTACATGCATGGACCATGAATTTAACATCTTTCTCGAATACTGAATCGGATAACCAATTGCAAATACAATGGAAAATCCAATATAGAATGTTAGACAAAAAGGCAGCCTCCTGTTGGATCCAAGCTGAACCTCAAGATCCGAAACAGAAGGACCAAATCCTAAATTCAGGGCTGCAAAAAATATATCCTCAATACAATCAAATAGAAGACCTCCGCCGAGGCACAAACTTGACGTTTCACAATACGAATCTAAGCAAGTGCAATCTGATAGAGAAAGTAAACACATGTCACAAAACAAGTGATTTGGATCCAATCAGACAGATCAAGCCAAATAGGTGTGTTGATACAATCAGACCGATCAAGCCAAAATGGAGTATGACTTCTCTAAGATTGGTGAGGCACTGAACTGGGACCCTTCAAATTTGGAACTGTTCTCAAAAACAAAAACAATGACATCGAAAATAAAAGGAAGAAAAGTGAACTTAATTGTGTTTGAAAATAACAAGGGCAACTATAACTTGGGTGCTATAAATTTCTCGGATACAAAATTAGAAAATCCAAACAATTTTATCCAATTTGGCTCCTTCCCAAAGCGCCCATTGCCTGTGGTACATGCGACGAGCCCCTACGATATGATCTCAAAACCAACAATAAGAGATCATATCCGCGAAAATACCAAGGAAAGACCTACGCAAAGCGACGAGACGCAAGGTTGGCGTCTGGTCCAACAGAAAAAACAGGGGAGGCAGGGGTATAGGACGACTAAGTGGAGAAATGTGGAGACGCAAAAGAGGTTCTCAAATCAAAAGGGACGCCCATGCATTAATGGGAATAGATTTGGCGTTCTACGAAAGCTGACAAACCACGAACCACGTCACAAAAAATATGACGCAAATATCACATAAAATCATTTCGCAGCTAAAAGACAAAATCAAACCGCCCTCTTCACAACAAATCACAGTTCGAACGTCCGTTCCGAGAAACCAAAGGCTGCGACGCATGGCCTCGTGAAATCACATCAAATCAACACTCGATGCTTCCGATGCCTCGAGAAGGGACATCTCATTAGGTTCTGTACGAAGAGGACTCGTTGTTTTCTATGCTTTCGGCAAGGTCATATTGCAGCCTCTTGCCGTTTTGGTCTACAAGAACTTCCCTCTCCAAAAGCTATGGCCCCCCACCATCCTCAGAAGCGGGTACGTTCGTCTTCGCCAAACAGTGAGGGTCGAAGTTCGAGCAACACTGCACCAGAGATGCAAACACACATCCCCGACACCCACCCAAACCCTACTGCGGACACTCGTCCGAGGGAGTTAAATGTTAGACCAGTCACGCTGGCAGTAAAAATGCGAGCAGACATCCTTGGTAAGACTGTTATCCCTTTTTGGAAATCAGAAATTTGTGAGGAGGCGAAACGACTCCGCTCGGAGTTTCAAAAATGCCTGATCATCGAATATTCGACTTCCTTTGAATCCATCGACTACGCGAGGGAGATTCTATCAAGAGAAGTTTCGAAGGCATCCTTTGGACGCCTGTGGAGAATCTCTGACCGACAGCTAGTGGGGGAGGTCGATTCCTCCAGCATCTTTAAGACATTGGCCCACTCCGCGATTCACTGCTCCGATGGAATCTCCGACCGACAACTGGTTATGGTTCTTCAAATGGTCCCCTTCCTTTGGAGCAAAAAGAATGGAGGAGGTCGCAGCATATTGGGTGGACGCTTTGGGGCTGCCGCTACACCACCGATACCCTTACGTCCTCGCAAACATGGTCAAACAGTTCGGAAGGCTCCTGGATTATGAATGCCCAAACCTCTCTCTGGACTGCGGGGATGCCATGGCAGTGAAGCTTTTGATTGACATACCAGATATTACAAATGTACCGCGTGCAATTGAAGTAAGTACGGTGGATGGAGTTTTTGAAGTAACCTTTTCACCAGTTTCTCAGTTTCGTTCGCCTAAATTCATCCATTACAATACACCTCTGGTGGATTCAACCACTCTTAAGAATGGTCTGGGAGCATTCAATCTGGAGGAGGATCTGCAGGGAAAGTCAAACAAATGGTTGAGAAGAAGTCTGCAAACAACCCCAATTGTTGAACTTAGGGATGAAAAGTTCAATCTCTGCCCTGGAAATGATTGGGAGAGAATTAACTTAAATGTCGTCCCTTTCCCAGCACACAGGGGTCCATCTACTGAAAAGCATGCGAGTTATGTGGAGGAGCCCACAAGAGTGCATCTTGAACGTGCACTAAACTGGCTGGAACGCAAGGGTCAACAAATAAATCCATTGATGTGGAGCACATCAAAAATCTACCAACCTCGGAGGTCCAGGACTCGGGCAACCTTACAATGGAGACACATATGCAGAGTGCATTAAATCTGGTAGTGGATCTGACCGCTAGGCAGAAGGAGACTCCATTGGCAACACCGGAAAAAATGGTTGCGAAAGGCAAAGATATGGAAAATTCTTTTTTAACATCAAACAATGCTTTGAAACTTTCTCAAAATTCAGTTATGGAGGCAGATAGAATTAGAAACCTCTTAGACTTTTTCCACTTCGCGTTTCAAAACGAGAGAGAAAAAAATAGATTTATCACGGAACTGTGCAACGAATAAGGGGAATATTAGTTATTCAACTCAAAACATCTGAACGAGTTGGAAGCGTTGAAATACTATATAATAAGAATGGAATTCACTGTGTTAAGGGCCGATGCCATCTGTACATATCATTTCCTTACATCACACTCTATCTCCAGATCATTCCATTTCCACCCTCCTCTTATACTTAGGCTGACCAGAGCCTAAGTATAGGAGGAACCGACACCCACCTGTATATACTCTCCTCATTTACATATCCCGACTGCCTCTTTTTGCGCTCTTCTTCTATACTTAGACTACTCACAGTCTAAGTATAGGGGGGCGGTTCTGTAAATCTTGTTCGTTATTTTCCTTTTCACTCTCTAACGCTTAGCCCGAGTTATGTCTTCTTTACGCTTCTTGTATTCTGAGGACACATCACTCGTTAAGTATAGGGGGTCTGTATATATACTTTTTATAGATTTTATCCATATCTCGTACTTGCGTGTAAGTATATACGTATTTACGGGGTGGGTAATCTTAAAAAAAATAAAAAAAAGAGAAAAAAAGAAAAGAAAAAAAAGAGAGTTTTGCTACTAACACTAACTGTGCCCAAAATTTTTGAAAAAAATAGCTTCTTATTCATTTTTGCAAAAAAAACCCCTTGCATTAAAAAAATGTATCTGCATTTCACATACCTGCACTTCATCCAGCATCGCATTTGCATATGTGAAAAGTCGTCGGGTTCTGAACCGAGTTATGAGCCGAAACTGAGAGTGATCTGGACTTGACCTTAATCCACCTAATTTTCAGAGGAACTTCACCGAGAATTAGGATTTTAGAAACTTCAGGTCGTTGACTTAATTCTTTAAGTTCCACATGACAATGTGCAGCGTTTGACTCTTAGTGTCTAACCTGGTCTCTTCATTCTAGGTACAACTCTAGAATAAGGAATTAATTTGTACTCTCGCAGTACGCACTTAGCTCAACTCAGACGGGATGTTGGAAGACTGTGTGAGTTTCTTTTCTGGTAGCGTGGAAATCTAAAGATCGGAGTACGGGTTGAAATAAAGCTTCGGAAAAGGGATGGACGACTGGGCACAATTTTTTCTAAGACCTCAAAAAATGTAAGGAAACAAAAAGATTTTATATCCGTAGGGGCACAACAAGATCCAAGCAAAACCACCAAAAATTCCAAATACAAAGAAGCAACTACCAAATAAAATCTGACTAAAAAAGGTTCAAGCTTCAAAGAAAACCTGCAGATCTTGGTGGAGACTCGGCTACACTGGCTATCTTCACAAGGAGAGGTGACTACACTGGTCATCCTCCAGTTCTTTTCTCCTTCTTCTAACTTCTCCCCCCAATTCGATTGTGAACACAACGCGACAGACCTAGAAGGAAATATCTGACTCCCCGAGGACGAGTTACTGGAGAGGAGGTTTGCGCGGTAGCCCGGCATTCTGGATGGGAAGAGCTAAAACCTTCCACACACATGAGTCGGTTGTTCAATGTTAATAAGGTATACTTTGGGAAGAAGATTGATCTAAGATAACTTCTGAGCCGAAACTGTATAAATGATGTGTAAACTTGAAGGCTGTTGATTTTAAAATTCTAAGTCTCACAGAAGTTCTGACACACAAGTAATCCAAAGGTCGAGTTTAGGTTCACTTTCACCTCCAGCTCATGATCTTGGTATGAAACCCGATCTCATTTCACCTCATGGCATTTCTTCCCATTTTTTATTTTTATTTTTGAAAATTTCTTCCGTGAATATTCATCACTATATCCCTATATTATGCTATTTAAATTTCGTGCGAAATAGAGACTCCTACAGCCTTCATCCAGATAATCATTTTTTAACAGTAACAGAATTGCTAAAATGACCCTTCTGGATGGAGGCGGTAGGAGCCTCTGTTTCGTGCGAAATTTGAATGACTTAATATAGGGATATATAGATGAAAATCCACTGAAGAAATTTTCAAAAAAAATTAAAAAAAAACGAGCGAAATTACGCGGGGGTGCCAAGTTAGCTACCCCAAAGGGGCAACCCCATTTTATCCATATATATAGGGTAAAATGTGTATGCCCCCTAGGGGAGCTAACTTAGCTCCCCCCGCCCCATTTTTCGCATACTTTTTTATTTTTTTTTGAAAATAAAAATTATGTAATTCATTATTATATCCCTATATTATGTCATTCAAATTTCATACAAAACAGAGACTCCTACGACCTCCATCCAGACGTGGTTGATTTAAAAAATCCTAAGACCGTTAAAAAAATGACTGTCTGGAGGGAGGCCGTAGGAGTCTCTATTTCATACGAAATTTTTATGACATAATATAGGGATATGGTGATGAATATTCACGGAAAAAAATTCAAAAAAAATAAAAAATTTGAAGAAAATAGGACGGGGGGAGCTAAGTTAGCTCCCCCTAGGGGGCAACCCCATTTTCCTCATATATATATATAGGGGAAAATGTGTATGCCCCCTAGGGGGAGCTAACTTAGCTCCCCCCGCTCCTTTTTCACAATTTTTTTTATTTTTTTAAAACTAAAATCGTGTAAATTCATTATTAAATCCCTATATTATGTCATTCAAATTTCATGCGAAACAGAGACTCCTACGACCTTCATCCAAACGATGTCGATTTAAAAAATCCTGTTACCGTTAAAAAAATGACTGTCTGGATGAAGGCCGTAGGAGTCTCTGTTTCGCACGAAATTTGAATAGCATAATATAGAGATATAGTGATGAATATTCACAGAAGAAATTTTCAAAAAAAATAAAAAAAATGTTGAAAATGGGGCGGGGGGAGCCAAGTTAGCCCCCCCAAGGGGCAACCCCATTTATCCCATATATATATATATATATGGATGATCCTCTGAGAGCCAAAATCTGTGAGAGCATGAGAGCAATGATTCTGGACCACTAAATTCTGTCATCTCTCTGCTCGTTGATTAAAGGAGGAGAGAGAAGAGCAGAATCTAGTGGTCCAGATTCACTGCTCTCATACTCTCACAGATTTTAACTCTCACAGGACCATCCTTATATATATATATATATGGGGAAGCTGCACCGGCAAGTGTAGCTAACTAGCTGCACCTGGTCATTTTTTTCATTGGTTTTTTTGTGTTTTTAAAATGAAACCTAGGGAGATTTAAATCACCATATATCACCATGATATTATACCAATTTCAACTAAATTCGACATTTCTATCATCTCCATCAAGGATATGACATTTTAACGGTTTCAGAATTATTGAAATTGATCATATCTAGATGGGCATGCTAGTAGTGTTTATTTTGCATGAAATTTGAAACACATATTCTTGTCAATAAACTAAGTAAATCTCCAAAGTTTTTTTCAAAAAAAATAAAAAACCAATAAGAAAAATGGTCGGGTGTAGCTAGTTAGCTGCACTCGCCGGTGCATACTCCCTTTTCCCTATATATATGGGGTAAAATGTGTATGCCCCCTAGGGGGAGCTAACTTAGCTCCCCTCGCCCCATTTTTCGCATATTTTTTTATTTTTTTTGAAAATAAAAATTATATAAATTCATTATTATATCCTTATATTATGTCATTCAAATTTCATGTAAAACAGAGACACCTACGACCTCCATCCAGACGGGGTCGATTTAAAAAATCCTGAGACCGTTAAAGAAATGACTGTCTGGATAGAGGCCGTAAGAGTTTCTGTTTCACACGAAATTTGTATAACATAATATAGGTATATAGTTATGAATATTCACGAAAAAAACACGCGCACACACGCCCGCACACGCGCGCGCACACATACACACAAACAGACACGCACACACACGCACACACATGCACACACAGACGCGCACGCACGCATGCACGCACGCACGCACACGCAACACACACACACAGATATATATAGGGGAAAATGTGTATGCCCCCTAGGGGGAGCTAACTTAGCTCCCCCTGCCCCTTTTTCACAATTTTTTTAAATTTAAAATCATGTAAATTCATTATTAAATCCCTATATTATGTCATTCAAATTTCACGCGAAACAGAGACTCCTACAACCTCCATCCAAACGGTGTCGATTTAAAAAATCCTATTACCGTTAAAAAATGACTGTCTGGATTAAGGCCGTAGGAGTCTCTGTTTCGCACGAAATTTGAATAGCATAATATAAGGATATAGTGATTAATATTCATGGAAGAAATTTTCAAAAAAATAAAAAAAATAAAAAATGCTGAAAATGGGGCGGGGGGAGCCAAGTTAGCACTCCCCAGGGGCAGCCCCATTTATCCCATATATATATATATATATATATATGGATGATCCTCTGAGAGCTAAAATCTGTGAGAGCATGAGAGAAATGATTCTGGACCACTAAATTCTGTCATCTCTCTCCTCGTTGATTAAAGGAGGAGAGAGAAGAGCAGAATCTAGTGGTCCAGATTCACTGCTCTCATACTCTCACAGATTTTAGCTCTTAGCTCCCCACCCCATTTTCGCATGTTTTTTTTATTTTTTTTGAAAATAAAAATTATGTAAATTCATTATTATATCCCTATATTATGTCACTCAAATTTCATGCAAAACAGAGACTCTTACGACCTCCATCCAGACGGGGTCGATTTAAAAAACCCCGAGACCGTTAAAAAATGACTGTATGGATGGAGGCCGTGGGAGTCTCTGTTTCACACGAATTTTTTATGACATTATAGGGATATAGTGATGAATATTTACGGAAAAAAATTTGAAAAAAATAAAAAATTGAAGAAAATAGGGAGGGGGAGCTAAGTTAGCTCCCCCTAGGGGGCAGCCCCATTTTCCTCATATATATATATATATATAGGGCTTATCCAATGCGCACATGGTCCATTTGAGTTGTGGTGAGCACCAAACATGGGCTCGCCACGTGTATTTCCATTTGAATGTTGCCTATTTCGAAGGAGCACAATTTTAGCAGGATATTAATTAGTTTGAGCCTTTTATATTTCCAGTTATATCGAGTCCTTAAAAAAAGGAAGACGGTTTTGGAAAGATAAATGCAAATCATTAATTTCGTACCGAAGAAATAATCGTTGTCAATTATATCAGTAATGTGTATATTATACTCAAGTAATTATGTGTTGCGAGATCAGTAATACTGAAACAGTTGTCAGTATTTTACATCTGTAATATTACATTGTAAGGAGATCAGTAATTCATTCATATTAGTCAAGTAATAGATATTCAGTTATCAAGTAATTAATGTTTTGAGATCAGTAATTAAGTATGTAAACTACTAATGTCCATACAATGATTACTGATTACATATATCCATTTTACTGAACTCGTTATGATTGTTACTAATGTTATAGTTACTAAATGCAGTGTTACTGACGCACCTCTTATTTACTTGTATAATCTTTTAAATTACTTATAATGCATATGAAAATTACCCATCAGTTGTTATGGTTTTACTAATGTCATAACAACTACTTACTTGCCCAGTGTGTATATATTACTGAATTTTGAACCATATAATAAAATGAATGTAAATTACTGACCATTGTTTGGGTATTACTAATCTCGCAACAACCATTTACTGTACTATTGTATATGTATTACTGATTACATTTCTTTGTTTGTTGTTACTTGATTTTATATCATTCTTATGGAATCTGATTTGAAGACAACACTCTAAATATAATTGATTCAGTAAGAATGATAGAAGGACAAGTAACACTTAACAAAATGCCTGTAACATAGGCAAATGACATCAGTAACTTGGTATAAATAAATATGTAAATAACTTTTACGTTTGTCTCAGTAACTTTCACGTTTGTCTCAGTAACTTTCACGTGTGTCTTAGTAAAAAAACACATATGTCTCCTGATTCAAATCCAATTGCATGTCATTCCTCGTTGTTTCTTCTGATATGATGCTCTCATGATCCAATGTTTCATTTTTTATTTTTTTCATCCACGAATGATGTTGCGAGTTGTAAAACATCAGAGGTATTCGGGCATCTGATATACCTGAAATAAAAATGAATTAGTAAACTAGTAGTTGGAAATTGTAAGAACTAAAGAGGGAGCAGTAACAATTATGAAGGCAGTAGTAAAATTAAAATATCATCTCAGTAAACAATGTAAATACATTAGAAACTCAGTATATTTTTAAAAGAATGCATGAAAAGTAACATTTGTGTTGGCGATAGTAATATAAAATATCTTATAAGTAAATTAAGTAAATACATTAGTAATTCAGTATAAAAGATTTAGTAAGAATGGCAAACTGACAAGTAATACGCAGTATTTTCTTAAGATACATAAGTAGCTAGTGAATAAAAATGAATCAGTAAGAATAATATATAGAAAAGTAATTCATGCCATATTGTCAGTAACTTTGACAAATACCTTAAGTAATTTAATATCATTTTTTTTAATAATCTGACTCGGTAACATAACGTGATATAAGTAATTTTTCGTGATTCAAAAGTAAATAAATTGAACATGATCCTTCTGAAGTAGTGTTTTCATGATCCAAATCTCCTTCTCATATGATATTCTGACGATCCAATTCCAACCAAGAATCAACATTCACCATTGCTTCTAAGATATCATGATTCAAATACAATTGCAAATAATCAATCACGTTAAAAACTGAAATCAAAAACTCGAAAAACGATGAGATTCTACCAATAACGTGAAATAAACGTTTAATCTTCAAAAACGAAACCTTACATTGGACAAATCGATCGTCTCAGTTTACAATATCAATCTCCTCACGCTGTAAATCGCCAGATCAATCCCTTCCCTTGTCGTTGCAATACAATATGTTTCTTTAAGTGCGTGCTATTTTTAGACTTCCTTATAATTTCCAATTTAGTTTTCTTCCCATTATGATTACGGTTCCTACTATTTAGGGATTGAAAATATCTCCTTAAAAAATGCAATACACGTGTAAAACAATGATGGTTGGATTAAGATCAAAGGGCTGAAAAGAGGGGCTCACCGAAACTCAAATGGGCCCTGTGCGCATTGGATAAATTTCCTATATATATATATATATGAAACTGCAGTAATGCCATCCAAATGGCTAACTAGATAAACCCTGCTTCAGATATGCCATCTAGGGAAGCAAACAGATGGATACCTACATGGATATATGTGTTATCATATCTTATCCATTTTAAAATACGGATCAAGATATGGAAACAAATCATCACGATTCGAATGCGAGTATTTTACGAACGCAAACGGATTATCCTGCGGATAAGAAATGCCTTTAAGTTCTAACGCTTACATTTATTAGGACTGTTTGGTAAAGTTGAAAGTAATAACTAATTAACAAGACAAAAAAATACAAAAAGAAACTATAATATTATACCAAGTCTAATAACCACATAGTAAATGATCAAATAATATAGAGATGTATATTTTTCTCCCATATTTGAAAACGACTCCAGATGCAATATATTGCAACTAATTCTATAACATATTTGGAGATATACACATACACACAAGTTAAAGTATTTATATATAATATAGGGTTTTTATCAGTTGTGCCCCTCAGAGATCTTGCAATTTCAGTTATGCCCCTATCTTTTTGGTAATATAAGTTGTGCCCTCAACTTTTTGCCGTTTTTTCAGTTGTGCCCCTCCGGTTAGTTGTCGTTCATTCCCAATGTAAACGGACGTTAACTTTGGGACATAATGGGAATTAAATTAAAAGTAAAAGTTGTAAAAGGTCATTTTCTCATCTTCCTCCTTCCCCATCCTCTTCCTCCTCTCCCATCTTCTTCTTCTTCCTCCCTTCTCTTCCTCCTCCACCTTCCCAGAGCTCCTCCTTCTGCCGCCCCCGTGCCCGTCCGCCTTCCCAGAGCTCCTCCCTTCTGCCGCTCCCGTACCCTCCGCCCCGACCTCCCCTCGCCCCCAGCTTCAAGCTCCCCCCCACCCCTTGTCGCCCCTGCGCCAACCCGCACCCCCTGTGCCGCCCCCTAGGCCTCCCCCTCCCCTACGTCGCGTCACGGTCCGCCCCCTGCTCCCCGCCGCGGTCCGCCCCCAGCCTCCCTCATCTTCCCAGGCCGACGACCTCTCCGCCCCCAGCCTACAGCCTCCCCCCTCCTCTGCTCCGTCCTTCCTCCGTCCCCAGCCGATGACCTCCTCCGCCCCAGCCTCCCTCCTCCTCCCAGGACGGCGACCTCTCCGTCCCCAACCTTCCCCCTCCTCCATCTCCAACCTTCAGCATTTATTTGTTTAAGATAAATTTTTGATTAATTGATTAATGAAAGTTCATCAAAAAATGAAATAAAAATCACCATTTGATCCGTAATGAGTGATATATCCGTGAAAATGCCCAAAATTTAATGATTTCATGGATGCATGAAGGTGTAATAAGAGAGAGAGAAATTATAAAGAGAGGAAGACGAACAAATGGAGGAAGAAGAAGATGAAGAATAAGTCTGGACAATTATACCCCTCTTAACTACACCATGATTTGAAAAAACCATGGTTAAGTCAACTCATTGACGGTTAAACTAACAGAGGGGAACAACTGGAAAAACGACAAAAAGTTGAGGGCACAACTGATATTACCAAAAAGATAGGGGCATAACTGAAATTGCAAGATTTCAGAGGGGCAAAACTGATAAAAACCCTATAATATAAATGCAGATTCAACAATGCGAATATCCATATCTGTATCCGTAAAAAATGTAGGGTTTTTATCACATGTGCCCCTTCGAGATATCGCAATTTCAGTTATGCCCCTATCTTTTTGGTAATATCACTTGCGCCCCTCACTTCTTACTAATCTATCACTTGTGTCCCTCAGGTTAGTGACCGTCCATAACCAACACAAACGGACATTAACTTCAAGGACACAGATGGAATTAAGTTTTAAAAAAGGATTGAAAAGTCTTCTTCCTCCCTTCTCCTCCTCCTCCGTCTTCTTCCTCCCTTCTCCTCCTTCTCTCCCATCTTCTTCCTCTCCCACCTGCTGCCGCCCCGACCTCCCCCCACCCCCTGCCGCCCCTCCGCCCCGACCTCCCTGCCACCCCAACCTCCCCCCACCCCTGCCGCCCCCTGCGCCCAGGACGCACCTCCTCCCCCAACCTACCCGTCCCCCGGCCCGCGCCGTCCGCTCACCTCCCCCTCCCCGCGCCTCCTCCTCCCCCGCACCTCCTCCTGCCCCTGCCACCCCCCGAGCCCAGGCCGCACCTCCTCCCCCAGCCCGCACCTCCCCCTGCGGCCCCTCCGCCCCAGCCTACCCCTCCCCCGGCCCGCGCCGCCCCCTCGCCTCCCCCTCCCCGCGCCTCCTCCTGCCCCCGCCGCCCCACGCGCCCAGGCCACACCTCCTCCCCCATCCCGCACCTCCCCCTGTGGCCCCTCCGCCCCAGCCTACCCCTCCCCCGTCCCCGCATCGTCCCCCGCACCCATGCCCCACCTCCTCCCCCAGCCCGTACCTCCCCCTGCGCCCCCTTCGCCCCAGCCTACCCCTCCCCCGTCCCCGCACCTTCCCCTGCGTCCGGCCCCACCTCCTCCCCCAGCCCACACCTCTCCCTGCAGGACGGGAGAGCGACTTCGACCACTCGAGGAGGAGAAGCTCTCGCCGGAGTTCGACCTCGAGCTACGGTGCAGCCTCGAGCTCTGCCCCGAGACGGGAGAGCGACTCCGACCACTCAGACGAGGAGAAGCTCTCGCCGGAGTTCGACCTTGAGCTACGGTACAGCCTCGAGCTCCGCTCTGGAATTATGACCATAATACCCTTCTTAACCACACCATGGTTTGAATAAGTCATGGTTATTTTAATTTTTTGACGGTCAATCTGACGGAAGGGCACAAGTGATAACGGAGAAAGAAGTGAGGGGCACAACTGATATTATTAAATAAGATAGGGGCATAACTGAAATTACGATATCTCAGAGGGTCACAAATGATAAAAACCTAAAAATGTAACCATATATGTATCCATATCCTCAAAAAAGTTGAAAATAATATCCACATCTTTATCTGTATCCGTTAAAATAAAAAATTCATATACATATCCTCTTAAAAATGGATACGATGAGGGACATATACAGATATATCCTTATCCGGCTGCATTTGATGCCATGGCTTTATTGTACTTCCACTATGTTTATAATTTTACTTCGATTGTTGATATGTTTTTAATTTTTTTTATCAATTACAAGTGCATTGTTTGCAAAATTGTCAACTATTTAAATTAGTGTTTTGTTTGAATATGGTTCGCTCAATCTATTAACTTTGTTTTATTTTATTTAACATGAGTCCATTGTTGCTATGAAAGATATATTCATTCGGAAAAAGAAGTACCATACTAACATCCTCTTTATTTGTTAAGTTTTATCAAGGAGAAAACCTGCCAAGTTATTTTTCTCATGTATGCTATTTTTCGAAGAATTGTTACATTGTTGCTATTTTAAGATTGTAATTGTTAAAAGTTCAGAGACTTAACTATTATTTCTTTTTAATTTTTAAAAACTATGTTCCCTTAATTGCAAATGTTTTCTTCTTTCAATATTTGTTCCGTCCAGTGTAATTGGTTAAAATGATTTTAAAATGAAAATAATTATTTGTAAATTTAACATAAATAAATTAACGATTTCTAATGATAAATCATCGCATGATCAAAAAAAGCACACTCAAATATTTATTATAAAAAAGTAAATTAATAACAACTATTATATACATATATATATTTTATTATTATTACAAATTTAAACAACTCGTCGCGAAGAGCGGGTATGCTCCCTAATATATACTAAGATGCTATAACTTTAAAATTAGTAATATGCTTATATCAATTTTAATGGTAAATTACAAAAAAATGCATGGACGATGCATTGATTCTCAATTAGGAACCTAAGAGGGGGTTCAACGCTAACATAAAATGGCCGCGTAAGCTTATGAAGGCTTGTTTTGAGACAAAAATAAAATAAAATCAAGCCCATGTTTGTTACATTTAAAAAACGAGATCTCTGATAGGGAATCGATGCATAGTTGAGGCTATTTTTTTAATATAAATTACCCTTCTTTTTTAGTTTTATGAAAGGCCAGAGATGGGTGCTTCGCTGACAAAACTGTCACCTCTCATGCTCTCTCATGAACTGCTTCGCTGACTGATTGGCTAGATGGAACTATGCGCATTACCTACTTCATCAGGTATTTCACCTTTTATCAATAAAGAATAAAAGTGGTATCCTGACTTTACAACTTCACAA
The DNA here is from genome assembly GCA_037367405.1 of Ottelia alismoides. NCBI lineage: Eukaryota > Viridiplantae > Streptophyta > Magnoliopsida > Alismatales > Hydrocharitaceae > Ottelia > Ottelia alismoides. The sequence goes on from JAZKJV010011618.1 coordinate 962,016, forward strand.
TGAGAAAGGAAGTAGGGAAGGCTTTCCAATGCAGGAATCAATGTGAAGCATAAGCATGTCGGTCAAACGGTTCTCGACTTGATGAACTATATAAGATAATTGCACCCTCATCTATCCCCTTTCCTCTCATACTAGATAAGCCCTTGATGAACCGTTTTCCCTAAACTGCTAAGACCCTTTGAAGGTAAGGCAAACTACATCTATAATCAATGCCAGGGTCCCCATATGCTTCATTTCATTCCCTCGTCGACCTAGGGAGAAAATATGGTATATAACTTCTCTTTGCGATTTTTTTTTGCGAATCACATACGTATTTGTGATGTCAAAGCAGTCAAGCGATGATAGACCGCTTCTGAGCTACAAAAGCTTAAAGGATGGCATGGAAATTCCCACACCTATCTCGTTCATCCCTTGAAAGCCCTTGTGCCAACTTGGCATGCTAGATTAGATCGACATACAAATAGTTATCTTAAGGTTTCGACATATACGTCCTATTATGGTGCATGTGATAAAAATAAACCTATTGATATATAGTTGAATCAACTAGTTAATTTGGTTGGGTTGTCTGGAAGGGAGATGAAGAGGAAGAAGGGAAGCGAAGGAAGGAAAGAGAGGGGAGGATAATCCACCCTTGGATTTTAATGTGGTTCTTATCTTGTGGTGGAGAAATGTTTATGTTGTGATATCATCTAAAGACACGAAAGTAGAGTCTTTTTAAAATAATTGGTGGGTATCTAATTGGAAATAAAATATAAGGAAACCATTTTTCCCATTAAAAAAAATAACTAGAGTGGTTGGTAAGTAGTTATCGTCAATAATATTTAGTTAACTAACATTATGAGATTTATTTCCATTTTTTTCTCAATCCATCATCGATCAGTATTCTCGTTTCTGTTACCATACCAATGGGCAAGATTAAATATGAACTTCATATTTTAATTCGATAGCTTAAACATTACTGTATCATAGTTTCGTTCAATAAAATATTAAACATTACTGTATCATAGTTTCGTTCAATAAAATATTGAGTTCGATGTAGTTCATACAATTGTTAAAATATTAAAAAAAGTAGACTCACATTTATGCTTTAATTAATGTACTTACTATTAGGTGTGTCAGAAAAATCTCGAGTTTAATTCGTTAAAGGTTCGATTCTGATTCGAATCGAAAATAAATGTGTCAAATCTTGGTATAGATTTGGGCTCGCTTATTTAACGAGCTGAACCTTGAAATGATAGGTTCGCTCAGGTTCGGTTCGTTAAAAGTTCGATATACAATATATATTATATATATGTATTTTTTCCTAAAAAAATTATACGAGGAATAATGAATTTGTATCATGATGCAAATAAGGCACATGCATAAAAGTTCATGACCCTTGATTAAGATATCGAAGGGCGGTATCAGACTCCCAGTACATATGCCGACATCTCGGATGGCTCCCTGATCGAGGGTTTCCTGAGGTACTACCACCACCCCTCAACGCCCTGGAACGCACAACTGCAAGAAGCAACGCGATCAACTCCTATTGGATCTACCATTGCATCCTCGAGGAAAGTCTAGAGTGCCCCGAGGAATTGGTTGCATTTAGACATGTCAACGTTTACCACAACAAGCTATCGCTTGTTGAGACACGCTAGATGAAGAGCATAAAGATGGTTTTTCGACGAGTCGTGTCTATGGTTTATGATAGTAAAAGCTCTATTTGGATCGAGGGTTAGAATTTGAGTTAACTTATGAGTTATTCTGAAGGTTAATTGATTTGAATTAGAATAGTGGAGTTTTTGTAGTTAGTAGAAGACCATTGGTGTCACATTTGACTCATTACAAGTGATTGAGAAATAATTAAAACAAGAGTTAGTGAGATGTATTTAAATATTTATGATGTTAAAATGATTAATCAATAAATATAGAAAGAAAATACTAATGCAATAGAATGGATATAAACTAAATGAAATATAATGAAACCAAGAAGTTAGTGGAGACATAGTAGATTATTGTTCCAACCTAGCTTTATTCTCCTCTTCATATAGGTTTATTGTTTTAGTGGAGACATAGTAGATTATTGTTCCAACCTAGTGAAATATAATGAAACCAAGAAGATAGTGGAGAACGAATAATATTTCTTATGTTACATATTTAACATCGAAAGACAGAGAATGAATATTCAAATTATTCATTATTGTAAGACAATTATGTTGTAGTGATTTCTCATGTCGTGGAAATTAAAAAGCCAGGAAATCATATAGTATACTTGTTTTATTTGTAAACCATTAAAGATACTTTGTTTAAATTACCTATAAAGTACTTCATTAATTATATGTTTATGATTAAGACCTCATTATATCTTTAGCATATTCCTATTATTTTTATGGAGATAATAATACATTTTTCATATTTTTGAAATATCTAAATTAATTGAAATACCATCGGTTATATTGCACGCCACTTATGTTCATTTACTTTTAATAATAATTTAAATAAAATTCATATCACACAGTCTTAAATATATTGTAAATTATCGTACTCCATTCTTTTCTTTATTCCTTCCATTTATATTCATGTATTCAAACATTAAATCAAACGTTTATGCATATTATTTTAAGGGATTTTTACACTCATAACCCTACGTAATTTCACAATAACATTCATGACCCTGCATAATCGCGAATTACACGGGAAACCCTGGATAGTCCCTCCGTCTTACACCTATAACCCTCCGTTAGTTTTATAGTTAACCCAACCATATCGTTGGGTTAATCTAACCTATGCTCTGCCCAAGTCGAAAACAACAAAAGATGTATCCACAATTCGTCTCGGTAAATCAAGGAGGGTAACATGTCAACCCTGCAAGTTGACTTCAAAGTTTTTTAAAGACACGTAACAATGTCCCCTTCCCTTCCGAACACGCAGAGTTCTTGGAGGAAGCTGTTCCACCACAAGGAACGAAAGGTCGACGCTAAAGTCCACTGTTTTTGAGGGCGTTGTAGCTCCCACTCGCTTCTG